>JABTTQ020002358.1:0-567994 GCA_016081115.2 Rehmannia glutinosa | reverse complement strand
TTCAAGAAGATTAGAGGTGCAAAAGTCATATTTGGAGGAAATGAAGCCCTCAGGAAATAAAAAGGCACTGATCCATAAAAAAGAATGGATTAGAAATCACGATGTTGCATATGTTGAAGGCCTCAACTTCAACCTCATTAAGCATCATCCAACTGTGACAAGGGCTACAATATTGGATTCAATATGGGAGTGTGCGATTAAAGATATCTTTGAATCAAATGAAATAGTCTTTGCTGCAAGGATCAAGACAAGAAGAACATGTATGTGGTAGATTGTTCTACTACTACACTAAGCACTGTCATTAGCAAAGAGCACAACCGAATCAAGTTGGCTGTGGCACAAGAAGTCGAAATCATCCGAACTTCAAGACAATCAACAAGCTTGCAAGGAGTTATCTTGTGGAAGGATAGCGGACTTCGGTGTACATGAAGGAAAGTGTATCTGATGCATGCCGATGGGAGAGCAAATCAAATCTTCATTCAAGGAGAAGCCTAGTCCTTCTTCAACAAGGATATTGCACTGTTGCATATGGATTTATTTGGTCCATTGAACCCAAAAAGATAAGTGGAAAGAAATACACCTTAGTGGTGGTAGATGATTATTCAAGATATACATGGACAATCTTCATGTGCAAAAAGAAGGAAACTTTGCGTAGTTACTCTCAATCGATGAAAAGAGTTCAAAATGAAAAGAGCCAAACCATTATAAAAATAATGTCGATAGAGGAACTGAGTTTGTCAATAGGATAATCACTCAAGATTTGTGTTGAAAATGTTATTGCTTATGAGTTATCTGCGGAAGAACTCCACAAAGAGAATGGAGTAGCTGAAAGAAGGAACATAACTCTCAAGGAAGGCGATAAGGACCATGGTAGTCAAGCTGTCGATTGCCTAAGAGAATTTGGGTCAAGCCATCAACACCGCATGCTATACTCAAAATAGATGCATGATAAACAGGCAATTGACCAAGACTCCTTATGAGATATGGACAGGGAGAAAGCCAAATGTTTCATATTTTAGAATATTTGGATGTAAATGCTTCATCCACAACAATGGCAAAGATAATTTAAAGGCTTTTGATGCTAAAGTTCATGAAGGTATCTTTTTGGGATACTCAGCTGAGAGCAAAGCCTATAGAATGCTGAATAAGAGGACTATGGTCACAGAAGAGTCTATTCATGTGGTTTTTGATGAACCTAATGTTAATGGAAAAGACATTGAAGAGTTAGGCGATAAGGGAATCAGCCAACTATGCGAAGAGTCCTTATGTTGAAGGTATAAGAGTAATCAAATCAAGATGAAGATGAAATAGCCGAAACTCAAAGACAATTTGAAACTTTACTGCTAAATGATGATGAAAGAGTGCTCAAAATAACGCAGTGGACACCAACCCGACCGATTTGCTTCAACCGATGTGAGATGGTAATGAGAGACCATCCACCGAGCTAGTTATTGGAAATGTTAGAGATGGTGTAATAACCTGATCTAGAGCTCAAGAAGAAGCAATGTTCACTTGTTTTATTTCCCAAATAGAGCCAAAAATGTGTCTCAAGCATTGGATGACACACATTGATTCAAGCCATGCAAGAAGAGTCAATCAGTTGAAAGAAACAAAGTATGGGAATTGGTACAGAGACCAACCCATCGAATGTTATTGGCACAAAATGGGTTTTGAAACAAGATGAATGAGGAAAGATCTGTGGTAAGAAACAAAGCAAGATTGGTAGCCAAAGGGTATTGCCAAGAAGAGGGAATAGATTTTGATGAAACCTTTGCTCCTGTTGCAAGATTAGAAGCAATAAGGATGTTTCTTGCCTATGTTGCACACAAGAACTTCACTGTGTATCAAATGTATCACTTATGTGCATTCTTGAATGGACTGTTAGAGGAAGAAGTCTATGTTGAACAACCTCCAGGTTTTGAGCAGAGGACTATTGGAGATAAGGTGTACAAGCTCAAGAAATCATTATATGGATTGAAACAGGCACCAAGAGCATGGCATGATACATTATCTCAATTTCTAACTGATAATGGATTCACCAAAGGCAAAGTGGACACAACACTCTTCAGAATTCAAGATGAAGAGAGTATACTGCTTATTCAAATATATGTGGATGATATCATTTTTGGATCCACAAATAAAGAGCTGTGTGATAAGTTCTCAAACCTCATGCAAGGCAAATTTGAAATGAGCATGATGGGAGAGCTGACCTTCTTCCTAGGACTTCAAGTTAAGCAATTGAAGGATGGAACTTTCATAAGTCAAACAAAGTACACCAGAGACTTAATGAAGTAATTTGGTATGGAAGAGAAGTATTCGTGAAAATACCAATGAACACATCACCAAGATGGACATGGATGTAGATGGTAAGGTCAGAGATCAAACAAGATATAGAGCACTAATTGGATCACTGCTCTATTTAACAGCCAACAGACCAAACATCACCTTTGCAGTAGGTGTATGCGCAAGATTTCAATCTGCACCAAAGGAAGGTGGATTCAAGCTTATTGGTTACTCGTTCGGACTATCTTTGGATGTAGAGTTGACAGAAGAGTACTTCCGTACATGTCAAATGCTTGGAAACAGATTGGTTTCCTGGTTTAGTAAGAAGCAAAACTCAATAGCCACATCCACAAATGAAGAAGAGTACATAGTCATGAGCAAATTGTTAGCCCAAGTCTTATGCATGAGACAACAACCGAGAGATTATGAAATTGAAGAAAAGAGATTTTAATTATGTGTGATAACACAAGTGCTATTGCAATCACTCGAGAATCTTGTGTTGCATTCAAGAACAAAAGCACATTGATGTCGATATCACTTTATAAGAGATCATGTTGAAAAAGACATCACTTTGGAATATATGTCAACTGATAAGCAGTTAGCTGACATATTCACCAAACCCTTATGTGAATCAAGATTTGAAGAGCTTAAGCATGAGCAAGGGTTAATTGAGCTGAATTAACACTCAGAAGACTCAATCAGAAGAGATGGAAGATGAAAAGATGAAAAATGAACAAGTTTTTCACTTCAGCCAAGTGAAACAGCCATATCGGAAAGTCAGATGTATCGAGTTAGCTGACAGCTGAGTCACTTAATGAAAAGAGAGAAGAAGAGTCAAGTCATTATTGAGGTAAGCTGAGTCATTTATGAGCTAAGTGACAAAAACACACGATCGTTTAAATGAGCGGGAATGTTTTTAAGGATGACGCGTCGGTAATAATGACGGGTACGATTAAAAAGTCGACAAGAAGCATATGATTGACGTGCGAACTGGAGCCATTGATTTTGATCAAAATTTCAAAATCCAAAGACCCGCTTTCATAACCCTTATATACCCTTTCTTGATTTTCTCTCTCACATTCAAAAAACTAATCATCTTCAAGCAATAGAAAGCAAGCTATTTTCTCTCTCGAAAACCCTAAGAGTCCTCAAACCGCTCTTCAAGTTTTAATCGGTAAAAATCTCTAAAAATGGCACCTAAGTTTGATTTTGTCAAGCTATCGAAGTAAATCCACTCAGGATCATCAGTGGATATCGAAGGCATGGTAAAGCAGGGTTCTGATGAAATCCTAGTGAAGAAGATTGTTGAAATGTTGGAAAAGTCCGGTCTTAAGCCTTTCTCGACCTTGGAATACTCGCACACCTACCTAGAAGAGGTGGCGCGATTTCTCGTCAATGCGGAAGTGCAAGACAAAGGAATCAAGTCTTCTATCCACCGCAAGGACATAGTGATAACAACTAAGGACCTTGCGGAGCACTGTTTGTTGCCGTCGGAAGGAATGAATGAGATAAACGAAGCTGATGTTGACTTGGTCTTTGCATGGAAAGAGGTAGCCAAACCAGTGTCTTTGCTAAGGTGGTCTACACAAATGAGAAGAAGGCTTTGTTGAAGGGCGACTATCACAAGTTGATGGATGTCGTCTCCAAGTGTGTAGACATGAAGTTTGGCGGCTACACCACCGGCCAAAGACTAAGCCGATTGTCACGGGCCTGCGATCATGCGGGGCAAGAAAGTCAACTGGGCTGAGTTCGTGTACACCAGACTCTGCCAGAACGTTGTAAATAAATCATTCAAGGAAGACGGATCCTTTGGAGGATCTCTTTGTTATGGCCTGGTGATTGGCCACCTTATGGAAGTGAAGGGCATTCCCGCCCGACATGGAAAACCTTTCCATGTCAACAAAAAGATGTTTAGGGCGAATCTCTTAGAAGCCCAGAAGAGAGCCCATGCGAAGAGAGCGGATACAAGTGAGGGGGAATCAGCTGAACCCGAGGACACAACTGTTACCTCTCCTCCCAAGAAGAAATCGCCTGTGCACGCAAAGAAGAAAGTTGCCCCTGCGCTAAGAAAAAGGATGCACTCCGCCCACTGCAGGTAAGTCGTCCGCCTGCAACCGTGTCTCCTCACCCTGCGGCCGAGGTGAGGAACCTCAAATCCCTTCTCCAGCCATACGGAAGAAGAGGATCGCCAAATCCAAGAAGGCTCCTCTCAAGAAGGATGCCGCCCCCAAGCAAAGAATCGAGAAGAAGAAGAAGAACAGAAAATTCCTCCGTTCGGACCAAAGAAGAAGACTTTTCAAGCATTCGTGCTTGAAAAGACAGATGAATCTACCTCTCACTGGAGAAAACACTGTAGACTCGGCCAACTCGTGGAAGTCGATCTCGGTTATTGATGAAACAGCCAAGTTCTGCTGAGGATGATCGTGAGGGCTCATCAAGACCCAAACAGTGGAGAAGAAAGCTGAGGATATTATAGCAAGCGAGACAACTGAACATCCACCGAAAATGTTGTCTCTACACCTCTGATGCTGTTGAAGAAGAAAAGCAGCAGAATATCTTGCCTTCAACCCCGAAAAATGAAGGACAAAACGAGTATATTAAAGAAGAGGAAGAGTTGTTGCAATTTCTCGGTGTTGTCACTGTACGTCAGGCTCTTGATGAAGCAAATTGTATGGATCTTCTTCGAATCATCAAGGAAGAAGAGAAAGAAAAGGCAGCCAAGGAAGCCCGTACATTAGAAAAGGCCAAGATGTGTGTACCTACTAACGAGCACGATCACACACTTCTCGATGTGTTATCTGAGAGTGATGAGGATCCCACCGCTTTAATGGTCGAAAAGTCGAGATATGCAGCAGGCTCTAAGGGAATCTAGGCAGTTGCATGAGAAACAATTGTTTGAAGGACCAGGAGAGTCATCTCAATCTCTCCTGCAAATCGACCCATTGGGAGTAGTGCAGCAGATTGCCACAGACATCGCTGCAGCTAGGTCCCCGGTACTCTCGGAGGATGGATCCAAGGGAATTGGCAATGAAACTGGGACTTTGGACACCCAAGTTGAGCCAACCCCTACTGAAGGTGTTTTACCACATGCCCCGACGGCTGAGCACTCAACGGAAGCAGCCGCGAGTCTGGAGAAGGGTGACCCCATCATCAGTCACTCAGTTGGTGTGCCAACTGAGGGGAAAACTCACTCCACTGCAGCAGGGTCGGAGGATGCCGCAGATGACCCTATATTGAAGAAAGGTGGCCAAGTGGAAACTGAGAAAGAACCACAGCAGATTGACATTGACTAGGCTCGGACAGTTGAGTCTGTCCCAGCTGAAGTGTCAGCTGCTTTGAAGGATGATGACACTGCTGTTGCAGTCAAGGCACAGGATGGAAATGCCCCGGGAGTTAACACTCTGGGCAGTGAAAGCACAATCCAAGGGGTTGAGACTCCTATGGATGCCAATGTTGAAGACCCTCGAGGCATTGCGTACAAAGGGAATGTTGAAGGCCTCGCTATAGTTGGAGACAAGTTGGAGGTAGTGAAGGCCCAAGGAGGTTGAGACTTCCCTGGGTAAAGCTCAAGAGACACAGAACATTCATCCTGTTCAAAGCACTGAATCTGAGAAGGAGATAAGTGCACTTCATGACTCCCAGGAGAATCCTGACATATTCTGGGGTCTGAAGATGAAGCTGAGTCAACACCTGTTGCACATCAAAAGGACCCAGCTGAGGATGTTCTCACGCATACGAGTCAGTCGAGTCACAAAACTACTCGTCAAACATTCAACTTCGATGATGAACCAAGCCCCCAGGTTTCATCATCATCCGATGATGCTGATGTTGCAGCAGAGGATCTGGTACTTCATTTAGAAAAATCCACTGAGGCCGAAGAATCTGTTAAGACAAGTGAGGCTCAGTCAGCTGGCCAACCCATTCCAAAAGCCCCAGCTGAAACCGAGTTATTTGCGCAGGCTCCCACAGCTGCAGCAGTACCGACTCCACCAGAAACATCACAGGCACAAACCGTACAAACAATCCCATATGTGCGAGATGATACTTTTGAACAAGTATTTCCCTTTTCTATCGAGTTGCCTGAGCTAGAGGAAGAGACTGCTAGAGAGACACGACGATACACTGTTCGAGAAGATCCTATAATCCCTACAGACTCTATTGTGCTAGCAAACTTTGACTTCGATGCAGAATGGTCGGCAACTGAATCAGGTGTGACAACTGAGATCCGTGAAGTCTTCAAGAAGATCTGTGAAGAGATTGAGAAGATCGAACGGCACCAAGCCTCACTTGACTTACGACTGGACAACAGAGATGCCACCCTCACAGCAAATTTGAGAGGGATAGTGGTAAGGATCAGGGAGTGGTCTCAACAGCAGAGTGCCATGCGACACGGGCAAGTTCGCTATTTCAGAAGCGTTATACAATAAGATGCTTGTTTGGAGTCCGACAATGTTGATATGAAGCGAGGATGCGGGCATATATTGAGCGGTTGCATGACTCTCACAAAATGAGAAATGGAGCTATCACACGCGTGAATTCCAACGAAAAGAAGTTATATGTCTTGAGGAGACCTTGAATGCAAAATTCAGCCTTTCTCATGGCTGAAATGAAACCCCAGTGGCAGCCCGAGTCAAAAGCCATCGTTTAGAATTTCGGATGACTTATGCCGCATCGACTCTAAGTAGAACTCGGCTCTCAAAGGGACTCGACTTCATGCTCGCAGCATGTTCCTTGGGTCCCTCTCTCCTTTGATGATGCCAAAAAGGGGAAGAAGAGTTCCTAAGGAGTTTAAAAGAAGAAAAGTTGAAGGAGTCCGGCCAAGATGACAAAAAGAAAACGAAGGTGTTGGGAAATTATTTTTTAGATTTTGATGAATGCCATGTAAAACTTAGAATAGAAAGTTGGCACCCCATTTTTGTTGTAAATTGCATTGTAATAGATAGGGCTAGTCGAGTGAGTCAAGTCACCTATGCCCGAACATGCAAGAAGACAACCGGAGACATGAAGGAAGACTCACGCGAGGCGTGAGTGTGGCAAAGAAGAGAAGACAGAACTCGATCAAGGTGCAAATGAGATACAGAGTGAAGTCGATCAAGTCAACTAAAGACACACCCAAGTCTCAAGTTGAAGTGACAAGAGTCATCCACGATTGGAAGTCGACTCAAGTCACCTGGGAAAGTTAAGAAAATGCAATCAAGTCAAGATAATCAAAGAGATCCGTTGGGTACGTAAGTCAAGAAAATTACTTAAACAAGTAATACCTCCATACTGCCTTTCTTAAAGTGCTCAGTCCCAGAAGCGTGCAAAAGGAATAAACCAATGGGAAGCACTGCACCTATGTCAGAACTCTGAAAAGCTGAAGAATCATTCCTACGAGGAAATGTCAATTCCAAGGACTGCAACAAGACAAGCCAACGACCACAAGTGTCTTTTGAAAATAAGCCTATCTCTTCAACGGGCAGATTTTTGAAAGATCACTATAAAAGGCTGAGGAATCACTCTGAGAGAAGGTTACCTGAACCACGAACATTCAAGCTAACATTCGAACTGTAACCAAAAATTACTCTCAAGTCATTCAAATTCAATCCTCAAGCCTACACTACGAAGGAAATCAATCCAACACTCATCTGTGAAGGAAAGACGACTTCAATCAGTTGAAGAGGAAACATTTGAAGAATCAAGGGGTCTACATTCCACGGAGGATTGTAGGAAGGTTCAAGGTCGAACCAGTCTCAAGTTTTTGGAGGGCTTCGTGATCAAATCCAAGAAGCTTGAGCAAGTGGGCTGTAGTAGCAAGGCAACCGCCTGTGAAGAAGCCGAGTCATACGAGAAGCCACTGTGTGACCAAGGCATCTCGGATCGAGTCCCAAAGGATCAAGTCACCGTGTGATCAAGACTTGAATCGGACTATTAACCACTTTGTATATTGATCAATACTTAGTGGATTCCTCCAGAGTTGGAGAAGAGAGGAGTAGAAGAATTACCCCATCTTCGAACCTCTATAAAAACTTATTGTGTCATTTACATTCCAGCACTTTAATTTCTGCATATTACTTTAATATCTGCTGATAAATTTACTATCCAATTGATAATCAACAAAGTGCTAAAACCAAGTATTAAAACAAACTTAACCAAATTCAAGGGTGTTAAGTCTTCCGCTGAAAACATATCACAATCGAGTTAAGTCTTTAGTCAAAACAATGAGTTATTCTATCAACAAATGTTCGGTCCGAGTCTCGGTAAGTGTCTAATCTGATTAACTAACTTAGCCGGCCCATCAAGGACTCAACTGTGAAGTATTAACTTTGAACGTTTTAAAAGGACTAAATCGAAAAGTTGGTAAGGTTTATTCAACCCCTTCTAAACCTTACACTCACACCCCTTGGGACTACAAGTGGTATCGAGCGTTTGGTTCATTAAGCCTTCCGACCGTCATCGAACTAGATCTCCAAATTTTTCAAAGGTTGTTTTAGCACTTGATCTTCCAAAACTCTTTTATTCAAGAAAGTTATTATCATGGAAGCAAATTTGACACGCATCCCTATGTTCACAATTGAAGAATTTGATGATTGGAAAATTCGTGATGTGCTCATCTATCAACATTACACTATGAAATGTGGATAGTAATAGAAGATGGGCCACTCCAAATCTTAAAGTGAACACACCGCAAGGAGAGCTGCATGAAGGAGAAGAGGATGTTGCTCCCGGACACGGCGATGGTTGAAAACCAAGAGTCGAATGGACAAATGATGACAGAAAAGATATAACTTGGACAATGTGGCCAAGGACATTCTTTACAAAACATTAGACAAAGCCATGTTCAACAAAGTCAAATCATGCAAAACGGCAAAAGAAATGGGACAAGCTAACCTTGATTTGTGAAGGCTCGTGAGCAAATCAAGGAAAATAAACTATCTCGTTGTTGTACAAAAATTTGAAAACTTTAAGATGTTTGCAGGAGAAACTTGGATCAACCGGATGCTCGGTTCACGTAAATTACCAATGAGCTATCCGCACTTGGAAAAAATATACACAAAAGGAAATGTGTATGAAGATTCTAAGAAGTCTCCCAACTGAGTGGGATATGAAAGTCATGGCCATGAGACATTCCATGGACCTATCAAAGACATCCAACCATGAGCTATTCTCAGATCTCAAGGCCTACGAATTTGAAATGAGAAGAAAGACCAGAGGAAACAACAGTGTGCCAAAAACAATTGCTCTAATTGTTAAGGATGACAAAAGAGCTGAGGTCAAAGAAGTCATTGACCAAGAGGAGATCACACTGATGGTTAAAAGGTTTAACAAGTTCTTCAATAAGAATTACAAAAGAAGCAAAGGTGAATCCTCCAGAAGACACTCAGCTCCCTCCAAGTCAAGGGAAGAAAGACCACCCAAGAGAGCAGAGCATCAAAAAGTTGAATATCAAAGAACTGACAATCCAAGGATGGAAAGAATTGATCAAAAGTTGAAAATTTATCTTTGAACCGCAGCAACCCGATTCTTATGCCATTGAATGCCCATATCCTGTAGTCAACAAATACAGGAATGAAGAGGAAAGAAAAGTCTTCAGAGAAAGAAGACAGGAAAAGAGAAAGGCAATGTTGGCTGCAGAAACTACTGAGACAATCAAGTCAAAAGACACAATGCAGACTCGGAGAGTAGTGGGACTACTCAAGTGACTGGAGAAGAAAACTTGATCCGCTAATGGCTAAAGAACAAAACCAACCTCGACCAAGAAGATGAGGTACACTCTAACTCATCACACTCATATACTAGTGATAGTGATTGTGACACACACACTTCATCACCCACTCGATATTTATGATTCATTAGGCAAAATGATGAAAGACTTTAAATACATTAAATCCTCACACACACTACTAAATGAGGAAAACAGCCTACTCAAGAGCCAAAACTCACAGCTGACTAAGGAGCTGAGTACTCTAAGTCAAATAGCTGATGAGAATAAAAGTCTAAAGGCTGAAAATGCTAAGTTAATAGCAGAGATAGCTGCTATAGAAAAGAGGGAGAATGACCTCAAAATGTGATTGCCTCATTCACTAAGACATCTAAATCCTTGGATGATCTTATTATGAGTCAAAGAGAATGCGAGATAAGACAAAACTTAGATTTAACTCCTCTATACTATGTCAATCTCCAAAAGTGATTTTGGAAAAGGATCTTCAAGTAATGAAGCATCTCCAAAAACCAAAACTCCAAATGGTGCACACACATTTACTCCAAAGCACAATCACAAGCAAACTGGCCTTGGTTATAAAGGAAAAGGAAAACAGCCAGTTGAGTGTCTTTGAGAGACACAATGAGAAGAAATCCAGCTGAGTTCCTCAAGAAACTCCAAACAAGATACTCAGAAAGAAGAAACAACGCTACCAAAAGCCCTGGAAGGTCTATCGAGAAAACACATATGATGGGAATGGTAGAAAGTACCCAAGCCAAGCCGATTGGAATAATGTGAACTATCATCAAAGACCTATGGAATATAAGCCTAGCAAAGGCCTAGAACTCAAAGAAAGGCCATTCCAAAGGCATAAGAGCTATCATCAAAGACACATATGCACCTAGGCACTACACTCAGAGATATCACAACTACCCAAAGAAGGCAATTGCTAAAACACATGCACAGGCATACGAGAAAAGAGACAGCTTGTATGAACCTAGAACCCCCAAACAATTTGCCAAGATTAATTATGATTATGGCACTGATAGATGGCAACCTCTTAGAGTCAAATCATGTGGCTATAGGTTGGTTGGATCATCTTACAATACTAACCCCTCAGGACCCAGGCAAGTATGGGTACCTAAAACCTAATTTCCTTGATTGCGGGTTCAAGGAGCAACAGTGCCACAACCTGGTACATAGATAGTGGTCGCTCCGAGACACATGACAAGAAACAAGAAAAATCTATCAAAATTCAATGAGGTTAGAGGTGCAAAAGTCATATTTGGAGGAAATGAAGCTCCAGGAGAAATAAGAGGCATTGGATCCATCAAGAGAAATGGATTAGAAATTACGGATGTTGCATATGTTGAAGGCCTCAATTTCAACTTGCTAAGCATAAGTCAACTACGTGACAAAGGCTACAATGTTGGATTCAATATGGGTGTATGCCAAATCAAGGACAATCAAACTAATGAAATAGTGTTGCAAGGATGCGCAGAAAAGAACATGTATGTGGTAGATTGGTCAATCGCAACACCGAGCACTTGTCGCTAGCAATGAGCACAATCAATCAAGTTGGCTGTGGCACAAGAAGCTAAGTCACCGATTATTTGATATACGGTAGGGGATCACGCCTCAATCCCCACCCCCAGGGGGTGTTATTTTGATTAAAAAAAAAAAAAAAAAAAAAAAGCTAAGTCACCGAACTTCAAAATATTAACAAACTTGCAAGTAATCTTGTGGAAGGACTTCCAAACTCGGTATGCAAGAAGGAGAGTATATGTGATGCATGCCGGATGGGAAAACAGATCAAATCATCATTCAAAGAAAAGACATGTCCATCTTCCACAAGAATATTGCACCTTTACATATGGATCTATTTGGTCCGTTTGAACCACCCAACATAAGTTGGAAGAAATACACCTTGGTGGTAGTAGATGACTACTTCAAGATATACATGAACAATATTCATGTGTAAGAAGAAAGAAACTCTGCGAAACTACCACAAGTGATGAAGAGAATCCAAATGAGAAGAATCAAACCATTATCAAAATAAGATCTAACAGAGAACCGAGTTTGTCAATGGTATAATAACTCGATCTTGTATTGAAAATGGTATTGGTCATCAATTATCTGAGAAGGACTCCACAGCAGAATGGAGTTGGAAAAGAAGGAATAGAACTCTCAAAGAAGCAAAGGGACCATGTTAGTGAAGCAGTACGCTAAAAGATTTTGGGGTCAAGCAATAAACACAGACATTATGAGATTTGGACAGGAGAAAGCCAAATGTTGGATATTTTAGAATATTTGGATGCAAAGGCTTCATCCATAACCATGGCAAAGATAATTTAAAGGCTTTTGATGCTAAAGTCGATGAAGGTATCTTCTTAGATACTCAAAAGCAAAGCAAAGCCTACAGAGTGCTCAACAAAAGAACAATGGTTACGAAAGAATCCATCCATGTGGTGTTTGATGAACCCAATGTAAATGGAGAAGACATTGAAGAGTCACCGATAAGTCAATCAACCAACCATGCGAAGTGTCCCTATGTTGAAGCTAAAGTCGAATTATAAGTCCGGATGAAGATGAGATAGTCGAGTCTCAAAGACACCGGAAAATCAATGCTAAGTGATGATGAGAGAGCTGATCAAAATAACACAACACAAGACGATCAATCCAGCTAACTTACTCCAACCTCGATGTAAGATGGCCGAGAGACCATCCACCGAACTAATCATTGGAGATGTAAGAAAAGGTGTAAAACCAGATCCGAACCCAACAAGAAGCTATGTTCACTTGCTTTATCTCACAAATAGATCCAAAAGATGTGTCACAAGCTTTGGATGACACATTGGATTCAAGCCATGCAAGAAGAGTCGAATCGCTTTGAAAGGAATAAAGTGTGGAAATTGGTTCAAAGACCTACCCATCAAAACGTTATTGGCACTAAATGGGTGTTGAAACAAGATCAATGAGGAAGGTTCTGTGGTGAGAAACAAAGCAAGATTGGTAGCCAAAGGGTATTGCGAAGAAGGAATAGATTTTGATGAAACTTTTGCTCCCGTAGCAAGATTGGAAGCTATAAGGATGTTTCTTGCCTATGCAGTCACAAGAACTTTATTATATATCAAATGGATGTAAAGAGTGCATTCCTTAATGGGTTATTGGAAGAAGAAGTATATGTTGAACAACCTCCAGGATTTGAGCGGTAAGACTCTTGGAGATAAGGTATACAAACTCAAGAAAGCTTGTTCAAATATGGATTCACAAAAGGCAAAGTGGATAAAACACTCTTGAGAATTCAAGATGGGAAGAGTATACGCTTGTTCAAATATATGTGGATGACATCATCTTTGGATCCACAAACAAAGAGTCATGTGATAAATTCTCAAATCTTATGCAAAGCAAATTTGAAATGAGCATGATGGAAGAGCCGACATTCTTCCTTGGACTCCAAGTGAAACAAATGAAGGATGGAACCTTCATAAGTCACACAAAATACACCGAGATTTAATGAAGAAATTTGGTATGGAAGAGAAGTCTTCTCGCGGAAAATACCAATGAATACATCATCAAAATGGACATGGATGCAGATGGCAAGCTCAGAGATCAAACCGATCTGAGCACTTATTGGATCATTGCTCTATCTCACAAAGAAGCGAGGCCGGACATCACCTTTGTTTGTAGGTGTATGTGCAAGATTTCAATCTGCACCAAAAGAAAGCCACATGACCGCAGCCCAAGAGAATCTTGAGATATTTGAAAGGAAGCCAAGAAGTTGGCTTATGGTATCCAAAGGAAGGTGGATTGAAGCTAATTGGTTACTCGACTGACTATCTTTGGATGTAGAGTTGACAGAAGAGTACCTCGGGCACATGTCAAATTCTTGGAAATAGGCTAATTTCCTGGTTTAGCAAGAAGCAAAATTCAATATCTACCTCCACAAAAAGAATACATAGTCATAGCTGGGCAAATTGTTGTGCCCAAGTCTTATGGATGAGACAAAAGAATGAGAGACTATGAGGTTGAAGAAAAGGAAATTCCAATTATGTGTGATAACACAAGTGCAATTGCAATCACCAAAATCTGTGTTGCATTCAAGAACAAAGCACATTGATGTCGAGATATCACTTCATAAGAGATCATGTTGAAAAGAAGGACATCACCTTGGAATATATCTCAACCGATAAGTAATTAGGCGACATATTCACAAAACCATTATGTGAATCAAGATTTAAAGAACTCAAACATGAATTGGGGTTAATTGAGTGATTTGACACTCGAGACTCAAAGAAAAGAGATGAAGCACGAAAAGATGAAAAAGAGTTGAACTCTTAAATCACTAAGTAAATCACCAGATCGGAGAATCACCAGATCGAGTTAATATTGCTGATGAGTATTTATGTGCAAAGAGAGAAGAGTTAAATGAGCAAAGTGACAAAAACGCAGTCGAAGCGGGAATGTTTGTAAGAATTACATCAACATAATTATGACGTGTACAGTCAAAAGCTGCACACAAAGCTTATGATTGGATATAAATGCTGCTGCATTAAATACGAGAAATTAAGTGTAAATTGGCGTGCAAAATCTGAACCGTCCTTTCATAACCCATACTTATACCATTTCGTCCGATTTTCTCTCACTTTACCAAAACTGTTCATCTTTCTCAGAGGCAAACAAAGAAATTTTCTATCAAAACCCTAACAAATCCTCAAGTTCATTCTCAAAGTTTCGTTCGGTAAAACATCGAGAAATGGCATCTACTCATGACTTCGTCAAGTTGGGAAAGCAAATCCACACCGGGTCTCTGTGGGATTTCGACGGCATGATCAAACAGGTCCGCCGACACCCTTGTGAAGAAGATAGCACGAAGTTGGAAAAGTCTCGGGTCAAACCGTTTTTGACGATGGAGTTTCGATGACCTACGTGGAAGAGGTCGCACAGTTCTACGTGAACACTGAAGTTCATGATGAGGGCATCAAGTCCTCTCGTTCACGGAAAAGCTTTCACCATTATCGCCATGATCCGCGAGAATCGCTTCATTGCGTGAAGTAGTGCGGAGATTTTTGAAGGCGATGTTAACTTGGCCGCTTGGAAGGAAGTAGCCAAGTCCGATCATCTTCGCGAAGGTGGTCAACACAATAACTAACAAGAAGTCATTGAAAGAAGACTACCACAAATTGTTTGGACATTGTTGCCAAATGCATAGACATCAAATTTGGAAGCTTTGACCAGTTGTCTAAAGCTAAGTTCGATCGTAATGGCCGGGATCATTGAAGAAAAGAAGGTAAATCAATGGCCGAGTTTGTATACAGGCAGACTTCTGCCCAATATTGGGAATAAATCCTTCAAGGAGGATGGTACATTTGGAGGTTCCTCGGGAATGCGGCCTGGTAATTGGCCTGATGATGGAAGTAAAAGAAGTTCTTCTTCGACATGGAAAGGCGTTCCATGTAAACAAGAAGATGTTCCGATCTAACCTTTTCGAGCACAAAAGAGAGCATATGCAAAGAGAGTCGATCACAGTGAGGGGGAATCACTGGTCTGAAGAAACAGTGTCTCCTCCTCTCCCCAAAGAAGGGTTGCCCCGCACCGCAGCAAAGAAAATGCGCCCTGCAAAGAAAGAAGAAGAAAACAAAAGATGCCCCTGCCCCTGCAGCTCGAGTCACCGCCCCGCAGCCGTGCCTCCCGCCCGCAAGCAGGCTAGCGGAGAAGGAACCTCAAATACCTTCTCCGATTGTCAAGAAAAGGAGAACCGATAAGCCGAGATTGCCGCTCCTCGAAGAAGACGACAAAGACATGCCCCCCGCGCCCGAGACTCGAAGAAACTATATCCGAGCCGAAAATCCTCTCGGTAAGGACTAAAAGAAGACTCTTCAAGCGTTCGAGCTTGAGAAACCGGCCGAGTCCGCCACTCGCTTGAAACAAATATCGAGATCTGCTGAAGAGGTAGAGTCTCCGAAAATCATTGATGAATCAGCCAAGTCTCACTGGCCGTCAAGAGAGGCACATTGAAGACATAGTTGTCGTGAGCAATGAGACGGAAAAGACAAAAAAAAAGCAAACTCTCATATTGACAGGGTTGTATCCCCTCCTCCGCAATGCATGCCATCTTTGCGAGGTGTGGAGCACCAAAGTTTGCTACCCTCAATCCCCGAGCACGAGGGACAACAGGGAGAAGATGACAAGGATGATGATGTGATGATCCTATCCCCACCATATCCGGACATCCAAAATCGTCGAGAATGGAGGAAATGGAAGCCGAGTCGATCCAGAAACATTTCAAAGACCGGAATTCATTGAAGAAGAAGACGAATCTGTTGAACTTTCTTGATTGACCAATGTGGTCCAAGCAGCTCGATGAAGAAAACGCATAGATATCTTGCGATCTTCAAGGACCAGGAGAAGGAGAGATCGGCGAGAGGAAGCTAAGGCTCGTGAAAAGGCCAATATTTGTCCCCTTATCGAACCATCGATCATACACATCCTCATCTCGACGTTTTCTCTGGGGTGATGAGGATCGGACCCCGCTTCTTCTGAGAAGAATTGGAGATGCAGGCAAGCCATGCGAATCCAGGGCCCTACATGAGCAACGATTGTTGGAAGGACCAGGGGAATCTTCCACATCACGGTTGGAGATTGATCCGATGGGAGCGGTGCAAAGATATTGCCATTGTTGTCGCCGCCACCACTTCCCCGCTCACTCGTAAAGAAGGTGATAAGGAACTGACGATGAAAACGTGATTGTGGGGACCCCAAAGCCAACCCCTAATGAAGGTGTCTTACCACATGCCCCAACGGCTGAATACTCAAAGGGAACAGTAGAATTCTAGAGATGAGTGACCCCATTCCAAGTCACTCACCGTGGTGTGCCACCGAAGGAAACTCCCTCCACTGCGGCAAGAAGGTCGGAGGATGTCGGTGACTTGACAACAAATCTCGGAGGTGAAGTGGAGAAGGAACAACAATCGAATACACAACAAGTTGTCACTAACGAGGCTCGACAGCTTAAGACTATCTCAAACTGAAGTGCCAACCGCTCTGCAGAGCTAATGACGCCGCGATGCGGTCGAGGCACGAGGAAGGAACGCCCGGGAGTTAACACTGGGCCACGAAAGTGCAATCCATGGAGTTGAGACTCAAAGCCGGATGCCACCTCGTAAGACCCCAAGACAGTTGGACACCGTCGAAGGGACTGCCCAAGGCCTTGCTGATTGAGACGCAAGAGGTAATGAACTCCAACGGGAGGTTGAGACTTCTCGAGGTAAAGAGACGGATGCACAGAACATCCCTCCTACCATCATTGATCCATCTGAAAAGGAGATAAACGCTCTTCACGATTCCCAAGATAACCCTAATGTAACCTTTCTAGAATCTGAAGGTGAAGACGAAGCTGAGTCATCCCTTGTTGCCGATCCAAAAGACTCAGCTGAGGATGTTCTTCCAAGCACGAGTAAGTCTGACCTTAAGGCTACTCGCCAAACATTTAATTTTGATGATGAGCCACCCATGGAAATCTCATCATCGTCCGATGACGCTTCTGATATGGCCGAGGACCAGTCAACTCATGTGGAAAAACCAGCTGAGACCGACGAAGCTGTTAAGACAGCTGAGGCTCAGCAAGCTGGGTCAACTTCACAACAGACCGTACACAAAAAACAGTCAATGCGCAGCTCCTCAAGGCCGCAGCAGGATCGACTCCACCGGAACTTCACAATGTAGGTCCCAAGGGGTGTGAGTGTAAGGTTTAGAAGGGGGGGGTTGAATAAACCTTACCAAATTTTTGATTTAGTCCTTTTAAAAGTTCGTAGTTGATACTACACAGTGTCTCTAGGTGGACAACCAATTTAGTTAATCAAGAGTTAGTCACTCAACTTGGACTCGACCGAGCCGTTGATAGAATAACTCAAAATTGTTAAAACCAATTAGCTCAACTGTGGTTTGTTTTCAGCGGAAGACTTAACACCCTTAAGTTTGGTTTAGTAGAGATTTAAAGCTTGATTTAGTACTTAGAAATTATCAAGTAGATAGCAAATTTATCAAAAAGTTAAGCAAATAAGATGCAGAATTTAAAGTCTTTGAAATGTAAATGACACGATAAGTTTTTATAGAGGTTCAAGATGGGGTAATTCTTCTACTCCTCTCTTCTCTAACTCCCGGAGGAATCCACTAGGTATTGATCGTATACAAAGTGGTAATGTCCGGATACAGTCTTGATCACACAAATGACTTGATTCTTTGGGACTCGGTCCGAGACGCCTTGATCATTCACCGGCTTCTCGTGACGACTCGGCTTCTTCACAGGCGGTAATGCTTGCTACTTTGCTCTGTCCACTTGCTCAAGCTCTTTGGATTTGATCACGAAGCCCTCCAAAAGCTCAAGACTTGGTTCGACCTTGAACAACTTCCTACAATCCTTCGTGGAATATGTAGACCCCTTTATTCTTCATAATTTCCTCTTCAACTGATTGAAGTTATCTTTCCTTCACAGTGAGTGTTGGATTGATGTTCTTCGTAATGTAGGCTTGAGGATTGAGCGTTTAATAACTTGAGAATATTTCAGGTTACAAAATGTTTCTTTCTTGCTTGTATTCAATTCTCGGATGGTCAAGGTAACCTTCCGTTACTTTTTCTCGTAGTTATTCCTCACCTTTTATAGTGAGCTTTTCAAAAATCACTGTTGAAGAGATAGGCTTATTTTTGAAAGTCACTTGTGGTCGTTGGCTTGTCTTGTTGCGATCCTTGGAATTGCCATTTCCTCGTATGAATTGTTCTTCACTTTTCGAGTTCGACACGGTGTAGTGCTTCCCATTGGTTTATTCCTTTTGCACGCTTCGGGACTGAGCACTTGAGAAAGGTAGCATGGAGATATTACTTGTTTAAGTAATTCTCTTGATTTCTCACGTCAATGATCTTTTTCATTATCTCGACTTGATCGCATTTCCTTGCTTTCCCAGGTGACTTAGTGTCGCCTTCCAATCATTGGATGACTCTTCTCACACTCCAACTTGAGACTTGGCTTATCTTGAGTTGACTTGACCGATACTCCTCTCACCGCATCTTAGCCGCTCCTTCAAATGAGTTCTCGTCTTCTTTCTTTGCCATACTCACCGTCTTGCAATGAGTCTTCCTTCTAGTCTCCGGTTTGTCTTCTTGCATGTTTGGGCATAGTCGACTTAACTCACTTGACCACCCTTCTATTTATTACAATGCGATTTACAACAAAAATGGGGTGCCAACTTCCTATTCTAAGTTTTACATGGCATTCATCAAAATCTAAACAATAAATTTCCCAACAATTTCCCCTTTTTGATGATGCCAAAACTTAAGACATTCAAAAAGTAAATAGCAAGGATACATACATAGTGCATTCACCTAGAATGTATGCGTAGAATCAATCCTTTTATTGATCATAACATTCTTGTTCTTTTACACAATCAACAAGGTGTATCGAGCAAACATTTGTCTACACAAAAAGATAGAGAATTTACTGACTTTATTGCGGAAGACTTACATATTATGTATTTACATAGTAAAATACATGAAGGGGTGGACAAAGAACACTTCATCTCCTTCACGCTCTCCTTCTTTCATCTTCTTGATTCATCATCTTCTGGTCTTCTTCTCTTTTTCTCATCTTCAAATTACTTCTTCTTCTTTTCATATGCCTTCCGGCAACTTTCATCTCTTCTTAATCTCTCTTGTCTTTCCTCCCATAGCTGAGTTTGTCTCTTATTTTCTTCTTCTATTCTTTTCGCATACTCAAGATTGCTTTTAGCCACTTGCAAATTGGCTACTTGGTCAAGACCAGCCCAAAGAGATCCCTCATTTCTTGCCCGGATCTATGTACTCAATGTTTTTGGGCGAGAGGCCTAGGTCCGAAACCTCTTCCTCCACCACACGCTTCTTCCTCTTCCTCCGGGCGTGTATTGTCTTTGGGTCTTTTCTTTCCAAAGTGACTAGCGGAGTGACCAAAGCAGAGTGATCGCGTAGTCTCGTCGCTGTCGCCTTCTTAACATAGCGTGAGACCCTTTTCCCCAAGACAAGTCCCAAGCTTGAGCCATGGACATGTTTGCAAAGTATCCTTCGGATGCGGCGTTTTAAATTCATCAACCGATCTTGGCTCGATCCCCGGATCCGAGATGGCATAAGTGTCTCTGCTTTTGGAATGCCTCCATGTTGTTTCAAGATATTCATAACTCGGGCATCCATCCTTCCTTCCACTTCCTCCATCCCCGCTTCAATTGTCTTTCTCTTTTCAAAATGCCCATAGATATAGCAGAGTGTTGGAGTGGCGGAGTCACTAGGAGTTTGTCGCCGATAATATCACCGTGACAAGACCTTGTTCGGGGTTTGTGCAATTATTAAGGTCACATCTCTCGATTCTTCCCCCTCAAAGACTTTCCTTTCTTTTTCCTTGTAACTTCCTCACCTGTCTTTCCCTTCACAACAAGCCCTCATTTTCAAATGCCTTCAAATCTCTTTAGCGCTTTAAAGTATTCCTCTTCCCCTTTTTGGCATCATCAAAGGAGAGAGGAACCCCTGAAACATAATGCGCAAGCGGAAGTCGAGTCTGGCGATAGTCGAGTTACGCCCGAGTCTGCTGGAGCATGCGGCCTGACAAAAATTCGAGCGAGTAGCGTTGGACTCTCGAAATTAGCTTCATCTCACCCATGAGAAGGCTGAATTTTCTATCTATGTTTTCTTCCATACGCCGGAGATCACTCTTATTTTTCTCACGCAGCCAGCTTTATCTCGGAGGTGAGCTTCATGCATGTGCTCAATGTGTTCTCTCAATTTTGTTTTCGCATCGCATTCTCGGCTCTCCATACCACCGCTTGTTGAACAATGTTCAAATATCTAGCTTGTTCCACACGCATTGTTTCTTCTTTGTTGCCACCATTCCCGATTCCACCGCATGCCTCTCAAGTCAGCAGTAAGGTTGGCATCTCTCGTTATCCATCTCATGTCCATAGAGGCCTGGTGCCTCTCCATCCGTTCAATTTCAAAGAAATAATGCTTTGAACACCTCCCGAACTTCGGCCGTTTCTTCCGTTGCGACGGCCATGCACGTCAAAGTCATAGTCACTAGAACGATGGTGTCGGATGGAAGGACAGTCCAGTCTGTGGAAGCGCGAGATCGTTCTTCCGACTCGTCGGGGAGGTCGTACTTTCTAGAGAGAAAGGAAATGATTCTACAAAGGAATCATCATGGCCAATCGGGATTTGTTCAATGATGAAAGGTGCGCGTGAAGTCCCTTTTGGAGTCGAACTCGCTGCAGGTTGGGAGCCCGCGCAGATGGACTCTGTTTGTGGGGTCTTTTGTGAAGTGGACCCGCCTTGCCGAGCCTCAAATATGCCTCAAGCAACCTTCGTTGGTCTCACTGGTTTCTCCAATTCGGATGGTCCTCGGCCTTATCGTCGAAGCGTCATCGGACGATGATGAGATTTCCATTGGTGGCTCACCATCAAAATTGAAAGTTTGACGAGTAGTCTTGAGATCGACTTGCTCGTGCTTGGAACATCCTCACCAGTCTTTTGGATCATCACGGGGGATGACTCAGCTTCTTCGTTGCCTTCCCGATCCCGCAAAAGTTACATCGATTATCCCGAGAATCATGAAGAGCGCTTATCTCCTTTTCGGATGGATCAATGATAGCCGGAGGGATGTTCTCTACTTCCTTTTTACCCCGGAAGTCTCAACCTCCCGTTGGCCTTCATTACCTCCCCGCAGTCTCAATCGCAGCGAGGCCTTGACCTCCATTTCGACGATGTCACTGCCTTAGGGTCTTCGTGGTGGCATCCATTGGAGTCTCAACCCCATGGATTGCACTTTCATCGCCTGCAGTGTTAACTCCTGGGCTGTTCCGTCTGGCCTCGACCGCATCGAGCGTCATTAGCCTTCGAGCGGTTGGCACCTCACCGAGATAGTGTCAATCGTCCGAGCTTCGTTGATGGCAACTTGTCGTGTATTTTGTGTTTGTACCTTCTCCACTTCGCCTCCTAAATTCGTTGTGGAGTCATCTCACAGATCCTCCGACCTTGCTGTAGTGGAGGGAGTTTCCCCTCGGGCGCACCACCGAGTGACTTGGAATGGGTCACTCGTCTCCAAACTCCCGGCTGTTTCTATTGAGTGTTCAGCCGTTGGGGCGTGGTAAGACACCTTCATTAGGGTTAGCTCGACCGGGGTCCCCACTAACCCGCTTTCATCGCCATTTCCTAAATCCTTCTTCCGAGTGAGTGGGGAAGTGGTGGCAGCAACAACGGTGGCGATTTCGCACTACTCCCATTGCATCGATTTCAAATTGTGTTTTGGAGGACTCTCCTGGTCCCTCCATCATGCTCTTCTCATGAAGAATTATGGATTCATGCATTGCTTGCTGCATTTGCAACTCTTCCGTGGGGCAAAGGCAGGTCCGTGATCCTCATCACTGCCTCGAGAAGACATCAAGGAGATGATGTGTGTGTTCTCGGGTGCCGTGATAGGCGACATCGGCCTTCTCACGTGCCTCGGCTTCCTCTCGCTGTCTCTCCTTCTCCTTATCTCTGAAGATCTGCAAGATATCCTTGCGCTTTTCTTCATCCATCTTGAGATCACGCAGGTCGACCAAGGAAATTCAGCAGCCTTCCTCTTCCTCTTCTATAAATTCAAAGCCGTTGGAATTGTTCCCTTGATCGACTCAATTTCCACTTCCTCCACTCTCGTAGACGATTTTGGATGTCCGGTAAGGTGGGGATAGGATCATCACATCATTATCATCTCTATCGCCTTCTTCTCTCGTGTCTCACCAGAACTACACTGTGTCTTGATTTGCCTCTGTTGATCGCCTTGAGACAGATTTAGTTTTCATCTATAATATCCGAAGACTCTACTTCTCCGGCCTCTCCAGTATCTACTCCACCGAGTGGCCGACTCACGGTTTCTCAAGCTCGGAGTGCTTGATGATTCTTCTTCGTCTCCTAGTTTGTACCGGAGGGATTTACGGTTGAAAGAGTTTCTTCCTGAGTCTTGGGGCGGGCGGGGGCGTCTTTGTGTTTTCTTACGAGGAGCCGGTCGTCTTGGCTTATCGACTCCTCTTTTTGACGATCGAGAAGGTAGTTGAGAGTCCTTCTCGACCGCTCGGGGTAGGAGACACGGCCGGGGCGGAGTGACTCGAGCTGCGCAGGGCGGGGAGTAGGTTTGTTTTTCTTTCTTTGCAGAGAGCAAATGATCTTCTTAGCAAATGGGGGGTAGATTCTCTTAGCGCTGCGGGGCTTTTTCTTTTCTTTGTGGAGAGGAAAAACAATGTATCTTCAGAGGTCACCATTCCCCCTCACTCGTGTCATCTCTCTTGGCGTAGGCTCTCTTCTGCGCCGAGAGGTTTGATCTCGAACATCCTCTTGTTTACATGGAACACCTTTCCATGTCTAAGAGGGACTCCTTTCACCTCCATCACCGCCAATCACTGTGCCATATCCTAGGGATCCTCCAAATGCACCATCTTCCTTGAAGGATTTGTTCCCTACATTCGCATAGTCTGCGTAGACAAACTCGGCCAGATTTATTTTCCTTTCTTCAATGATCGCGCCCATTACGATCAACTTTGCTTTTGACAGATTGGTCAAAGCGCCAAATTTGATGTCTATGCATTTGGCAACTATGTCCAACAACTTGTGGTAATCCTCCTTCAAACCTCTTGTTTGTTGTGGTAAACTATTTTATCAAAGATAGTCGGGCTTGGCTACTTCTTTCCAAGCGGCGGCCAGGTTTACATCAACCGTTGATTTCGATGCTCCTTCCGTCGGTAGTGAGCGATGTTCACCAAATCCTTGCGAGAGATGGTGAACTTCTTTCCGTGAATGATGACTTTATCCCTTCATCGTGAATCTCGGCGTTCACATAGAACCGCATCGACCTCTTCCACATAGGTCATCGAGAACTCCATCGCCGAAATGGTTTTGGCCAGGCGTTTGAGCTTTTCAACGATTTTCTTTATGAGGGCATCATCGGACCCTGTTTGACCATGCCTCGAAATCCACTGATCGACCCTGTGTGGATTTGCTTTCCTAGCTTGACAAAATCATAGGTTGATGCTATTTTTCAGATTTCACCAAAAGAAACTTAGAAATTTGATTTGAATACCGAGAGGCTTTTGAGAGAGTTTTGCCTTTGTTTCTAGATAGAGATGAACCGTTTTGGTGATATGTGAGAGAAAACAGTGAAAATAGGTTAAGTATTTTTACGAAAGGACGTGCGGGTGGTTTTTGAAATGTGATCGAAATCAACGGCTTAGATTTTGCACCCGATTAGCATTTAATGTCTCGAATTTAATGCGGTAGCATTTATATCCAATCATAAGCTTGGTATGCAGGCTTTTGTCCTGTACACATCATCATTATCTTGACGTCATTCTTAAAAACATTCACGCTTAGTAAAAACGATCGCGTTTTTGTCACTTTGCTCATAAATGACTCACTTTATCCCTTAGTGATTTAACTCTTTTCTCGGTCACGATTCTTTCAGTGACTCAAATTACACACCTAATTCGGTATAGCATTGTCTCTCCGACATGGCCGATTCATTTAGCCGATTTTGAGAATTCGATCCTTTTTCTCTTTTTGTGTTCCATTTCTTTTCTCCGAGTCTTCTCGAGTGTCACTCACTCGATTAACCCTAACTCATGCTTGAGTTCTTCAAATCTTGACTCACATAATGGTTTTGTGAATATGTCGCCAACTGTTTATCGGTTGAGATATATTCCAATATGATGTCCTTCTTTTCAACATGATCTCTTATGAAGTGATATCGACATCGATATGCTTTGTTCTTGAGTGCAACACAGATTCTCGAGTGATTGCAATTGCACTTGTGTTATCACACATGATTGGAATTTCCTTTTCTTCAACTTCATAGTCTCTCCGTTGTTGTCTCATCCTTAGGACTTGGGCACAACAGTGCCCGCAGCCTATGTATTATGCTTCAAAATTGTAGAGGTGGCTATTGAATTTTGCTTCTTGCTAAACCAGAAATCACTGTTTCAAGCATTTGACATGTGCCTCGAGGTGCTTTTCCACAACTCGCATCCAAAGATAGTCGTAGTCCGAATAGCCAATTAGCTTGAATCCACCTTCCTTTGGATACCATAAACCAACTTCTTGCTTCCTTTCAAGTATCTCTAGATTCTCTTAGTCGCTCATGTGACTCTCTTTTTGGAGCAGATTGAAATCTTGCATATACACCTCTACAAAGAAAGGTGATGTATGGCCTGCTTTGCGTGAGATAGAGCAATGATCCAATAAGTGCTCAATATCTTGTTTGATCTACAAGCTTGCCATCCGCATCCATGTCCATTTTGATGATGTGTTCATTGGTATTTTCACGAAGACTTCTCCTCCATACCAAATTTCTTCATTAAATCTCTCGGTGTATTTTGTTTGACTTATGAAGGTTCCATCCTTCAGGTTGTTTCACTTGGAGTCCAAGGAAGAATGTCACTCTCTCCCATCATGCTCATTTCAAATTTGCTTTGCATGAGGTTTGAAAAATTTTCACATAGCTCTTTGTTTGTGGATCCAAAAATGATGTCATCCACATATATTTGAACAAGCAGATACTCTTCTTGTCTTGAATTACGAAAAGTGTTCTATCTACTTTTCCTTTTGTGAATCCATTCTCGCTTAGGAATTGTGACAAAGTATCATACCATGCTCACGGGTGCCTGTTTCAATCCATACAGAGCTTTCTTGAGTTTGTATACCTTATCTCCAAGAGTCTTCCGCTCAAATCCTCGGAGGTTGTTCAACATACACTTCTTCTTCCAATAAACCATTTAGGAATGCACTTTTACATCCATCGATATACAATGAAATTCTTGTGAGTCGCATAGGCAAGAAACATCCTTATAGCTTCCAATCTTGCTACGAGAGCAAATGTTTCATCAAAATCTATTCCTTCTTCTTGGGAATATCCTTTGGCTACTAGTCTTGCTTTGTTTCTTACCACGAGCCCTCCTCGTTCATCTTGTTTCAACACCCATTTAGTACCAATAACATTTTGATGGGTGGGTCTTTGAACTAATTCCCATACTTTATTTCTTTCAAACCGATTCACTCTTTCTTGCATAGCTTGAATCCAATGTGTGTCATCCAATGCTTGTAACATATCTTTAGGCTCTATTTGTGAGATAAAGCATGTGAACATGGCTTCTTGTTGAGTTCGATCTTGTTTTGACACCTTCTCTTATATCTCCAATGACAAGTTACGGTGGATGGTCTTTCACCATCTTACATCGAGTTGAAGTAAGTTAGCCGGATTCATCGTCTAGCAACACCGTGTTGCTTTGATCATCTCTCTCGCAATCACTTAGCCGCAAATTTTTCAAAGATTTTATGAGACTCGGCTATCTCATCTTCATCTGAGTTTATAATTCGGCTTGACTTGAAAGATAGGGACTCTTTTTGTATGGTTGGATGATTCACTTATCAGGTGACTCTTCGATGTCTTCTCCATTTACATTTGGCTCATCGAATACCACATGAATGGATTCTTCGCAACAATAGTCCTTTTGTTGAGTACTCTGAGGCTTTGCTTTCAAATTTGAGTATCCCAAGAAGATACCTTCATCGACTTTAGCATCGAAAGCTTTTAGATTGTCTTTGCCATTGTTATGGATGAAGCATTCACATCTAAATATTCTAAAATATGCAACATTTGGTTTTCTCCCGCCCAACTCTCATAGGGAGTCTTTGTCACCGTCTGTTTATCATACATCTGTTTTGAGTGCGACATCTTTGTGTTAATTGCTTGACCCAAAATCTTTTTGGTAACCCCCGTTGACTAACATGGTCCTTGCCGCTTCTTTGAGAGTTCTATTCCTTCTTTCTCGCAACTCCATTCTGTGTGGAGTCCTTGCTAACTGAGATAATTCATGACCAATGCCATTTTCAATACAATATAGAGTTATTATACCATTGACAAACTCGGTTCCTCTGTCCTGATCTAATTTTGATAATGGTTTGGCTTTTCTCATTTTGAATCCTCTTCATCACCGTGGTAGTTTCTCAGAGTTTCTTTCTTCTTACACATGAATATTGTCCATGTATATCTTGAGTAGTCATCTACTACCACCAAGGTGTATTTCTTTCCACTTATGCTAGCCGGTTCCACTTTGGGCCAAATAGATCCATATGTAGCAGGATGTAATATTCTTGTTGAAGATGGGCGGGTCTTTTCTTTGAATGATGATTTGATCTGTTTTCCCTTCCGACATGCGTCACATATACTCTCCTTCTTGTATACTGAGTCCGGAAGTCCTTCCACAAGATTACTTCGCAAGCTTGTTAATCGTCTTTGAATTTAGGTGACTCGGCTTTTTGTGCCACAACCAACTTGATTCAAATTGTGCTTTTGCTAATAGAAGGTCTTTGGGTGTAGCGGTTGACCAATCTACTACATACATGTTCTTTTGTCGCATCCTTGCAACACAACTTCATTCGATTCAAGATCCTTGATTTGGCATATACCCATGTTAAATCCAACATTATAGCCCTTGTCACGAGTTGATCGATGCTTAGCAAGTTGAAGTTGAGTCCTTCAACATATGCAATATCTGTGATTTCTAATCCGCTCCTCTTGATGGATCTAATGCCTCTTATTTCACCTGGAGCTTCATTTCCTCCAAATATGACTTTTGCTCCTTTAACTTCCTTGAATTTTGACAGATTTTTCTTGTTTTCTGTCATATGTCCGAATGCCACTATCCATGTACCAGGTTCCTTGGCACTCAACTGCTTCCTTGAACCCGCAATCAAGGAAATTAAGTTTTAGGTACCCATACTTGTCTGGTCCCGAGGGGTTAGAATTGTAAGATGATCCAACCAACTTATAGCCAAATGATTTGACTCTAAGGGGTTGCCATCTATCGATGCCATAATCATAATTAATCTTGGCAAATTGCTTGGGGATTCTAGGTTCATACAAATTGTCTCTTTAGTCAGTATGCCTGTATATATGTTTTAGCAATCGCCTTCTTTGGGTAATTGTGGTGTCTCCGAGTGTAGTGCCTAGGTGCATATGTGTCTTGATGAAAGCTCTTATACTTTTGGAATGGCCTTTGCTGAGTTCTAGGCCTTTGCCATTTGGGCTTATATTCCATAAGTCTATGCTGATAGTTCACATCATTCCAATCAGCTTGGCTTGGATATTTTCTACCATTCCCATCATATGTATTTCTTTTATAGATTTTTAGGGGTTTTTGGTAGCTCTGTTTCTTCTTTACAGAGTATTTTCTGTTTGGAGTTTTTGAGAACTCGATCAATATCTTCTCACTTGTCCTTTCAGCGCACTCAATCGGTCATTTTCCTTTTCCTTTATAACCAAGGCCAGTTTGCTTTGTAATTGTGCTTTGGAGTGAATGTGTGTGCACCATTTGGAGTTTTGGATTTTTTAGACTCTTCATTGCTTGAAGATCCTTTTTCCAAAATTACTTTTGAAGTTTGACATAGCACAGAGGAATTAAATCCTAAGCCTGTCTTGTCTCCACATTCTCTTTGACTCATAATAAGATCATCCAATGATTTAGATGCCTTAGTGAATGAGGCAATAACATTTTTGAGGTCATTCTCCCTCTTTTCTATGGCAAATATTTCTCGCTATTAGCTTGGCATTTTCACCTTTAAACTTTTATTCTCATCACTATTTGACCTAGAGTACTCGGCTCCTTAGTCACCGTGAGTTTTGCTCTTGAGTAGGTTATTTTCCTCATTTAGTAGTGTGTGTGAGGATTTAATGTGTTCAAAATCTTTCATCATTTTGCCTAATGAATCATAAAGATCAGTGGGTGATGAAGTGTGTGTGTCACAGTCACTATCACTAGAATCTGAGTTCGATGAGTTAGAGTGTACCTCATCTTCTTGGTCAGGTTGATCTTGTTCCTTGGCCATCAAACGATCGGGCTTCTTCTTCGAGTCACTTGAGTAGTCGGCTTCACCGCTGCTCTCAATCGCCTATCTCTCTTGACTTGGCTGTCTCGGCCCAGTCTCTGCAGCCAACATTGCCTTTTTCTTTTCTTGTCTTCTTTTTCTGAAGACCTTTCTTTCTTCTTCATTCTTGTATTTGTTGACT
Source organism: Rehmannia glutinosa (assembly GCA_016081115.2). Classification (NCBI taxonomy): domain Eukaryota; kingdom Viridiplantae; phylum Streptophyta; class Magnoliopsida; order Lamiales; family Orobanchaceae; genus Rehmannia; species Rehmannia glutinosa. Next base: position 538,925 of record JABTTQ020002358.1, on the reverse strand, counting down.
ACAGGATATGGGCAATCAATGGCGTAGTGACCTGGTTGCCCTCACGTTCTGATTCAAAGATAGATATTCAACCTTTTGATCAGCTCTTTCCATTCTTGGATTGTTAGCCCTTAGATATTCAGCTTTTTGATGATATGTCCTCTTGGTTGGCCAATCTTCCCTTGACTTGGAGGGAGCCGAGTGTCTTCTAGAGGTTTCGCCCTTGCCACTCTTGTAGTTCTTATTGAAGAACTTGTTGAACCTTTTAACCATCGTGGCTATTTCTTCCGGATCAATGACTTCTTTGACCTCGCTCTCTCTTTCCATCTTTAACAATTAGAGCACTGTTTTGGGTACAAATTGTCTCTTCCTCGATCTTTTCTTCTCACCAAATTGTAGGCTTTGAGATCCGAGAATAGTTCATGGTTGGAGGTCTTCGATAGGTCCATGGAATGTCTCGATTGCCATGACCTTCATTTCCCAATCACCGGGAGACTTTTTAGGATCTTCACACACATTTCCTTCCGTGTATATTCCTTTCCAAGCGCAGATAGCTCGTTGGTGATTTCTCGAACCGAGCATCCAGTTGATCCAGGTTTTACTCAAGCACCGAAAGTGCAATCCATGGAGTTGATACTCCAGTGGATGCCACCTCAGAAGACCCCAAGACAGCTGACACTGTCAAAGGGACTGTCCAAGGCCTCGCTACAGTTGAGACTGCAAGAGGTAATGAACTCCAACGGGAGGTTGAGACTTCTCGAGGTAAAGAGACGGATGCACGAACATCCCTCCTACCATCATTGATCCATCCCGAAAAGGAGATAAACGCTCTTCACGATTCCCAAGATAACCCTAATGTAACCTTTCTGGAATCTGAAGGTGAAGACGAAGCTGAGTCATCCCTTGTTGCCGATCCAAAAGACTCAGCTGAGGATGTTCTTCCAAGCACGAGTAAGTCTGACCTTGAGGCTACTCGCCAAACATTTAATTTTGATGATGAGCCACCCATGGAAATCTCATCATCGTCCGATGACGCTTCGATATGGTCGAGACCAGTCAACTCATGTGGAAAAACAAGCCGAGACCGACTTTAAGAAGGCTGTTAAGACAGTGAGGCTCGCAAAGTCAGGTTAACTTCACAAATACCACCAAACAGAGTCAATGCGCAGGCTCCTCAAGTCTGCAGCAGATCGACTCCACCGGAACTTCACAATGTAGGTCCCAAGGGGTGTGAGTGTAAGGTTTAGAAGGGGGATGAATAAACCTTACCAAATTTTCGATTTAGTCCTTTTAAAAGTTCGAGTTGATACTACACACTGTGTCTGGGTGGATGACCAATTTAGTTAATCAAGAGAGTTAGTCACTCAACGACTCGAAAGCTGTTGATAGAATAACTCAAATTGTTAAAACCGAATTAGCTCAAATGTGGTTTGTTTTCAGCGAAGACTTAACACCCTTAAGTTTGGTTTAGTAGAGATTTAAAGCTTGATTTAGTACTTAGAAATTATCAAGTAGATAGCAAATTTATCACAAAGTTAAGCAAATAAGATGCGAGGAATTTAAAGTGTTGAAATGTAAATGACACGATAAGTTTTTATAAAGGTTCAAGATGGGGTAATTCTTCTACTCCTCTCTTCTCCAACTCCTGGAGGAATCCACTAGGTATTGATCAAGATATACAAAGTGGTAATCCGGATACAAGTCTTGATCACCACAAATGACTTGATTCTTTGGGACTCGATGAGACGCCTTGATCACTCACCGGCTTCTCGTGCGACTCGGCTTCTTCACAGGTGGCGGTTTTGCGCTTTGCTACTACATGTACCACTTGCTCAAGCTCTTTGGATTTGATCACGAAGCCCTCCAAAAGCTCAAGACTTGGTTCGACCTTGAACCTTCCTACAATCCTTCATGGAATGTAGACCCCTTTATTCTTCAAGAATTTCCTCTTCAACCGATTGAAGTTATCTTTCCTTCACAGTGAGTGTTGGATTGATGTTCTTCGTAATGTAGGCTTGAGGATTGAGCGTTTAATAACTTGAGAATATTTCCAGGTTACAAAATGTTTCTTTCTTGCTTGTATTCAATTCTCGGATGGTCAAGGTAACCTTCGTTACTTTTTCTCGAGTTATTCCTCGGCCTTTTATAGTGAGCTTTTAAAAATCTGCCCGTTGAAGAGATAGGCTTATTTTTGAAAGTCACTTGTGGTCGTTGGCTTGTCTTGTTGCGATCCTTGGAATTGCCATTTCCTCGTATGAATTGTTCTTGACTTTTTCGAGTTCCGAGCACTTGAGAAAGGTAGCATGGAGATATTACTTGTTTAAGTAATTCTCTTGATTTACGTGCAACGGATCTTTTTCGATTATCTCGACTTGACTTCATTTCCTTGCTTTCCCCAGGTGACTTAGAGTCGACTTCCAATCATTGGATGACTCTTCTCACTCCAACTTGAGACTTGGCTTATCTTGAGTTGACTTGATGATACTCCTCTCGGCTTCATCTTAGGCTGCTCCTTGATCGAGTTCTCGTCTTCTCTTCTTTGCCATACTCACTGTCTTGCAATGAGTCTTCCTTCTAGTCTCCGGTTGTCTTCTTGCATGTTTGGGCATAGTGACTTAACTCACTTGACCAAATTTATTTATTACAATGCGATTTACAACAAAAATGGGGTGCCAACTTCCTATTCTAAGTTTTACATGGCATTCATCAAAATCTAAACAATAAATTTCCCAACACACAAGCACAAGTTGTCATTGAGCGATTCCGTTGCTCGTGATGATCCTTTTGTAGAATCATTTCCCTTCTCTCGAAGTACCGACCTTCCCGAAGAATCAGCTAGAGATCAAGAACGCTTCAACAAACTCCGATCCTGTTATTCCAACGACACCATCGTCCCAATGAGACTTTGACTTTGACGGCTGGCCGCCACCGGTGAGAGACAAGTGACAAATGAGGTTCGAGAAGTTTTCAAGGCCATATTTGCGAGATAGAAAAGATGGAGAGGCACCAGGCCTCACTGGACATGAGGCTGGATAACAGACGCAAACCTTATCGCCGATCTGCGAGGCATAATTGTCGATCCGGAATGGTGGCAACAACAAAGCAGACCACCATGCGCGTAGAACAAGCTCGATATTTCAGGACATTGTTCAATAAATTGCTAGTCCGGCGGATCGAGAATGTTGATGCAAAGACAAGAATGCAAGAGCACATCGAATGAATGCATGAATCTTACACCACGAGATGCAAACAGCTGCGTGAATATAATAAGAAAGAGCTCCTGGCATAGAGGATAACATGGATCGGAAGTTTAGCCTCCTCATGGCGAAATGAAGCTGGTAACTGAATTCAATGCCACCCGCTCCGACCTTCCGTGCATACTCCGTAGTAGATTGACATAACTCGGCTATCGGCCGCTTAGACTTCATGATTGCTAGCTTGTTTCCGGGTTCCTCTCTCCTTTGATGATGCCAAAAAGGGGAAGAGGAATGAGGAATACATAAAGGCGTTGAAAGGATCTCAAGTCAAAAAGGAGGACGCCTTGTTGTGAAGGGAAAGACATTGAGGAAGAGAGAAGAGAGAAGAAAGAAAAATGCATTGAGGGGGAAGGTTCGAAAGATATGACCTTGATGATTGGTAAAACCCCCAATAAGGTCTTGTCATAGCGATATCATCGAAACTCCCGATAACTCGCCACTCCAACACTGCTTGTACCCATGGCTGAAAAGAGAAAGATAGTTGAAGCGAGGATGAAGGAAGTGGAAGGAAAGATGGATGCCCGAGTTATGGATATTATGAAACAACATGGAGGCATTCCAATAGATGAGAGACACCTATGCCATTTCGTATGTCGGGCAAGGCAAGATCTGTTGATGAATTCAAGACGCTCGCATCTGAAGGTTACTTCGCAAATATGTCCATGGCTCAAGCCTGGGATTTGTACTGGGAAAAAGGTCTCAAACTATGTGAAGAAACTGACAGGCAGCAGACTACTGGCAGTCACTCTGCTGGTCACTCTGCTAGTCACTCAGCTGGGAAAAAGAAGGCCCCAAAGACAAGACACGCCCGAGGAAGAGGAAGAAGCGATGGTGGAGGAAGAGGTTTGACCTAGACCTCTGCTAAAAACATTGAGTACATAGATCCGGCAAGAAAGGATGGATCTATTGGGATTCGACGAAGTAGCTAACTGCCGCAAGTGGCTAAAAACAATGCTTGAGTATGTGAAGAGGATTGAAGAAGCAAATAGAAGACAAACTCAGCTATGGGAGGAAAGACAAGAAAGAAAAAGAAGAGATGAAGCTACCGAGAAGGCTTATGAGAAAAAGAAGGCGTGAAGATGAGAGAAGAGAAAAGGTCGAGAAGATGACAGAGTGAAGAAGAGGAAAGAAGAGGCAGCGAAGGAGATGAAGTGTTCTTTCCACCCCTTCATGTATTTTACTATGTAAATACATCTTTATGTAAGTCTTCTCAGACATCGAATAAAAATTGTATAAGTTCCATACTTGCGTAGAAATAGAACAACATGATTACCTTAAGTTCTGTTTAAGCTTTGATACACTCAAAACAATTTGTGTAAAGAACAAGAACGTTATGATCAATAAAATATTGATTCTACGCATACATTCTGTGATTCTACATTGTCTGTATGTATCTTTGCTGTTTAATTATTGTATGAATGTTTTAAGTTTTGGCATCATCAAAAAGGGGGAAATTGTTGGGAAATTATTTTTAGATTTTGATGAATGCCATGTAAAACTTAGAATAGAAAGTTAGCACCCCATTTTTGTTGTAAATTGCATTGTAATAGATAGGGGTGGTTAGTCGAGTCAAGTCAAGCTATGCCCAACATGCAAGAAGACAAAATCGAGACTTGAAGAAAGACTCATTGCGAGGCGAGATGAGTGTGGCAAAGAAGAGAAGACATGAACTCCATCAAGGTGCAAACAGATCTGGTGAGTGAAGTATCGATCAAGTCAACTCAAGACAGCCCGAGTCTCAAGTTGAAGTGACAAAGAGTCATCCAATGATTGGAAGTCGACTCAAGTCACCTGGCAAGTTAAGAAAATGCGATCAAGTCGAGATAATCAAAGAGATTCGTTACGCACAATTCAAGAAAATTACTTAAACAAGTAATACCTCCATCTTGCCTTTCTTAAAGTGCTCGATCCCGAGAAGCGTGCAAAAGGAATAAACCAATGGGAAGCACTGCACCTGTGTCGAGAACTCGAAAAGTCAAGAATCATTCATACGAGGAAATGTCAATTCCAAGGATCGCAACAAGACAAACCAACGACCACAAGTGTCTTTTGAAAATAAGCCTATCTCTTCAACGGGCGATTTTTGAAAGATCACTATAAAAGGCGAGGAATCACTCGAGAGAAGGTTACGAACCACGAACATTCAAGCTAACATTCGAATCAGAACCAAAAATTACTCTCAAGTCATTCAAATTCAATCCTCAAGCCTACACTACGAAGGAAATCAATCCAACACTCACCTGTGAAGGAAAGACGACTTCAATCGGTTGAAGAGGAAACATTTAAAGAATCAAGGGGTCTACATTCCACGGAGGATTGTAGGAAGGTTCAAGGTCGAACCCAGTCTCAAGTTTTGGAGGGCTTCGTGATCAAATCCAAGAAGCTTGAGCAAGTGGGTCAGTAGCAAGGCGGTGTCTGTGAAGAAGGCTGAGTCGTCGAGAAGCCACTGTGACCAAGGCATCTCTGGGACCGAGTCCCAAAGGATCAAGTCACCGCGTGATCAAGACTTGAATTGAATTTGTTAACCACTTTGTATATTGATCAATACTTAGTGGATTCCTCCGGGAGTTGGAGAAGAGAGGAGTAGAAGAATTACCCCATCTTGAACCTCTATAAAAACTTATTGTATCATTTACATTCCAAGACTTTAATTTCTCGCATATTACTTTAATATCTGGCGATAAATTTACTATCCAATTGATAATCAACAAAGTGCTAAAACCAAGTATTAAAACAAACTTAACCAAATTCAAGGATGTTAAGTCTTCCGCTGAAAACATATCACAGTCGAGTTAAGTCTTTAGTCAAAACAACTGAGTTATTCTATCAATAGCTCAGTCGAGTCTATTGAGTGTCTAACTCTGCTGATTAACTAACTTAGCTGTCCATCAAGGACTCAGCTGTGAAGTATTAACTCTGAACGTTTTAAAAGGACTAAATCGAAAAGTTGGTAAGGTTTATTCAACTCCCCCTTCTAAACCTTACACTCACACCCCTTGGGACCTACAGAAGGGAAAAACAGCTAAGGGGGAACGGTCAAAGGATTTGACGTTAATGATAACTGAAACCCCTCAGCAGGGTAATGTTATGGCGTCGATTATCAGCAAACTTCCAGTGACTCTGTCGATCGAACACTCTGTTGTACCCATGTCGGAGAAAAGGTGAATTGTAGAAGCAGGGATGGAAGAGTTCGACAAAAGGATAGATGCCCGCATTGAAGAAGTGTTGATACAATTTGGCGGCATTCCGGTAGGGAAAGATCAAGATGCTATTCCTGACGATGGATCCGAGCCAAGATCCGCTGAAGAATTCAAGACGCTCGAATCCGAAGGATATATCCAAGGGATGTCACTAGCCCAAGCCTGGGATCTGTCTGGGGGAGAAGGGTCTTACATTGTGTGAAGAAGGAGATAGGCGCGGACTACCACCGCCCACTCGGCCTAGCAAGCAGAAGACTCATGTGCGTATACACCCAGAGGAGGAGGAAGAAGTGGTGGTGGAAGAAGTTCTCGACCTCGTCCAAAACCCAAGAAAATTGAATATGTAGATCCAAGAAAAAGAGGAAGGATCTACTGGGCTGGGTATGATGAGGTGGCAAACTTGGAAGTGGCAATGAAGAATGCTGAAGCCGTGAGAAGACAGGAAGAAGAGAACAGAAGGCAAACAGAGCAATGGCTCGAGAGGAAGCGGAAAGATGATGCTTCTAAAAGAGCCTATGAGAAAAAGAAGAAAGCTGAGGAAGAAGAAAAGAAAAGAAAAAGAGTTGATGACTACGACAGAGCTGATGAGGATAGAAGGAGGCAACGAAGGCGTTGAAGTGTTGTTGCGAACCCTTCATGTATTATGTAAATACATTTTTCTGTGTAGAGGACAAGAATGTTATGATCAATAAAACGATCTATTCAACGCATACATTCTTTGTTACTGCGTTGTCTGTATGTATCTTTGTTGTTTACATATTGTTTAATGTTTTTAAATTTTGGCATCATCAAAAAGGGGGAAATTTATTTTATAGATTTTGATGAATGCCATGTAAAACTTAAACTAGAAAGTTGGCACCCCAAGTTCCTTGTAAGTTTCAATGTAATAGATAGGGCTGGAAAAGCTGAGTCAAGTCAGGTATGCCTGGAAATACAAGAAGTCAACTGAAGACTGAAGTGAAGACTACGCTGTGGAACAACTGAGTATGGCCAAGAAAGGAGATCAAGAACTTGACTGAAGATGTATCAGCTGAGGAACAGCTGTGTGAAGTGTTAGTCAAAGTCATCTCAAGAAGCCAAGTCATAAGTTGAAAGTGACAGATGAGTCTTCAAATGATTGGAGCAGACTATAGTCACCTGGGAAATAGGCGACGAGAGGAGTTATCAAATGAATTTGTTGCCGCAAGTCAAGAACATTACTTAAATAAGTAATACTTCCATCTTTGCCAGTCTTAAAGTGCTCATCGAGAAGCGTGCAAAAGGAATAAACCAATGGGAAGCACGCACCTCGTGTTGGAATCGAAAAGCTGCACATTCATTTAATACGAGGAAAGGTCTACATCTCAAGATTGAAGACCAAGAAAAGACAAGCCAACGAACACAAGTGTCTTTTGAAAATCAGCATATCTCTTCAACGGGCAGATTTTTGAAAGTTCACTATAAAAGGCTGAGGAAACTCATTGAGAAAAGGTTACCTGAACCACGAACAAGCAAGCAATAATTAAGTTGTAAACCTGCAAACATTCTCAAAGATATTTAAGCAAATCCTCAAGCCTGAAACTCGAAGGAAATCAATCCAACACAAAACTGTGAAGGAAAGACAACTTCAAACTGTTGAAGAGGAAACTTTTGAAGAATCAAAAGGGGTCTACTTTCCAAGGAGGATCGTAGGAAGATTCAAGGTCGAACCAGTATCAAGTTATTGGAGGGCTTCGTGATCAAATCCAAGAGCTTGAGAAAGTGAATGGAGAAGTAGCAAGGCAAAACCCTGTGAAGAAGTGAGTCGGACGAGAAGCTAGTTGTGTGACCAAGATCTCTCTAGACTGTTCACCACTCTGTAAACTGATCTGTTACTTAGTGGATTCCTCCAGGAGTTGGATAAGAGAGGATTAGAAAAATTAACTCATCTTCAAACCTCTATAAAAATCAACTGTGTCATTTATTTTTCAGCACATTTATATTCCTGCATATCTACTTTATATCTGCTGATAAACTTATTTGCTATCCAAACTGATTAATAACCAAGTGCTAAAATCAAGTGTTAAAATAAGTTTAAAACAAATCAAAGGGTGTTAAGTCTTCCACGATAAAACCAACACCAAGTTAAGTTTCGGGTTAAATAGTGAGTTATTCTATCAACGACTCTATTGAGTTTGTTGAGTAGCTAACTCTGCTGAATAACCAACTTAGTTGTCCCTCAAGGACTTAGCTGTTTGTGTTAACTCTGAAATTTCTTTAAAATGACTAAATCGAAAATTTGGTAAGGTTTATTCAACCCCCCCTTCTAAACCTTACTCACACCCCTTGAGACCTACAATCCTCGACCTCTTTCCTCCAGGAGGGCCTGAAGGAGGGCAAGGAGCTCGAACAACTCAAAGCCACGATCGGGGAGGGGCCAGGCGTCGATCACTCTCCTGGCGGTGAGGACGTGACCCTCGCTCGCTATCACTCCGAGGCGGGGTGCTCGAACTCCGTCAGCAACAGACTTTTTCTTGGCCTTCTCCTTTTCCTTCTTCTTAAAGGCCATCAGCTCCACGATGATATAACTTTCCTTACCTGAAAAGCAAGAAAGAAGCAATATCAGAAAATGGAAGCAGTCAAAATACACAAGTATAGCGGGAAGCAATGTAAAGAAGTAAAGTAATGTGGGATACCTAAGAACTCCCTAACGTTCAGAAGACTCTTAAACAATCCCCTGGATCTACAAATTTCCGCCATCTCTTTTCGGGAAGTGGGAGTACCTCGGGCCATCATAATATCCGAAATCCACTCGTGAGGGAGCTCCCAACCAGTATCCTTCACGTAAAAGAAGTCCTCCTTCCACAACCCACCAGGAGAAGGAAGTCCTTCAAGAAATTTGAAATGTGGGCGCGGGAAGAAGGTATCACCAGGAGACTTCCTGGCATAGAACAGAGAATGAAATTCATCTATAGTTAGAGTCAAGCCCAACTGTCGCATCGCATGCTCGTAACCCCATATACATGCATAAGCCTGAGGAATCAACTGACCAACACATACTCCCATGGATCTAGGATCAGGATGAGAAAATTAGCCGGGGGAAGAACAAAGCCAATAGTGAAGTTGTAAAGGTATATCTTGATGAAGCCGTTGGGTGGATGAGTAAGCCGGTTGCCCGAACCCCGGGCCAACATCACACACGCCGAAGGAAGCTCTAGTCACTCCCGCAACCTATGAACACAAACAGATGATACTCGATTGGCCAACTCTCTAGGAAAAACTGCCCGACTCTCCGGGAGAAGGCCTATGTGGATACTTTGGGCAGTGGACTTGTTTGGGACTATCTTCCTCAGACTCCGCCTTGGAAGACTCATCACTTGAGCTCGAATTCGGCTCAAGCTCTACTTCTCCTTCGCCATCAAAACACAACTCTGGAGTAAAAGGAGGAATATCAAAATCCATGGACAAAGGTAGAAATAGAATGATAGAACCAGCAACTAAACACCCGATGACACCACGACTTCCAAGCGGGATGCAAGAAAGACAGGAATCTAAAATCGGGAAATATCTGAAAACTCGGATAAGGCGGAAAAACAAAAATCAAAATGGGCCGGGGGGCTTGGGATGTCCCCTGGGGCCGCGGCCTCCTCCACCAAGGAGCGTACCGGGTGCGCCCTTGAGGCAACCGAGGCGCCCGGGCGCCTCTTCCGCCTATGAAGCTCGAGATCTCTCTCTCCACTTGAGACACTCCACTCATCACTTCAACTCTCCATGGGCTCTCACACGACCCCGGGGCCCATCTCCCGATGCGAAAAGGTTCCTCCTATTTGTTTGTAAGTTAATTAACTCATAATTCTCCTACGTATTTAATTCAGTATTCAATTACTGTTTTATTCTCTCGTTCACCGTACTGACTTGAGCGTCGGAGGGGCCTCCCTAGGACAACCCACAGGGCCATCTAACATTTGTGCATGTGTGCATGCAAGTTCCTAGTCGAATAATTTTCAAGCTCTCAGAGAAGAAGACTTAAAGACTTTCCCCTTAGAAGGATTTCGTCAACCCCGTTAACTTGGAGTGATCTGTCATAAAAAGCAGAATCAATGAGCTTCATTTAAATTTTTAGAAAAAGAAATTAGTAACTTAACTAGTTCAAATATTATAAATATTACTAAAAATACTTTAATAATAGATGGATATAACAAATATATAAAAATATTGAATGTAGATATTTTGATTACTTGAGTTCAATGTAAAAATAATTTTCAATTTTAAACTCATCCAAATAATACATATAAATATATTTTTTATATTGAATATACACACATATATTTGTTTTAAATTATTGATAATTTATATTTCTAATGTAATGATATATGTAATAGTTTAGTAAAAAAGAAGAAATAATTCACATTTTCTTTGGTAATATTTAAATATTTTGAAGAATCTTTGCCTTAATAACAAGATTTAGTGTATAAAATATCTTAATATAACTAATTAGTTATGCTTTAAATTCGTTTCGTTAATAATATCGATTATTCATTAAGGATGGAATTTATTAACATTTTAATAAACAAGAAATACATAAAGAAGTGTAAAATATATAACTAAATTAGATTTAAGAAAATATATTATTAATATTTATTCTAGTATTGAAAGTTAATTTAAATTAAATAGTTAATACTTTACTTCTTTCTTTCATATTTCATATTTTTTTGTGTGTATCTATTGTCATTACTTAAGTTTTTTAATGTTTAAATTACTTAATATACAATTAAAAAAATAATTTTTTGAATTTAATAAGAAGTAAATTAAATAGTGTACAGAATATTCAAAAGTTACTGTGAATTATGTAGGTTCATTTTTTCTTAAGGTAGTTTTGTCCATAAATTATATTTCACTGGATTGAGGGGGTAAGTGTTACATTTGAAATTTCAGGGGTGTAAATGAGACATAGGGACAAGTTTAGGGGTGTTATTGTATTTTGCCCCCTTTTTTAAATTTATTGATGCACTAAAGCTGTTTTATCGTAATCAAACTATTTTTCATTGGGATGGAAGACAATATTGTTAGATAAATATTTTTATCATGATTTTGATGATTATGTTCGATTTTGTTCAAATATGTTTTCAAGCCAAAACTATGTCCCTAAATGTTGTCTAAATATTTCCGATCAACTTAAAATGTTTTTACTATTTTTTCGGAGTATTTCTTGATGTTTATTTTCAATAAAACATTGGACAACACATTTGTTTCAGCTCGACCGGTCGCCATAGGGCAACCCGTACTGAGTTGGTGAGAAAGCAGAAAATGGGGCGTAAGAAAAACAGGGCGGGGACCGGTCGACCAGGTGGGCGACCAGGTCAGCGGTCGACCGGTCGGCCGGCGAGCGACCTGTGCACTGCAAGTTGGTTTTGTTCAGACTTCTCTTTTTGTAAAATCGTCAAGAAACCGGTCATAGCTAAGAAGCGACCGTCGCACACCCCCTTCGACCGGTTCCCTGTGTAAAAATTCGCGAGTTCAAATTCAATCTTATCTCTGCGACCGGTCGAACCCTATGTTTATCGACAAAACTATCCGTTGCGTTTTTCACAACTTTTCCCTATTTTGTGGGATTGATTTCTAACAGACTATATTGATCATTTTAAATGATTTCTTTTGCAGCAAATCACTCCCCAAGGAGGAGCCAATGTCTGGAAATGAAAGCCAAGTCCTCTCCTATAAATAGAGGCTTCATTCAAGCAACAAGACACAACACACAATATACAAGCAAAGAGCAATTGAGCAAACACTTTCATATATCTTGTTGTATTAGCTAAGCACTTTCACTTGCACTTATTTGAGGTCTAGGCTTTCAATTCTTGATTACACTTGTACTCATATTGTATCAATCATTATTGAGTTGTAATCTTGATTTTGGTCATCATTCAACACAAGACATCCTTGTGAGTATTCTTGTGGTAAGAATACACTTGGGTGATCTAGGTGATAGGTGTTTGAAGATTGTGGTAATCTTCAAAGGTGTTATAAGAGGGTTGTGGTAATCCTCAAGGTGGTGAAAGAGGGTTGTGGTAATCCTCAAGGTGTTGTATTAATTTTTGGTAAATTAATAAAACCTTTTTTTTTCTTTTTTCAAAATCCATCCGGAGATCTTGGGGTGGTAGAGGATTAGGCCCTAGGTGGGTTGAACCTCTTTAAATCAACGAGTGTTGTTTATTTTCCGCATTTACATTCTTGCTATCTACTCGTTGTTTCGAAAAAGAGGGTAATTTACGAAAAATTGGCATAATCTATTCACACCCCCTCTAGATTATTGTAGCCACTTGGACTAACAAGTGGTATCGAGCCAAACTCTTTGGCTAGCTCGTTCAGTAAAAGGAAAGATCCATGGCTACAAATGATGCTCATCTCACCACCGGCGCCTCCACCAATAAGCCACCACTATTCGACGCCAACAACTACGCATTTTGGAAAGACCGTATGGAGTGCTTCCTACAAGGGTGCGGGTTCGACATTTGGAATGTGGTCATTGAAGGAGTTGATAAACCAACAAAGAAATCGGAGGATGGCACCTTGGCTCCTAAACCTTTCAAGGAGTTTGATGAAAACGACAAAAAGGCCTTCTCTCTAAACGGTAAGGCCTTAAATTATTTGCATTGTTCTCTTACCGCCACCGAGTACAATCGCATAAGAGGCATAAGGTCGGCACATGAGGTTTGGGAAAAATTGGAGACAATCTATGAAGGGACTAAGAAAGTCAAGCAAGCAAGAAAGACCATGCTTGTTAAAGACTTCAAAACTTTAACATGTATGATGGCGAAAGCATCTCAAGATGGTGGAAAGGCTTGACAATATTGTCAATCCTCTTGTGGCCCTCGGCAAAGTCATCTCCGAAGAAGACAAGGTGACCAAGGTACTAAATGCACTTCGGCTCATGGTCCGAAAAAGTAACGGCAATCACGGAGGCACAAAATCTTGAGACACTCAAGTTTGATGAGCTTATTGAAACCTACTCATCTATGAAGTTTATATCAAGGAGAGGAAAAATTCCAAACCATCCACAAATCAATCGGGTATGCAAATTATTCCTAAAGGTCTTGCTTCTTCTTCTAATAATGCATACTATGATAATGATGATGATGATGAGGAGACGGCCGCACTTGTTCGAAAATTTGCAAATTTTGTGAATAAAAATAAAGCAAGAAAACCAAGAGATAATGCTTGCTTTAAATGTGGAAAACCCGGGCACTTCATTGCCGATTGCGGCTCGATGAAGAGGAGCAAAAGAAAAAGAAGCCTTTCACAAAAAAGAAGGCTCTAAATGCGGAAGTCAAAACATGGGATGAACTACTCGAAACAACCGATGAGGAAGGAGAAAACCGAACACGGTCTCATGGCTATAGACGATGAAAACAATGAGGTACACTCAAACTCTTCCACTTCCTCCATAGTTGATGACTTGCAATGTGATTTTGATGAATTGCAAACTGAGTTTCAAAATTTAATCGTTAAATACAAAAACTTGAAAAAGGAGCATAAGGAGATTAAAGTTGAAAAAGAAAATTTATTTACCTCTTATGAATCTCTAGACAAAGCTCATGCTCTTACTCTTACTAGAATTCATTCTCTTGAAACCGAAAAGGAATTGCTCACAAAAGAGATTGAATGTTTGAAAAATGATATGCATCGTTTCAACATAAGTACGGATAAAGTTACAAAAATTTTAGATGCACAAAGAGGTGAGCATTCCAAATCGGGACTTGGTTATAAGCCATTTCAAAGTGTTTTTAAGAAAAATAACCAAAGTCCGACTTTTGTACGTGCTAATAATTATAATACTCCTACTTGTTTTTATTGTGGCAAAGTTGGACATTATGCTAATAATTGCAAATTGAGAAATAGCTCAAGACATGTTTGGAGACCCAAAGGTCTCAAGACTAACCCCATGGACCCCAAAATTATAGGGTACCTAAAAGAAATTCTTTTGTAGGTAATAGGGGCTATAACCACAATGGAAGATTCAAAATGGCTCGTGGACAGCGGATGTTCACGCCATATGACCGGGAGGAGAGAACTTTTACCAACATCAAGCTCCAAGAAGAGGGTATGGTCATGTTCGGCAATGGCAAAGGAAAAATTCTTGGAAATGGAGAAATTGGTAACTCTTCTTTTTCTCTTAGTAATGTTCTATTAGTTGAAGGGCTTAAGTTTAATTTGATAAGTGTTAGCCAACTTTGTGCTTCAAAATATGATGTTTCCTTTAATAAAGAAAAATGCCTTATTCTTAAAAATGGTGAAATTATTTGTGAAGCAAATAGAAAAGGCAATCTTTACAAAATTTGTACAAGTGATTTGGTTAGTCAAAATGTTTCTTGTTTAGTCGCCAATAATGATTTAACTAGTTTATGGCATAGGCGACTTGGACATGTTGGATACAAGAATTTGAAAAATATTTACAAAAACCAACATGTGAAAGGACTACCCAAATTGAATTTTGAAAATCTTGGCTTATGTGACACTTGTCAAAAGAACAAATTAGTTAAAAGTAGTTTTAAGCCCAAAAATGAAATTTCCACAACCAAACCCCTACAAATGCTTCACCTTGATTTGTATGGGGATATTAGTACGGCTAGTCTAAGTGGAAAACATTACACTTTTGTTATAGTCGATGATTATTCGAGATATACTTGGGCTCTTTTTCTTACCAATAAAAACGATGCCGTTAATGAGTTTATTAAGTTGTGTAGACTTCTTGAGAATGAAAAAGAAGATACTATCAAGTCTATTCAAGTGATCGAGGTGGAGAATTTGACGGTGAATTTAGAGTATTTTGTGAAACCAAAGGATATGCTCATAATTTCTCGGCTCCAAGGACACCTCAACAAAATGGAGTAGCCGAACGGAAAAATCGGACATTACAAGAAATGAGTCGGTCCATGCTCAATGAATTTTCACTTCCAAAGTATTTTTGGGCCGAAGCCGTAAGTACCGCTTGCTATGTCATTAATCGAGTTTATATTCGTCCTAAAATGAATAAAACTCCATATGAGCTTTGGAAGGGTAGAACTCCAAATATTAGTTATTTCAAGATATTTGGTTGTAAATGCTTTATTTTGAATACCAAGGATCAATTGGACAAACTTGATCCTAAGGCCGATGAAGGGATATTTATGGGATATTCAACAAAAAGCAAAGCATATCGGGTTTAAATTCAATGAAGCTTCGAGAGTTGAAAGAATTCCTAATGATGAAAGTGATGAGGAAGATATTATTGAACAAATTGTTCAAATTGATGATCAACCGTCTACATCAAATGATCAACCGTCCACTTCAAATGGTCCTCAAGAAGATAGAGGTGATATCTCGGATCTTCCCGTTGCATTGAAATTTAAGGAGATCACCCAAAAGATCTTATTATTGGTGATCCCCTTGACAAAGTGATGACTCGGAGAAAATTTGCCGAGAAAGCTCTTATTTCTCAAAAAGAGCCTAAAAATGCTAAAGAAGCTATTGAGGATGAGGATTGGTTTCTAGAGATGCAAGAGGAGTTGAATCAATTTGAAAGAAATGATGTATGGGAATTGGTACCTTGTCCTCCTTCTCAAACCATTATTGGCACAAAATGGGTCTTCCAAAAACTTGATGATCAAGGCAACATTGTTCGAAATAAGGCAAGGTTAGTAGCTCAAGGGTATTGTCAAGAAGAAGGTATTGACTATGATGAAACTTTTGCACCCGTAGCACGTTTAGAAGCTATTCGTATTTTGCTTGCCTATTCTTGCTTTAAAAATTTCAAACTTTACCAAATGGATGTTAAATCCGCCTTCTTAAAATGGTATTATTCAAGAAGAAGTCTATGTAAAACAACCTCCGGGGTTTTGAAAATTTTCTAGGCCTAATGATGTTTATAAACTTAAAAAGGCCTTGTATGGTTTAAAACAAGCACCCCGTGCATGGTATGATAGACTTAGTTCTTTTCTTTTACAAAATGGTTTTATAAGAGGTAAAGTTGATACAACTCTATTTGTTTTTGAAAAGGGGCAAGATTGTTTACTTGTGCAAATATATGTTGATGATATTATCTTTGGTGCTACTAATGATTCTTTGTGCAAGAAATTTTCTAAGTTAATGCAAGGAGAATTCGAGATGAGTATGATGGGGGAGCTTAACTTCTTTCTTGGACTTCAAATTAAGCAATGTCAAGAAGGTATTTATATTTCGCAATCAAAGTATACAAAAGAACTTTTGAAAAAGTTCGGCATTGAAGAAGGAAGAACCGTCTCTACTCCTATGGCAACAAATGTCAAAATTGACAAAGATGAGAAAGGCAAGTCCGTGGATGAATCAAAGTATCGAGGTATGATTGGTAGTTTACTTTATTTAACCGCTAGTAGACCGGACATTCTTCATGCCGTATGCCTATGTGCTCGTTTTCAAAGCAATCCCAAAGAATCTCACATGAGTGCCGTTAAAAGGATTTTTCGATATTTGAAAGGCACCATTCAATATGGTTTATTTTATCCAAAGAATGAAAATTTTTCTCTTAAAGGTTATAGTGATTCGACTATGCGGGAAATATTGATGATCGGAAAAGTACTTCGGATCATGTCAATTTTTAAGCGATTGCCTAGTTTCTTGGTTTTCAAAGAAGCAAAACGTGTTTCTCTTTCAACGGCCGGCCGAATATATTTCCGCCGCATTTTGTTGCACTCAACTTCTTTGGATGAAACAAACCTTAGCGGATTACAAATGCTCTTTTGAAAATGTACCTATCTTTTGTGATAATATATCCGCTATAAATATTGCTCAAAACCCGGTTCATCATAACCGTACTAAACATATTGAGATTCGACATCATTTTCTAAGGGATTGTGTTTCAAAACGTAAAATTGAGATATCCTTTGTACCATCTCAAGATCAATTAGCGGATATTTTCACAAAACCGCTATCTTCCGAGACTTTTTCATCAATACGAACTCGGTTAGGCATAATGCATATTGAATGAAGCTTACGTTTGTATTTTGCACGTTTTAAAACTTAGGGACGAAAAATCGGATTTTTGGTTGAAAATTCGGATTTTGGAAAAACGACAAAACAAATGGAAGGAGTTGAGGGCAACCGTCGCCCTCAACCTCGACCGATCGCCCTCAACCTCGACCGGTCGCCTAAGCTATTTTTGGCTTTTAAACGTTAAAGATTCTTCGTTTTAGCAAATATTTGGCCATTTTTCGTCCCTTTTGCCAAATTCATTCAAATTTCATTCAAAAATGGATTTCATGCATCTCTTACACAACATGGACATTATATAACATAATCATCATCATTATGGCTCACTCTTTCCGATCAAATGGTAAGAATTTCGCTTCTTTTACTCAATTGGGTGGAACCCTTGAGTTTTCGAGTTTCTTGAAAATTTTTGATGTAATTTTCGTATGATCATGATGAGCTTGGTTGTTGTGTTGTTATGTATGATGATTGGCTTGAATTGATGTTGAAAATTTTTGGCTTGAACCATTTACAAAGGTTATATACAACCTCTTTTATTTTTAACGCACGCAAGGTGTTCGATGATATGTCGCAATGAAAATTTCAACTTATACATGACTCTCTTGCTTTCAAAAGTTTTCCATACTTATTGAGATCATGTTTTGACAAACAAAACAAGCGTATGAACTCTTCATATTACATTTCTCCCATTTTCCTTGAATTATTACGCTTAAATTGCTCAACGGTTAATAAACCGTCCCTTTGGCGCACTTTGATATTATTGTATGGTGTTTTCACCATTCTAACATTCTTTTGATGATTCCAAAGGGGGAGAAACAGGAAGTTGGCTCGTTAGCTCAAGAAAAGCTAATAAAAGCTCGCAATAAGTATTGTGGACTCTAATACCTAGTCCATAGCTTGAATTTTGGACTCGGATGAAATTGATTATAAGCTTTGAGACAGGGGGAGCTTCTTAGCTCATGATGCAATCTATATAAGCTTGTTATAGCTTGTGCTTCTTACTTATAATAATCGTTTGTTGATATGCTCATAAATAGGGGGAGCTTTGTATGAAATACTTCTAACGGATAGTTTACTTGTAAAACCGAAAATTTTATTTGGTTTTAAAATCGTCCTCAAGAAAATTGTTTTGGTTTGTAATCATCAAAAAGGGGGAGTTTGTTAGATAAATGTTTTTATCATGATTTTGATGATTATGTTCGATTTTGTTCAAATATGTTTTCAAACCAAAACTATGTCCCTAAATGTTGTCTAAATATTTCCGATCAACTTAAAATGTTTTTACTATTTTTCGGAGTATTTCTTGAAGTTTATTTTCAATAAAACATTGGACAACACATTTGTTTCGAGCTCGACCAAATCGCCCTATAGGGCAACCCATACCGAGTTGACCGAGAAACAGAAAATGGGGCGTAAGAAAAACAGGGCGGGCGGCCGGTCGACCAGGTGGGCGACCGGTCGACCAAGTGGCGACGGTCGCGACGGCCGATCGGCCGGGCGACACACACTGCAAGTTGGTTTTTGTTCCAGACTTCTCTTTTTGTAAAATCATCAAGGGCAACCGGTCATAGCTAAGAAGCGGCCACGTCGCATCGCCCCCCTTCGACCGGTCCCCCCTGTGTAAAAATTCGCAGAGTTCAAATTCAATCTTATCTCTGCGCGACCGGTCGAATCCTATGTTTATCAAAGAAACTATCCGTGGCGTTTTTCGGACAACTTTTCCCTATTTTGTGGGATTGATTTCTAACACTATATTGATCATTTTAAATGGTTTCTTTTGCAGCAAATCACTCCCCAAGGAGGAGCCAATGTTTGGAAATGAAAGCCAAGTCCTCTCCTATAAATAGAGGCTTCATTCAAGCAACAAGACACAACACACAATATACAAGCAAAGAGCAATTGAGCAAACACTTTCATATATCTTGTTGTATTAGCCTAAGCACTTTCACTTGCACTTATTTGAGGTCTAGGCTTTCAATTCTTGATTACACTTGTACTCATATTGTATCAATCATTATTGAGTTGTAATCTTGATTTTGGTCATCATTCAACACAAGACATCCTTGTAAGTATTCTTGTGGTAAGAATACACTTGGATGATCTAGGTGATAGGTGTTTGAAGATTGTGGTAATCTTCAAAGGTGTTGTAAGAGGGTTGTGGTAATCCTCAAGGTGGTGAAAGAGGGTTGTGGTAATCCTCAAGGTGTTGTATTAATTTTTGGTAAATTAATAAAACCTTTTTTTTCTTTTTAAAATCCATCCCGGAGATCTTTGGGGTGGTAGAGGATTAGGCCACTAGGTGGGTTGAACCTCTTTAAATCAACGAGTGTTGTTTATTTTCCGCATTTACATTCTTGCTATCTACTCGTTGTTTCGAAAAAGAGGGTAATTTACGAAAATTGGCATAATCTATTCACCTCCCTCTAGATTATTGTAGCCATTGGACTAACAAATATTACTTAATTAAGAATTATATCTATTATATATGGAAGCAGAATTTCCAAATAACATTATCAAGTAATCCTGCTTCAAAATACCAATACAGAAAAAAAAAAAGAAGAGCGGGCATTGATAACTTAGTCAAAAGATATTTTACATTATACTTTATTAAAAAATAAATTAGTAATTTATGTAACTCAAATTATAAAAGTTATAATAATGAATAAGCATAATAAATACACAAAATGAATTAAACTTTTGAATAAGATGAAAAAATATATTTTTGTATACTTAATATGGATATATATATTCTTTTAAATGATTGACAATTTAAATGTTCAATATAATATATGTGCCATATTTTATTATGAAAGAAAAACAATAAATCCTTTTTGGTATTAGTTTAGGCAAAAACTTGTATAGGACCGTCTTACGGATCCTATTCCGTAAGACGGATCCCCAGACCGCCCGACCCGCCCGCGACCCGTATTAAAAAAAAACTGCATCTAAATACAAGTTGCATCTTTGGGCCCGCCCGTCAAGTTGCCCGCCCCACCCGCGACCAAGACGATGGGCCCAATGACCCACCCAAGTTGGGCGCGCCCGCCCGCCCGCTCAAGACTCCTGGATGGGCTGGATCCGCTTAATAAAAAATTTAACAAATTTGCACCACCGGGAATTGAACCTGGGTCTATACCAAGGCAAGGTGTTGTTCTACCGCAAGACCACTAGTTCTTGTTGTGCATATTTACTATAACCATGAGTATAACCATGAATATAAAGCTTCATTATCATCCATTCATTTTAAAAATTTAAATTCTCTGAATAGGAAATGATACTTTATCCGAAAATAGTGATACTTTTGAGTAATAAATATGATACTTTTAAGGTGAACATTGATATTTTAATTTTTATATATTCAAAAAATAAGATTTTTTGATATACTCATTCTAGTCTCATAGCTAATGTTTTTTACATTGAAAAACTGATACTTATGTTGGAAATAGTGATACATTTGATATTAAATATGATACTTTTATGATGGACAATGGCATTTTAAAATTTTAAATTCTCGAATAAAAAGTAATATTTTATCCGAAAAATAGTGATACTTTTGAGAAAGAAATATGATACTTTTAAGGTGAACATTATTCAAAAAATAAATTTTTTGATGTACTCATTCTAGTCTCATAGCTAATGTTTTTTACCATTGAAAAACTAATACTTGTGCTGGAAATAGTGATACTTTTGATGTTAAATATGATACATTTGTGATACTTCAATATAATGATTTTCTAATATGCGACTGTATTAAAAAAAACATGATACTTTATCCCAAAAAATTGATATTTTTACTCATAAAAGTGGTACTTTTAACTCATCATATTTATTTTTCTTTTTCACTCGTACTAAATTCACACTTCATGATTTATTTATAAAAACATGATACTTTATCTCAAAAAATGGATACTTTTACTCATAAAAGTGTTACTTTAGCTCTGTCTTATTTATTTTTCCTTCGTGATTTAAAGTATCATGTTTTTTAATTATAGTCACAAATTAGAAATGAAGGAAAGAAAAAAAATAAAAAATAAATATGATATAGTTAAAGTAACACTTTTATAAGTAAAAGTATCCGTTTGTTGAGATAAAGTATCATATTTCTTAATACATTCAAAACTAGGAACAAAAAAAGAGGAAAAATAAAAAATAAATATGATGTAGTTAAAGTAACACTTTTATAAGTATCCATTTATTGAGATAATGTATCAAGATTTTTTAATAGACTTGGGTTCGATTCTTAGCCTTTACATTTATAGGCGTTTTTAATTTTTTTTAATTACCAGGCGTATTTATGAATGGGTTTATATAAATTATTATACTAATATTGCACAATAAGTACTAGTGGTGTAGTGGTAGAACACCACCTTAAGTCTATTAAGGTAGCGAGTTCAATTCCGCTCTGGAGCGATTTTTTTTTTTTGGGCGCGGGTCGCGGGGTTGGGCTGGGGGATCCGTCTTACGAAATAGGATCCGTAAGACGGTCCTACAGGAGACCTACTCATTAGTTTAAGCATTTCAGGGAAACGACATTTAGTGCTCAAAAGAAAACATTATTTATAACTAGTTAAATGTGCTTTCAATTTAGTTTTTTCACAAATAATATCAAGTATTTATTAACGTGTGATCTTTATCTAATCGGATAAAAACACTCCCACAAGTGAGGGGAGAAGACACTCACAAAGAGGGAAAAGGCCAATTTCCACAAGGCAAAAACTTGTATGAGGCAGTCTCATTGATTATATTCATGAGACAGACTTATTTGTAATTAGAATCACAACCCAAACCCAAACCCATAAAAAACTCATTTTTTTTGTGTTTTGTAGGATCCGTGTCATTAATTAAATCCATAAGATGGTCTCATGTAAGACCTCCTCTTTCCACAAAAGGAAAGAACATATTCTCATAAGATGGAGAAAACATAAAAACAAATATGAAACAAGAAAATGAATATTCTCACTCATCCTCCAGTTAAAGAGGGATGGGTTTTGAGGGCTCATGCTTTGGTGGTGAGAGAGGGAAGAGAGACGGCTTATTAAAGGCACGTTGGACTAAATATTAAATTCATATTTGATCCAGGACAAGTTAAGAGGTAAATGACACTTGCCTACACTCAAGTTCAGGGGTTATTAATCAGAATCATGAAACCTTAATTACTTAAATAGATTTGTGATACAAACAAGTAAATGAAAGAAAACTAGCATCAACGTGTTTAGGGATAGAGTGAAATTTTTTATCAAGAACAATAATAATTTATGTATCATAAATTTTTGGAGGCTGCTCGTGCCAGTCCCCTGCCTCCGTACTTAAAATGTAATAAATACTTAAAAAACTCCCGCATGAGACACACGAGCGCCCTCTTTTTTCTTAAATAAAAATTAGCAATATAATAGTAGCATTGTCCTGTTCCGATCCTCAGCTACTGATCAAATATTCCAAAGAGTCGAGGACCACATAACCACACACAACATAAATGACTCAAATCGCAACATTGCACCTTAAATAATAAAGTTGCAACTCTCAACACAAAAACTGACTTGTACGAATCTTTTCCTATATATATAAACTGTTGGCTCTCGTCTGTCCAGTTCAAATCCCTCTCCCACAACATAGAAAAATCAACAAACTAAGGAAAATGGCCACTGGCATCTCTCAGTCCCACCTTAATGCCAAAACCAATTTATTTCCGAAGTCAAGCACAAATTTAAGTCGTTTCAGGCCTAGAGCTATGGCTGCCGCCCAAAACCAATCTTATTGGGTTTCCATTGAGGCCGATGTCGAAACTTATCTCAAGAAGGCCATCCCCATTCGATCACCGGAGTCCGTTTTCGAGCCCATGCACCACCTCACCTTTGCTGCCCCAAGGACCACCGCACCGGCTCTATGCGTGGCGGCGTGTGAGCTCGTCGGCGGTGACCGGAGCCGAGCCATGGCGGCTGCATCGGCCGTACATCTCATGCATGCCGCAGCCTACATCCACGAGCACCTTCCGTTGACAGACAGGCCCAGGCCCAAGCCCACAGTCCATCACAAGTACAATCCAAACATCGAGCTTCTTACTGGTGATGGGATCATTCCGTTTGGGCTCGAGTTGTTGGCGAGGTCCATGGACCTGGCCCAAAACAACCAAGACAAAATCCTTAGAGTGATAATAGAAATCACGAGGGCCACTGGGTCACAGGGAGTGGTGGATGGCCAATACCAAGAATTGGGGATTGATGAAATTGGCAGCACTGATTATGAAATTGTGGAATATGTGAGCAAGAAAAAAGAAGGTGAGCTGCACGCGTGTGGAGCCGCTTGTGGAGCCATATTGGGAGGGGGAGACGAAGAGGAAATTGAGAAATTGAGAAATTTTGGGCTTTATGCAGGCATGATACGAGGATTGCTGGGGAAAAATAATTCTGGAATTATGGAAGATAAAATAGAAAAATTGAAAGCATTGGCTCTTAAGGAGTTAGAAAGCTTCCAAGGAAAGAGGACTGGGCTGATTGCAAGCCTTGTTGAGCCGAGCCTTCGCGCTGCACAGAAATAGAACCATGAATATTGAAGTTTTGTGTATTAGATGGAAAATGTGTGGATATTAAGTTGGGTGGACATGTGATTCTTGCCTTATTATCTTGTGATAGAGAGACAGATGGACAAGCTAGTGGGTGCGTGTGTGTATGGTTTTGATTTGGTTTTTTCGTGCAAGGTGTTCCGCAACTAAAAAAAATTAAATGAACTAGCGGAAGTAATATTTTGTTTTATTTTCGGGAGACAATTTTCACTGCAAATTTCTTGAATGACAAATACTTGAGTTATACCGTCTAATGAGTCTTTTCCGTTAGGCGGATCTAACTCCACCAAATTTTTTGTAATTTCATGCACCTGTGGCATTTTTGTAATATTCTGGGGCGGTGATAGAGGTTCTCCGGACCGGTGGCATTTTTGTAATATTAGGGGCTTTCAAAAGTATTAGGTTTTCCCCTAAAAGTATTAGTTCTTGCACATCCGAAAAGTATTATATAATCCCCAACAATATTAGACAATGAAGTAATATTAGACAACCCTCAAAAGTATTAGTTTTTTCCTTGAAAAGTATTAGCAATTCCTTGGAAAAGCATTAGTAACCCTTGAGCGATTTTTTAGTAATCCTCATGAAAAGTATTGGTTTTTTCCGCAAAAGTATTAGTAGTCCTCTTAAACGTATTAATAATCTTATTGAAAAGTTTTAGGTTTTTCGATGAAAGATATTTTAGTATTTCTCATGAAAAGTATTAGTAGTCCTCCCTCCCAAAAAGTATAAGTATCCCTCCTAAAAAGTATTAGCAGCGGTCATCAGATGTTGTTGTTATGATATTAGTGGTTGAGCGGGTCAATAGGCGGATTGACCGCGGGTCAGGTATTTGAATCCGTCTAACGAATTAGATCTGTTAGACGGTCTGATAGGAGACTAACCCTTCTTGAATTTAGCTTAAGTGTTTGTCTAGTTAATGATTATCACGTATTGTTACTATTTTTCAATATTATTTAGTAGTTGGGTTATATGGGACCAATTTATAATGTGAATCCGTATGGATAAATCCTACCCATTGATCGATTTTATTTAACAGTCCATATTTAACTTATTTATTAATCATTTGTTCCCTAAATTACAAATGATATATGTAAATTAATCATCAAAAGTTACATATCCATCAAAACACTAAAAAGGACGGTTACATAGATATATTTAATTAGAAAAATCTTTGATTATTCTATTACATCTCAATCACGTCTATTGGCGAAAATAAAAGAGCCATTAGAGGAGAAACTCCTCAAATACAAACAAAGTCTTCTTCTTCTACGATCTCATTGCATTTCGTTATTACAAAACGAATGCATGCATTGTACGTTCATAATATAATAAATATGCAATAGTAATGTGCTAACTATGCAATCGTACCAATGTAAAAATGCAATGACAAAGTACTAAATATGCATAAAAATTATTATATATACAATAACAATATACGAACTATGCAATCAAGATGTAGTATACATGCAACAAGCATATACTAAATATACAAGTATATTTAATGAAATAAAAATGCAAAGTGACAAAGTAATAAATATGCAATCATAAATTAATATATATGTATATATATATATACAATAACACTATATTAACTATGCAATCATGATATAGTATACATACAACAAACATATACTAAATATGCAATTATATTTAACGTAAAAATAATAAAAAACAATTTAGATATACTATGTAGGATTTGGATCCTACCAGTCCACCCATTTAGGATGAGTACACGAGGACAAATCCTAGTCGTTGGAATCTTTTTTCTAATGGTCTAGATTTAAATGGCTTTTTTATTTTTTAATTTTTTAAAACTGCTATTAAGGGTATTTAAGTAATTTTATTTTATTTGGATAAGACAAATGGGTATTTGCATAATATCTTCTACCTTTTCTATTGATGTCAACTGACGTGTATCAATCTCAAACATGCACGCGTTTTCCAAAATTTTCCACGGATTAGTTTCTTGTCTTTTTACTTTTTCTCTGTGTAACATATTTAATGTGTCAGTGTTGCTTATGTAATATAAATTTGTGTTGCCTATTTAATGTGGTTGTGTTGCATATGTAGTATAAATTTGTTACATTATGTTGTGTGTATTCACATTAAAGTGATTGTGTTGCTTATTTAAAGTGAATGTGTTGTATATATAGTATAAGTTTGTTGCTTATTCAATGTGTTTGTGTTGCTTATGTAATATAAATTTGTCTTGCTTATTTAATGTGACGACCATGTTGCATATGTTACAAAATTTTATTACATTTTGTTGTATTTATTCAAATTTGTTCCATATAACTACTGGCTACTGCCTATATTTCCAGTAATGGTCGATTTCTTTTGGACTAATTTACCCTTATTATATTTTTAATAGGTAATAAATCATTGTTAGGCTTGTTAAATATAGGCCATTCAAAAAAACAGATCTATAGTTGGGATTCGTCCCTATGGACTCATCCTATGTAATGGTCTCAGATAACTTTCGAGTCTCATACTAACTATGCAAACTAAACATACTAAATATGCAACATGGATATGATAACCATGCAATCATAATACGGTATAAAGAAACGTACAATCATAATACATATAAAAGACTTCTAACTTGAAATAAATTTTTAACACTTTGTAAGATCCCCTAACCATATATTTGAAAAGGTAAAAACCAATCAATAATAAATCGTGTGTGAAGGAATTGGTACTTTCTCCACCTTGACATATCCATATTGGTATAAAGATACTATGCTACCTTAAAATCAATTAACAAAAATCTAAACACCTAAAAATAAGATTTAAATTTGGCCATTAGAAATTATTACCCAACGGTTAAGACTGTCCCTACGGTCTCACCTCACCAGGAGGGTCTCATCTCATCCAAATCCACATTATATATATATATATATATATATATATATATATATAGGGATTGGTTCAAACGAGACCAAGCCCTTTAGGTAAGACCGTAGGGATATATCATGGCCATTGGATTGAAAGTAGTAATGGTCCAGATTTTTCCTCTTATTTTTAGTAGGCGCCGGATTTATTGGGAAGATTAAGGGTAATTTGGTATTTTCAAAATTAATATCCTTAACAATTATTGGTAAACAAATATTACCATATCTCTCTCCCCGCGATTTAAGGTGTCAGTTATATTTTCAACACTCACGTCTGTTCAGTTTTCTTTCTCAATCCATTTCATGTCTCTGTTCAGTTCTAAGTATACACAATAATAAAACTATATATGCAATATTCCTATTCTAAATAAGCACACTATTAAAATTTAATATAATACACTTTGTTCATACTAAATATGCAAATTTGGAACACTATATATGCAGAACATACATATGCAGTATGCAAGGTATAAATTATAAGGACCAATGCCTAATGTATTTCAATGTTTTACTTGTTTTGTTATAAGTATACACAATAACAAACCTATATATACAATATTCCTATTCTAAATAAGCACACTATTAAAATTTAATGTAATACACTTTATTCATACTAAATATGCAAATTTGGAACACTATATATGCAGAACATAAATATGCAGTATGCAGGGTATAAATCATAAGGACCAATGCCTAATGTATTTCAATATTTTCTTGTTTTGTTCTAAGTATAGACAATAACAAAACTATATGTGCAATATTCTTATTCTAAATAAGCACACTATTAAAATTTAATGTAATACACTTTGTTCATACTAAATATGCAAATTTGAAACACTATATATACATAACATAAATATGCAGTATGCAGGGTATAAATTATGCAGTATGTTGAAGAAGGAGAGAGAATGGTTGACCGCATGATTGAAGGAACGTGATCAATAACATATCACGCTCCTAATTTGTAGCAGTATAATGAGGGCGGTTATTTTTCGTATATTTTTCTATTCCTATTTTACCCCTGCTCGTGATCAATTGCTGCATTTATTAGGTGTATCTTGGCCATCCAATTTTTTTTCCATGGTGTAGATCTGTCCCTAGGGTGGTTTCACATGATCTCCTCCCTATATATATAAATATATATATATATATATATTATGTTTAGATATATAAGAAACTAATATTTACTTTCTAATAATATAAAAAAAATAAATAATATAAAGAAACTAGTGTTTAATGAATATTTTGGGAGAATAACAAACTTATTTTGGGGAAAAAACAAAAACTAAACAAAATTATTACAAGAAAAAGAAAACACTCTTCCAAACCAAAACCGAACACTACCACATTTTTGTGCTAGAATATGTTATTTTCTCAAAAAACTACAGAAAATGGCGTGCAAACATTTCTAGTTAAGCACACATTCTTCTTTCTTAATTTCAAATTATTGTAAATGTTCGGATGAGGTCTACCAAACATGCTAGAGTCATTACGATTGATCTTCTTCTCCCAAAGCTGGAAGTTTTCTTCTGGGAATTTTTCTGCAACACTATCAAATGTTAGACGGGCATGGGGTTGTCCTAGGGAGGCCCCTCCTGACTGCTAAAATCTTTTACGTTAAACCGCAAGTGTACGGTACAGTTTATAGATAGTAGCAAACGAGGTTGTATTTCCGCAGGGATTGATTTGAAACACATAAAGCATAGCAAATTTCGTAGTTCAATTTTATTGAAGCGATTGTAAAACAAAACGTGTATATAATTAACCCTAAAATTGTAAAACTAAAATATCTAAGTATTGTAAATCGTCAAACTTCACGAAATTCAATCAATCACAAAAGCAATCATGGGACTATGATCTTAACATTCTTCATCAATATTAATTCCAATTAATGTTTCACAATAACCAGTTTTCGTGTATCTATGGGTTTAATTCCTAACATAATTTATTCTCTCTCGCGAAGCAAATAAACCGTTTATCAATATTGAATTGCTAGTATCCATACTCAACACTCAAGATGTTAAGAAACCCAAGATGGACCGAAATAATTAATTACTATGATTAATTAATTATATAATATCTAAATCAATTTAGTAGTTGAATTAGTTTAGTCAACTAAATAATTGGGTTATTTAATTGGGATTGGTGGAATTAATTATTTGAGATCAATTAAACTAAATGAGCCTATTTAATATTAGAGAATTATTGAGTAATTGATAAACATACCCAACTTTCCAGGAGAAAAGACACTAAATATGTTCCCCAATATTTTGGTCATTTTTACCCTTTTTAGATTTTTTTATTCCCAGATTGTTTTATATGTTATTTGTATTATTTCGTATTTGTTTCTAGGTTGTTTATTCTGTTTCTTGGTTGTTCATGGGTTGTTTCTATGTTTCGATGCAACTCTTATCTATTTTTACGTTTTTTTGTTCATATGTTGTTTTATATATTGTTTTTGTTGTTTCTAGATTGTTTATATACTGTATTTAATACTGTTCTGATGTTTCTTTGTTGTTTCCATATTATATTCGATGTTCAATGCAATTTTTACCTATTTTTAAGCTCTTTTTATTCATGTGTTGTTTTCTATATTGTTTATATTGATCTTAATTGTTTCTATATGGTTTTCAATGTTTTTCTGGTGTTTCATGGTTGTTTCTGTCACACCAACCATTACTACACTATTGAATAATATGAATAATGTAAATTCGAAAGTATACACCTTATTTATATGAACATGACTTTTTTTGTGTCCCTGTAACATTTTAACAACAGACAAGAAAAATTCACATTAACATAAAGAAAGGACAAGTCATGTCAAGCAAAAGAAACAATCAATCATGTCTTTAAACAAACTAGGCATCTATGTGTCCAAACACATAACTCACATCACCCAGCTATTTACAAGTAAATATTTACATTACGATTTTCAAAAGAGATTACAGTTCAAATCTAAAATATAATAAATCGCCAAAGAGACAAGATAACCCATTAACTTAGCCCGATAGGTCATCATTAATGTACACTGTCCCCAGTAACTTATAGAAGCAGAGGCACTCCACCAAGCAGAAATGTTCATTACATTAATCCTCTAAAGAAGAATATTCTTTACTGGGTTGGACTTAAGAAATAGAAAATGAAGAAGTTTCCAGGAAAAATGAGGAGGCAGCTAAGCAGCAAGAGGAAGAGAACATAAAGCTTGAGAAAGAATGGAAAGAGAGGAGGAAAAGATGAAGTCTCGGGAGAACCTATGGGAAGAAAAGGAAAGAGAAAGATGAGAAAAAGAGGAAGAGAGTCAAGATGAAGAGAGAAGAAGGAAGCAACAGAGGCGATGAAGATTGCAGCAGACACCTTCCTGTTGTATTTTTACTTCATTATAAATACACAAAAAATTGTAAGTACTTTGTATATTTTCATTGTACATTGTAACACATTGTAAAGTGCAAGAATGATATGTTCAATAAAATGACATATTCATACAATCATTCTTTGTTATTTTTATTTAAGTTTTGGCACTATCAAAAAGAGGAAAATTGTTGGGAAATTTGTGTAATAGATTTTGATGATACCATATAAAACTTAGATTAGGAAGTTGGCACCCTAATTCTACTGTAAATTAACTTGTAATAGATAAGGCTCTATTAGTTGAGTGGAAGCAACCAAGTTGAAGAATGTAGGAGTCGACTATAGACCAAGATGAAGAATCGGTGAGTGGCGGTGAGTGAAGTGAAGACAAGTCTCGGTCAAGTGACATAAAAGCTATCTCGGTCGTGGATCGACGGTTGAGTCACTCCCAAATGAGTGGAGTTGAATGTCTAAGGGTTATGCAGCAAAAAAGGAATCTAGAAAGATGAATAGATATGTTGTCAAAGCAAAGTCAAATGTTTCTTTGAAAGTATGTATGTGTGCATCGCCATCCTTAAAGTTGTTTTTCTTTGAAAGAATGCAAAAGGAAAGGAACCAATCGCATGTCCCCGAAAACCTACGAGATTCGGAAGAAAGGCCGAGAACATTAATTCGAGGATCGATCTACATCAATGTTGCAAGACAAGACAAGCCAACAACCTTAAAGTGTAGTTGAAAAATACATCAATCTCTTCAACGGATATATTTTTCAAACAAGCACTATAAAAGGCTGAGGATATATTTGAGAGAAGGTTACCCAGTGCAACGAATGCAAGCAAAGCAATAGACCCTAACCTGCAAACAAAAGAAAAATCTCTCAAGCATTCAATACTATCCTCAAAGCCTAAAACTCGAAGGAAATTGATCCAACACACTCAATGATAGAAAGACAACTTCAAATCTGAAGAAGGAAAACTTGTTTAAAGACAAGGGGCCTACACATCGAGTTGAAGAAAGTGTAGTAAGGTTCGATTCGAACCAACAACTTTGGACTTATTGGAGGGTTGTGTGAACAAATCCAAGAGTCTGAAGGAGCTGAAGTAGCAGGACAACTGTCTTGTGAAGAAGTTGAGTCCCAAAAGCAAAGCAAGCTGTGTGATCAAGGCCTAGCTAGGACTGTCACCATTTTGTAACAAAGTCACCGTTACTTAGTGGATTAGCTCCAGGGGTTGAAGAAGAGTGGATTAGAGGAATTACCCCATCCTTAAACTACTATAAAAACTACTCTGTGTCATTTACATTCAGCACTTTATTTCTTGCATAATCTTTATTGTGGTTCGTTATATTTGCTAAGTCAATTGATAATAACTTAACCTAAAACAAGTGTTAAAAAATGTATTTTAATCAAAGGGTGAAAGTCTTCCCATTGTAAAACCAAGTCTCTTGAATTTCTATAGAGTTAATTGAATCAACTTAGTTATCTTATCAACAGCCCAGTCGAGTCTGTTGAGTTGCTAACTCTATTGTAAAAGTAAACTAAGCTGTCCACCAAGGACCCAGCTGACTTGTGACTAAACTCTGACTTTAAAAGAACTAAAATCAAAAATTTGGTAAAGTCTATTCAACCCCCCTTCTAGACTTTACACTATCACCCCTTGTGACCTACACATACAATCAGGGGTGAAAGCAATAGGCACATCTTTTTCAAGTAAATGGGATAGAGGTTATTTTTGAAAACTCACGAATAAATCTCTTATAGAAACCCGCATGTCTCAAAAAACACCTTACTACTTTCTTATTCGTCGTTGGGGAAACTTATCAATCACCACCACCTTTGCTCGATCCACTTCCAAACCTGTAGAAGAAACACAGTGACCGAGTACTATGTCATCTCGTACCATAAAATGGCACTTCTCCTAATTTAGCACTAAGTTCATCTTCTCGCACCTCTGCAAAACAAGGGTTAGATTATGCAAGCAATGATCAAACGAACTACCAAAGACTGAGAAGTCTTCTGTGAAGACTTCCATGATGTTTTCTATCATGCCATGAAAAATCGCTATCATGCATCTTTGAAAAGTTGCAGGAGCATTACATACTCCAAAAGGTAGTCTACGAAATGCAAAAACACCGTAAGAACATGTAAATGTTGTTTTCTCTTGGTCCTCGGGGGCAATCACAATCTAGTTATACTCTGAGTAACCATCTAAGAAACAATAATACTCATATCCTGTAAGACGATCTAACATTTGATCCATGAAGGGGAGGGAAAAATGATCTTTACGAGTTTCAACATTCAATTTCCTATAATCAATGCAAATACGCCAACCCGTAACGACCCTAGTAGCTATGATTTCATTAGGTTCACTTTTAACTATGGTCATCCTCCTTTCGTAGGCACTACCTGCACCGGACTAACCAAATTGCTATCAGATATAGCAAATATAATCCCATTATCTAACCATTTCAACACTTATTTCTTAACGACCTCATGATTGGGTTCAGTATATGTTGGTGCAATATGGAGGTTTTACAATCATATTCCATCCTAATTTTATGCATGTAAATCGATGGGCTCATGCCTTTAAGATCAGATATTAACCAACCAATAGCAGATTTATGTTCCCTCAATACTCTAAGAAGTTTATCTAATTGAATTGAAGTAAGAGAAGCCGAAATTATTACCGGGTAGGTCTCATTTTCGCCCAAGAATGCATACCGAAGGAGGTCTGGAAGAGATTTACGTTTGGGTGAAGCATGGACTTCGTTCGTCGAATCCATATGTGGATGATCATTTTGAACGACCGGTTCATGTGAATTCACATGACAATATGCGTTCTCTTTGATGTCTTCAGAGTTAAGTCGCACGGCCGGGTCGTGTGGATTCACATGCCCGTGTGCATGTCCCTGAGCTTCTACAGTATCTAATCGCACGACCTGGTCATGTAAAATCACACGACCATGTGCCTCTGTCCAGAACTCTTTTCTTTGGAACATGTTCTTTCTCGTTGAATCTAAAACAAGCACATATTCGAGTGTATCATCGTTAGTAATATAGAAACACATACCTTGTGAGCTTTGCGAATGAGTCAAACACCACTATAATGCATCATTCATCACAACTCTTACAAACTGGGCTTCTATGCATGATGTTATGACATCTATCATGTTGCATTGCTCGATTTTCTAGTGAAATTTCATCGCTTTATAAATCAAAAATAGAACAGGCTTTCCATTTACACTTAACGTTAATTCCCCTTTCTGCACATCTATGAGTGCTCAGCCTGTATCTAAGAACGGTTGTCCCAAAATCAACGGAACTTCGCTATTTTCTTCCATATCCAACACTATAAATCTGCAGAAAAGATGAATTTATCCACTTTTACCAACACATCCTCTATCACCCCCTTCGGATAAATCATTGATCGATCTGCTAATTGCAAGGTGAAAATCGTCGACTTCACCTCGCCTAACCCCAATTTCGATAATATTTATAAGGACATTAGATTTATGCTTGCTCCCAATCACACATTGTTTTATTAAAGGTTGCACCCCCTATTGCACAAGGAATTGTGAAACTTACGGGATCTTTAAGCTTTTGGGGTAACTTTCTTTGAGTAATCACACTATATTCCTAGGTCAACTTTACCGTCTCATATGCCGTAATCTTCCTCTTCTTTGCCATAACATCTTTTAAGAACTTTTCATAATTCAGCATTTGTTCCAAGGCATCCGCAAAAGGTATGTTGATTTGTATTTTCTTAAAGATTTCAAGAAATTTAATGAATTTATTATCTAACTTCTTTTAAAAAACCATTGCGGAAAGGAATTGGTACTTCTATTCTTGGGATTATGGGAGTAGTAGTTGTCTTGGGTTTTTCAATCGGTTTTGGTTCGGCCTCTACCACTTCTCCTCCCTTCTTTCCGATTCATCCTCAACATCATGCTCTTTGCTCGTGACATCTTGACCGTTATATTATACACCATTCCTCGGGCGAATTGCTTTGCACTATTCCATTGGATTAACCTTTGTGTCACTCGAAATTTGCCTTTATGGTCTTGGCCGCCCACTAATGTGGCTATCTATCACACTGTATCTCCAATGATTTCGATCTAGCATTCACATTGGTATTCGATTATGTGACTTGATCCTCAATCCTATCAATCTTAGCCTCATCCTTATTTAATCTTGCTCTTGTCTCTCCAATGAATAAGGCTAGCATTTCCTACAAAGATGGCTTCTTCTCGCCCCGCTTCACTTCTACATTGATTCCCCATATTAAAACCCGGAGGTGGCTGCAAAACATTTCTGTTGTTAGCGTAAGAGATTTTTCATGGTTTCGCAACCTATGAAAATAATGTGTAGGCACCTGATTATTCCTATATTTGTTGTTGAGATTTCGTTGTCCCATGAAATTTACCTCTTTATCAATCTTTGGTTCCTCGGAGTCACTTGTTGGATCGCATTCAGTCTCATACTTAGCACAAAAAATTTCTCGGTTAACATGGCAATTTTTGTCCTCATCCTGTACCTCTGGCACTTTCTTGACATTAGACCTTTCGGATGACCACATATAACTATTATTTGCCAACAATTCTAATGCCTCGTCTGGATATTTTCCTAAAAGTGCTCCTCCAGATGCATCATCTATAATTGTCCTTGTATTGCCACTGAGACCATTATAAGTTCTGCACCTGTTGGTAGTTTGGATATTCGTGTTGTGGCACTTACTCAATAACTCCTTGAATCTGTCCCATACTTCATATAGTGGCTCAAAGTCAAGCTGTTTGAACCGAAAGTGATCTCGCTTTTCAACGCATTGTCTTATTTGGTGGCACTACAAGAAAAATATGAATAGACATCACCAAAAAGACATCATTTTTTTGATTATTCTTTGTCTAATATGTTTTAACATCTGTTATTCAGAAAACCGATGTGTATGAGCGGATTTTCGATAGACATCGGTTTTACTATACCGTTATCGGAAACAATGTCTATAAGTGTTCGAGACATCGCTTGTGCGACGGTTTTTATGACGATGTCAATATTTTCTTTTACGTCGGTTAATAGACAACGGTTTAATTAACCGATGTTGAATGTTAAATGATTTCCCTACTTATCAACTCTCGATTTTGCGTCAAAAAAACCTAAAAACGTTTTTAAAAAAAAAAACCTAAAACGTTTTCTCTTTTATCTTATTATTCAAATTAATTCCTTAAAAAAAATTATTTTTATCATGGATTAATTAACAAATAAATCATGGATTAAATATAACTCATTCATTCATAACCTAAAAAACGTCTTCCCTAAAAAATACTATGTCATATCCCACTGCTATTCGATCGAACAAAGAAGACATCCATTGTTCATCCCATAAATCGTCCAACCGTTCACTTGAGACCATCACCGTCTGCAGGCCGCCCGCTCATCCCGGAATTCACTCGCCTCCGCCCTTCGATCCCAAACCAAGACCCCTGGTAAAACCCTAGGCCCCAATTATTGTTTGCTTGGTTTCAGTCCCCCGCCCCATACGCTTTTTTCTTTCACTTTTTGTATTTCACTTTTTTTTCTTTCATATTTTGTCGATTGGTATTCTCGATATTCCATAAGAGTTGCGATTGTGAGATGGACTCATCGCACCTATATGCAACCGTAATTCTGTCAATGGCATTCGCATGCCAATTGATTATTCTAAGAATAATGATGTTCTTGAGCGGGGGGAGCCAATTTCGTCTTACAGTGTGATTCGAGTACCTCCGTTGCCTTTGATAAAGTAGTTGAAGGCGATGATAGCCAGCAGAAAGAATCAATGGACGTTGATGACAATGTCAAAAGGAAACTTCTCTTGCCGTTCTCGGTGAGGCGAGTGGAAATAGTGGCTACTCCTTCTCTAATTATTGTGGCGACCTTCCTCATGCCTCTATTTTCTACTCCCAAGGCTTGCCCCTTTCGTCACTTCCATTTATTCATCAGCTGCTTGAAGGTATATTATTGTGAAGCTACAACATTTTCTTTAATAAATATCTGTGAAAAACTAGCAGCAATTTGCTTATTTATGTCGGTCCATAACTATGTTTGTGGTTGGAACAGTTACGCATTGACACGTCAACAATTTCAGAAAGATCCAACTATTTGTAACTCTAGCTCCATATGTTTTGAATCTACTCAGTGTTTCTTTGTCTTCATGCTCCTTTCAGTTAAGGACTTGTATACTATTCTATATCTAGAAATGTGACTCCTAGTTGTGTTATCTTTTGTTCAATCTAACAAATTTAATTTCTCAAACTATTCAACCAACCATGTGCATTTTATTTTAGTGAGTTAAACTGTTATGCGACATGCTTCTCGAATTTGTCTATTTTGTTGGCACACCATTATGCCTTTTTTTTCTTCTTATCTTATTATTAGAAAATGTTATATCCCACTTATACCTTGTTAAATAGGATCAACTTGTATTTCCCAATTACATGAATCCTTACAATGCAAATCTCATTTTAGTCGTTATAGTGGTGTGGAATGATTTACATTCGCTACATACCCTTCATATACATCCTATTTTTTATGATTAACCAAGTTTTATATTTACAAATGTTGAGTGGACTAACTTGGACTTTGCAGTTTGTCAACTTGCAAATCTTGCACCTGTGACCTATAAAGTACAAATATTTTATAGTTAGGTTGGTTATAACATTAAATGACCTTTTTCCCTATTCAAGTTGAAAACTTCTTTGTACTGTTGTGCATTTCGCTTATATTATGCGAGATGGTTCCAAGAATATTTGTGTATGCCGACTCTTTTGATTTTGTACGGCCTACCACCTTGGGTATTGCCTATAAAATTGCCCGAGTTCTCATGGGAATTTGGAGGATGCCCTGTATATGCAGAAAAATTGCATAACAACCACTACAACAAAGATGCATTAAATGATTAGAGTATTTACGTGTTGCTCTTTACTCAACACCACCGAGTTGTTGAGGCACTTCACCCATTAATACAGGTACTAAGTGCTACCTGTTTGGTGATTGAGTTTGTCTGTCATTTCACTATAATAATGAAAATAAGACCCCTCCTTTGGAGCAATCATTGTTCATATTTAATAAATCATAATTCTGAACACAATTCCCCGAGAGTTTAGAGATCATAAATGCTCATTCTTGTATCTCAAAGTCGACCTCATATTGCTTCAGCTGATGGTCATCATATGCTTGATCATTTAAGAAGCGGAGTGAGTGATGCGGTCCTATAATTTTTATGTATTGTGTTGGGTAACTATGACATATTTTTAATATGTAAGTAGCTCTACAAAGATGCTGAGAATAATAGTTATGGGTACTTGCTACAGTTTTATTGGAAATTTTTGCTTATATTTGGTATCATCATGTGACATACACTTGTTGGACTTCCACCCTCCCCCCTTCAAATTCTTTTATCTTGTCTCCTATAAAATGTAACATCTTAGGACATTACTAAGATTGCATTAAATATATTACGTTCCCTCCGGCTTCAATCGGATATATGGTTGTCAAACTTGCAAACTTCCTCTAATAAATGTCTATGCATGCATGTGCATTTACGAATATGTTTCTTCTAATGCCAGATTGAAAGCAAGTCTCTTGGAGCATTTTGATAGTGACAGTTATATCAAACTTCGTACATGCTTTGAGGACATTTTGAAGAAGGATCCAACATGCAGCAATTCCTTGGCAAGACTTATATTAATGCATCACCGTGGTACTCTATCAGTTTGAACTAATCTATTCCTGAAAATTATGCTTGCTTTATTATCCAGAGAACCTTCAAATAAAGTTAATATTAGATACTTTGGATTCTTAGGTATGCATATCCAATAATCAGATATGAACATTTTGGTAACATGACTATGATAATTCCTTATCACTATCTTCATCTTTTGTATTTTTACATTGGGATCCTCTTTTTTTCCCCTTCGGGTTGGGGGACTCGGGCAGGGGGGAGGGTGTGAGGTTGTGGGAGCATTAGGGGTTCATCATCTTACTGGACATGTATCTGAACTTAAAAAACCATTTATTTTCCTTAAGTGTGGACAATTGAAGTTTAGTAGAAACAGCTCTTCAGTGGCGAGGTTTATGGTGTCATATTTTAATTCAATAATGTGTCTCTCAATTCAATGAGCATGCATGATGCTACTCTGAAATGCTACTTATCTGACAAGTCTGCAAGTGCTTACCTCGTTGCATCAATTGTGTGCATATTGCTTCACAAAACTAAAATCAAAAAGCAATCACAGTAATCTCAGGTTTTTCCCGGGTCCGAAAATCATCAGGCGTTTTGTTCCACCCCAACACACATTCACGAGATCCAAAGTCCAGCGCTTGGTAGAAAATTTCGCCTTGCCGACAATGACATTTCTGCTATAGGTGAATCCTTTTCAAAAGCATAATCAGGCGGCGGCGCGTGGCTACGGATATTCGCCCGCTAGGTACATTTTCTCCCCATAATTGGTTATTTGGGAATTTTATCGAATTTTTCTGATTAGCTATATATCCTATTTGGTATGGGTTTGGATTGTCGTTAGTCTAATGCTTTCTTTGTTTTCTTGGTTAGTATTTCAAATCTAAATAGCTGGGATACAACTAATTCACTATATTTTGTTGAGGATGATAAAATGAAGTTGATGTATGGATCTGGAATTACCGAACTGGTAGCTTTAATCCATGTTAACCTATGTTGCAGAATTTGTATTGTAGTTTCAACTTTTAAGCTAATTGGTATTTTGTAATCTTTATATAAAACTAAGCTCTGTCTTGTTACTTGGATACCACAAGCATGTTTAGTTGCAATTATTCGACATTCTGCTGGTTAGTCTTATTTCATATGACCCAGCCATGTGATTTGTAATCAGTGAGCCATCTTCTGCACACTCACACGACCGTGTCTTCACATGGGCAGGTCGTGTGAGCTTGATTTTCTTGTTTTCTTCGCGTCTTTGTTCGTACCTTGGCTTTTGACTTTCCGATCCAGGTCTTTCTACTAATATCGTTTCAAATATGGCTCTATTTCCTACAAAAGTACACAAGAATACGCAGCATCACGCCAACAAGAGAAACTAACTTAAACACACTTAATATCCATGCAAATGTATCAATATATGCCCAAATATACCTCCAAATGCATGCATATTTCGCACATATCACATTTGATGCTCAAGTCAAAGACAAAGGACGAAAAAGACTTTTAAACATTAATCAAATATTTAATATGACTTAAGTGAGATTATGAGATATTATGACTTACAAATAAAGTGGAGGGGCTTTTATATACCTGGGTGGCGAGCCCCATTGGCGCGTGGGAGAAAATAGCTCGTGGGCTAGGACTATGCCTCATGGGCGGGTTATTCCATAGTAGTCCACTAATTAATAGACAATTAATGTGATTAAACAAATATTATAAAATGAATAATAATAATAATAAATAAGTAATAATAAAAGGACATTTTTCCCCTGAACATAAGCCCCCAACTCTAGTGTTGCGAAAGCATGTAGCGATCTTGAACCTAGAATGATATTGTGTTTGGCTTGTCCTATCCCTTATATTGTCTTGTCTTGAGATTCCTTGGTCATTCTTACACAAGGACAAGCTTGAGCAGAGTGCTCTAACCATGTCTTCAAAAGTTAAAATTTCTCTCTTTACTCCTCTCCAATTTTGAATTTTCTTGTTTGGTTGTACACTTAGTAAAATCTTGTTGAGAGTTGAGGATAATGTCTATGAAGAGTTGGAGAGACAGGAGTGGGATTCACCAAGTAGTGAGGAGATAAATGAGAGCCCCGAGACTGGGGGAGGACGCCAACGCCTCCCCACCATGGGAAAGGGCGATCATTAGGGGCGTGCCAGTGCGCCCTCCAGTATGGGGGAGGGCACGCTCCCGAGGGGCATCCCAAGCCTCGATCCGTTCTTCCTTGCATATTTTTCCGTCTTCCTTGGAGTTTCTTATATTTTGAGTCGGGTTTCGAATCTCGAATTTTCATCATTTTCATTCGGGGGCTGGGGCATCACTCGCCTGTCGATTTCATTTCTGTTATTTTATTTCCACCTTTGCCCATGGGCTTTGATATTCCCCTATAGCTCTGGAGCTATGTTATGTTGGTGTGGGAGTCGTAGAGCTTTAATCAGATTCGAGCACAAGAAAGGAGGTTCCAGAGGATGTGTCTGAGGGGGAAAGTCCAGACAAGGCCCCTCAGCCTAAGTACTAGCATAGGCCTCCGCTTGGGGTGTCGAGTTGTCGTTATTGGAGAGTTAGTTAGTAGAGTTACTCTCTAGTGTCTTCGCAGATTGAGGGAGCAGTTAGAGCTCTCCTCGGAGTTTCGTATGTTGGATCTAGGTCTGGAGAATATGCTTACACATCCTTCGAGGGCTTTATCACAGTGTCTCTTTATGGTGTGATTTTCACTATTCCTCCGGATGATTTCCTTGAGGCGATCCTTAGATCGATGGGGTATGCGTCGGTCAGGTGGTTCCCCAGGCTTATGTCTGCATACAGGGGTACGAGTATGTGTAGGTCCCAAGGGGTGTAAGTAAGGTTTAGAAGGGGGGGTTGAATAAACCTTACCAACTTTTCGATTTTTGTCCTTTTAAAATTATAACAGAGTTAACTCAAACAGCTGTGTCCTTGAGGGACAACTAAGTTGGTTATTCAACTGAGTTACCCACTCAACAGACTCGATAAGCTGTTGATAGAATAACTCTGCTGTTTAACCTTAACTTTAACTTGGCTGTATTGGTTTTATCAACGGAAGACTTAACACCCTTGATTTGTTTTAAGTTTGTTTTAACACTTGATTCTTTAGCACTTGATTATTAAACAGTTGGATAGCGAATGTGAGTTTTATCAGCAGATATGATGTAAGTATGCAGAAATGTAAATGTGCTAAAAAATAAATGACACAGATAATTTTTATAGAGGTTCGAAGATGGGGTAATTCTTCTAGTCCTCCCTTCTCCAACTCCCGGAGGAATCCACTATGTAACAGATCGATTTACAACGTGGTGAGCATCTAGAGACGACCTTGGCCACACAAATGGCTTCTCTTACGACTCGACTTCTTCACGAGAGCGGTTTGCTTTGCTACTTGACTCACTTCTCAAGCTCTTGGATTTGATCACGAAGCCCTCCAATCACTTGATACTGGTTCAACCTTGAACCTTTCTACGATCCTCCTTGGAAAGTAGACCCCT
This sequence comes from Rehmannia glutinosa, assembly GCA_016081115.2. Classification (NCBI taxonomy): domain Eukaryota; kingdom Viridiplantae; phylum Streptophyta; class Magnoliopsida; order Lamiales; family Orobanchaceae; genus Rehmannia; species Rehmannia glutinosa. The sequence continues at coordinate 497,516 of JABTTQ020002358.1, read as the reverse complement.
TTTGATTCTTCAAAAGTTTTCTCTTCAACAGATTTGAAGTTGTCTTTCCTTCACGGCTTGTGTTGGATCGATTTCCTTCGAGTTTCGGCTTGGGGATTTTCTTAAATATACTTGAGAATATTTGCGGGTTAATTGCTTGAATATTGCTTGCCTTTTCGTGGTTCGGGTAACCTTTTCTCAATGAGTTTCCTCGATCTTTTATAGTGAACTTTTGAAATTTTCCCCATTGAAGAGATAGGCTAATTTCAAAAGTCACTTGTGTTCGCTGGCTTGTCTTGTTGCGAGTCTTTGATGTTGACATTTCCTCGTATTTAATGTCTTGCAAAGATTGCAACGTATCGACGACTTGTGCGATGCTTCCCATTGGTTCCTTTTGCACACAATCGAACTAACACTTTATTTCTCGACAACTTTAATCATACCATTAAGAGTAACATTCTTGACTTTCATCAACGGATCTTGTTCATTGTCTTGACTTATTGATCTTTTATTCCCAGGTGACTTGAGTTAGCTTCCAATCTTTGGATGACTCATCTGTCACTTCAACTTGAGACTTGGCTTCTTGAGTTGACTTGATTGACTCTTCACACACACCGCTTCACACCGATACACCTTCATCAAGTTCTTGACTTTTCTTCTTTGCCATATTCAAATTGTCTTGTAGCGGAGTCTTCACTTGATCTCCGATTGCTTCTTGTATTTCTTGGCGTAGTGACTTGACTCGGCTTTTCCAAATTTATCTATTACAATACAAATTACAAAGAAAATGTGGTGCCAACTTTCTAGTTTAAGTTTTACATGGTATCAGTCAAAATCTATAAAATAAATTTCCTAACAATTTCCCCCTTTTTGATGATGCCAAAACTTAAAAACATTCAACAAAATATAAACAACAAAGATACATACAGACAATGCTGTAACAAAGAATGTATGCTTAGAATAGATCGTTTTATTGATCATAGCATTCTTGTCCTTTACACAGTTGTTTACATTTGGTATCAGAACATTCTTTATCAAAGCAAAACATACATCTATGCTAAGATACAAGAATAAATACAAAGTGAAAAGTTACAGAAAAATTCACTAAGTATTACAGATGACTTACAAGAATGTATTTACATAAGTAATATGCATGAAGGGGTTCGCAGCAACACTTCAGCGCCTTCGCTGCCTCCTTCTTTCTTCTTTAGCTTTATTGTTGTCATCAGCTCTCTTTCTTTTTCTTTCTTCTTCTTCAGCTCTCTTTTTCTTTTCATAGGCTCGCTTAGAAGCACCATCCCTCCGCTTCCTCTCGAGCCATTGCTGTGTTTAGCTTTCGTTCTCCTCTTCTTGTCTTCTTACTACCTCCGCGTTCTTTCTTGCCACTTCCAGATTGGCCAATTCATCATACCCAGCCCAGTAGATCATCCCTTTCTTTTCAGGGTCTACATATTCAACATTCTTGGGTTTTGGTCGAGGTCGGGAACCTCTTCCACCACCACTTCTTCCTCTTCGTCTGGGTGTGTAATGCACGGGAGTCTTCTCGCTTACGGTGAGAGAGACTATTGGAAGTCTCTTTTTTACCTTCTTCACACAATGCAAGACCCTTTCTCCCAATACAAATCCCAGGCTTGGGCTAGTGTCATTCATTGGAAATAGCCTTCTGATTCGAGCGTTTTGAATTCTTCGACTGATCTAAGCTCAGATCCATTTTCAGGTATAACATCTTGATCCTTCCCTGGTGGAATACCACCATACTATTTCAGCATTTCCTAAACGCGGGCATCCTGCTTTTTGGAGAACTCCTCAAACCCTGCTTCAATGATTTTTCTTTTCTCCGTCATTGGCACAGCAGAGTGCTCAATGGGTAGGGTTACGGGGAGTTTGCTTAGGATGGAGGCAGTAACATGACCCTACTGGGGGGTTTCAGCTATCATTAAAGTAAGATCTTTCGAACTTTCCCCCGAGCTACTTTACTCTTTATTGCAAATTCGTCTGTCTTCTCACCGATTTCCTTTAGTTTTTCTTCTTTTAATTTCCTTAGGGACTCCTCTTCCCCCTTTTTGGCATCATCAAATGAAAGAGGGACCCCAGGGAACATGCCTGCAAGCATGAAGTCGAGTCTGCTTAGAGCTGAATTTTGTTTGGTGTCACCAAGCAGCATAAGTGCTCAAAATTCTGAAATGAGTTACCTTGACTCGATCGTCACCAACTTCATTTCAGTCATGAGTAGGCTGAATTTTTCATTGATTGTGTTCTCAAGGCACAAAATTTCTTTTCTCTCGGAATTCTTGTAGCACTCCATTTCGATCTTGTGAGACTCGTGTAGCCTTCGATGTATTCATGCATCCTTTGCTTGATATCGTTGTTGTCGGCCTCGGATGAGCATTCTCGCCATATAATGCTTTGAAATAACAAACTTGTTCGAGTCGCATGGCGGTTTCTTTGTTGAGACCATTCCCGGATCCGTACTACTATCCATCTCAAGTCGGTTGTGATGGTAGCATCCCCATTGTCCGAGTTTTAAGTCTAGTGAGGCCTGATGTCTTTCAATCTTCTCAATCTCTTCACATATTTTCTTGAAGACCTCACGAATCTCAATCTGTCTAACTTGATTCAAATTTGCATGTCACTCTTCATCAAAGTCAAAATCTCTTTGGAATAATGGTGTCGATGGGGATGATTGGATCTTCTCTTACGAAGAAATCTTCGTTGTTCAAATATCTTCTTCTAACTCGGTACAACTTTGTGAAAGGAAATATCTCTGAAAGGCATCATCATCGCACGTATGGGATGGTTTTGCGAGGTTTGTGCTGCGATGACTCGGCTCTATTTGCCTCGGCCGTGATAGCTTCATCGGCCAATGTTCACACTTTGTGGGAGCTGTGTGGAGCTGACGAAGTCGTTCTCTTTGCATTTGGGAAGCTCTTAGAGATGACTCGATTTCACCGGGCTTTTGGATTGCTTTGCCCACCGATCGAGCCTCACTGTCTTAACAGCTTCTTCGGTCTCGATGGACTTTTCTAAATGAATTACCTGTTCTCACCGTGTATCATCGGCGTCATCGGATGATGATGAGACCTGTGGGCTTGGCTCATCATCGGTTAAATTTTGTATGCGCCGCTTTGTCACTTAGTTGGCTCTTAGTTTTGAGAACATCCTCACTGGGTCTTTAGGATCTCGCAAATCGGAGTGGACTCGGCTTCATCTTCCGACCCCAAGAATGATATATCTAAGTTCTCCTAGGAGTCATGAAGTTCGCTTATCTCCTTTACTATTTCAGCGCTTTGAACTGGAGGAATGTTCTGTGTCTCTTGACCCTTACCCATGGAAGTCTCAACCTCCCTTAGGTCTTCAATACCTCCAGCAGAGTTAACTGCTGCGAGGCCTTCAGTGTTCCCTTCGACAGTCTCAACTGTCTTAGGGTCTTCAACATTTCCTTCGATAGTCACAACTGTCTTAGTGTCTTCGACCATGGCATCCATAGGAGTATCAACTCCTTGGATTGCACTTTCACTGCCCAGAGTGTTAATTCCCAGGGCATCACCATCCTGTGCCTCGACTGTAAGAATAGTGTCATTAGCCTTCAAAGCAGCTGATACTTCAGCTGGGATAGACTCTACTGTCCGAGCTTCGTTAATGTCACTCTGCTGTGGTTCTTTTTCTGTTTCCACTTCGCCTCCTTTCTGCGGGTTTGAGTCTTCCACAACATCCTCCAACCCGATGTGGTGGAGAGAGCTTCCCCCGGGCGCACCACCGAGTGACTAACAGTGGGGTCACTTTGCTCCTGATTCGCGGACTTTTCCCTTGAGTGCTCAGCCGTTGGGGCGGTGGTAAAACACCTTCTTCAGGGTTGCTCAACTTGGGTGCCCAAAATCCCGAGTGTCATCGCCGATGCCCTTGGATCCATCCTCTTATTGTACGAGGGGGTGGGTGCGGCGACAACTAAAGCAATGTGTTGTGCCACTCCCCTACTGAGATCGGTCTGCGGGAGAGATTGAGACGACTCTCCCGGTCCTTCAAACAATTCTTTGCTCTTGCATTTGCCTGGATTCCCTCGAGCTGCTGCATATCGACTTCTCTTCACTGCGCGGCTGGGATCCTCATCACTTTCGGAGAACACATCGAGATGTGTATGAGTGTGGTCGTGAGAACCAGTAAACTCACACATCTTGGCTTTCTCAAGTGTTCGTGCTTCCTTGGTTGCTTTTTCTTTTTCTTTCTCCTTGATGATTCGAAGAATATCCATGCAATTTTCTTCATCAAGGGCCTGTCGCACAGTCTCTACGCCGAGGAATCGCAGCAATTCCTCTTCTTCATCAATAAACTCAGGGATTGTGAATTGTACCCTGGAGTGATCAAGTTTCCATGCCCTCCACTCTCGTAGGCGTCGCTGGATGTCCGGATACAGTGGAGAGTATATGATTATATCGTCATCATCATTCTCATCTTCTTCTCCTCCTGTTTCATGAATTGAAGGCAAGAGATTCTGCTCCTCCTCACCTTCAGCAGCATCAGTGGCAGGTGGAGAGACAACTCTTCCAATCGTAGGTTCGATTGTCTCGCTTTTTACTTCCTCACTGGTATGTCGTAAATGCAATTTGTGTGTCGGCGATGATGTTTGCTACTCATCATCGCGGACTTAGCTTGTTTCATCGATCACTTGAGACTTTCTCTTCTTGATTTCGAGCAGTCTCTTCTTCCTTTTCCAGCCGAGTGGCAGACTCAGCTGTCTTCTCAAGGTCGGATTTCTTGACCAACCTTCGTTTTCTAGATGGGAGCAGTGGAACCTCTGGTTCAACATCCTCAGGTTCCCCAAAGGTGAAGGCTTTCTGAGTTTTCTTAGAGGCAGCTGATTTTCTTCCTTATGACTGGAGAGGGAATTTGATGTTCCTTCTCAATCTCTGCAGGGGCGGGAGCTCGGCCGAGGGACAGTGACTCCCGCACGGCGGGGACTCTTTGCACGGGCGGGGACTCTTTGCACGGCAGTGTGCATCCTTTTCCTTTCTTTGCGCAGGGGCGGGCCTTTTCTTCTTTGGAGGAGGGGTAGCAGCTGTGTCTTCGGGGTCAGCTGATTCTCCCTCACTTGTATCTGTCCTCTTGGCATGGGCTCTCTTCTGGCACCTGAGAGGTTTGCCCTAAACATCTTTTTGTTGACATGGAAGGGTTTGCCATGTCGAGGGCAATACCCTTTACTTCCAGCAGATGGCCAATCACAAGGCCATATCCGAGAGAACATCCAAAGGAACCATCTTCCTTGAAGGTCTTGTACAAAACATTCTGGCAGAGTCTACTGTAGATGAACTCAGCCCAGTTAACCTTCTTGCCCTGCATGATCGCAACCATGACGATCAGCTTAGTCTTTGACAGCTGGTTGAAGCTGCCAAACTTCATATCTACACATTTGGAGACAAAATCCATCAGCTTATGGTAGTCGTCCTTCAGCAGTTTCTTGTCAGCTGTGTAGACTACCTTAGCAGCACACTCAGGTTTGGCTACTTCTTTTCATGCAGTAGCCAAGTCTACATCAGCTTCATGTATCTCCTTTAGCCCTTCAGAAGGCAATAAGCAGTGCTCAGCAAGGTCCTTAGCACTTATTTTGATGTCCATGCTGTGGACAGAAGACTTGATTTCTTCGTCCTGCACCTCCGCGTTGACATAGAACAATGCGACCTCTTCTACGTAAGTGTGAGAGTATTACATGGTTAGAAAAGCCTTGAGACGTGACTTTTCTATCATTTCAGCGATCTTCTTAACAAGGGTTTCATCAGAACCCTGCTTCACCATTCCTTCGAAGCCTACGGACGATCCTGAGTGGATTTGCTTTGAGAGCTTAACGTAGTCGATCTTTGGTGCCATTTTCAGAGAGTTTTACCGATTAAAAAATGAAGAACTTGCTAGAGTATACTTAGGGTTTCCGAGAGAGAATAGAACTTGCTTTGTCTTTGCTTTGAAGATAAACAGTTTCAGTAAGGGAGAGAGAAGACTGAAAACCGTATATAAAGGTTATGAAAGGACAGTTCTACGGATTTTGAATTTTTGATCGAGATCAACGGTTCAGATTAAGACGTCTAACCGCATTTAATTCCCCGCATTAAATGCAGCAGCATTTATATCCAATCATATGCTTACTGTGCAGCTTTTTACTATATCCGTCATTATTACGCTGACGTCATCCTTAAAAACAATCCCGCTCATTTAAAACGACTGAGTTTTTGCCACTTAGTTCATAAATGACTAAGCTTATATCAAATATTACTTAACTCTGCTTCTCTCTTCTCATTAAGTGACTCAGTTGTCTAACTTGATACAATCTGACTAACTTCCCGATGTGGTCGTTTCACTTGGGCCGATGTGTGAAACATGCTCTTTTCTCATTTTCTCATCATCTATCTCTGTGATTGAGTCTTACAGTGTCAACTCAACTCAATTAACCCTAGCTCATTCTTAAGCTCTTGAATCTTGATTCACATAGAGGCTTAGTGAATATGTCGACTAATCTTCTATCGGTTGAGATATATTCCAAAGTGATGTCTTTCTTTTCAACATGATCTCTTATAAAATGATATCGACATCAATGTGCTTTGTTCTTGAATGCAACACGATTCTCGAGTGATTGCAATAGCACTAGTGTTATCACACATAATTGGAATATCTTTTTCTTCAATCTCATAGTCTCTTAGCTTTGTCTCATCCATAAGACTTGGGCACAACAAGCGCATGACTATGTACTCTCTTGTGTGGATGTGGCTATTAAGTTTTGCTTCTTGCTAAACCAGAAACCAATCTATTTCCAAGCATTTGACATGTACACGAAGTACTTTTCTGTAAACTCTACATCCAAAGATAGTCCGAGTCCGAGTAACCAATAAGCTTGAATCCACCTTCCTTTGGATACCATAAGCCAACTTCCCGGCATCCTTTCGGATACCTTAGGATTCTTTTAGCCGCATTCATGTGGCTTTCCTTTGGTGCGATTGAAATCTTGCACATACACCTACAAAGAAAGGTGATGTCGCTCGGGTACATTAAGTAGAGCAATGATCCAATAAGTGCTCTATATATGGTCTGATCTACAGCCTTGCCATCTGCATCCATGTCCATCTTGACTGATGTGTTCATTGGAATTTTCACGAAGACTTCTCTTCCATACCAAATTTCTTCATTAAATCTCTGGTGTATTTTGTTTGGCTTATGAAGGTTCCATCCTTCAATTGCTTGACTTGAAGTCCTAGGAAGAAAGTCAGCTCTCCCATCATGCTCATCTCAAATTTACATTGCATGAGGTTGGAGAACTTATCACACAGCTCTTTATTTGTGGATCCAAAAATGATATCCTCCACATATATTTGAACAAGCAGTATACTCTCTCATCTTGAATTCTGGAGAGTGTTCTATCTACTTTGCCTTAGGTGAATCCATGGTCAGTTAGAAATTGGGATAATGTATCATACCAAGCTCTTGGTGCTTGTTTCAATCCATATAATGCTTTCTTGAGCTTGTATACCTTATCTCCAATAGTTTTCTGCTCAAAACCTGGAGGTTGTTCAACATAGACTTCTTCCTCCAATAATCCATTTAGAAATGCACTTCTCACATCCATCTGATGCACAGTGAAGTTCTTATGTGCAGCATAGGCAAGAAACATCCTTATTGCTTCCAATCTTGCAACAGGAGCAAAGGTTTCATCAAAATCTATACCCTATTCTTGGCAATACCCTTTGGCTACCAATCTTGCTTTGTTTCTCACCATAGATCCTTCCTCATTCATCTTGTTTCTGAAAACCCATTTTGTGCCAATAACATTTTGATGGGTTGGTCTTTGCACCAATTCCCATACCTTGTTTCTTTCAAATTGATTCAGCTCTTCTTGCATGGCTTGAATCCAATGTGTGTCATCCAATGCTTGAGACACATCTTTTGGCTCTATTTTGGAAATAAAACAAGTAAACATTGCTTCATGTTGGGCTCAAATCTGGTTCTTATGCCATCTCTAACATCTCCAATTACTAACTCTGGTGGATGGTCTCTCAGCCATCTCACATCAGGTTGGAGCAAGTAAGCTGGATTCAGCCGTCTCGCAGCTAAGTTGTCTTGAACAGCTCTTTCATCTTCATTCAGCTGTAGACTTTCCAGCTGTCTTTGAGATTCTGCTATCTCATCTTCATCTGGGTTGATTGCTCTTACTTCAGCTTCAACATAAGGGCTCTTCTGCATAGTTGGTTGATTCAGCTTATCAGCTAACTCTTCAATATCTTCTCCATTCACATTAGGTTCATCAAAAACCACATTTATAGACTCTTCTGTGACCATAGTCCTCTTGTTCAGCACTCTATAGGCTTTGCTCTCAGCTGAGTATCCCAAAAAGATACCTTCATCAGCTTTAGCATCAAAAGCCTTCAAATTATCTTTGCCATTGTTATGGATGAAGCATTTACATCCAAATATCCCAAAGTATTCAACATTTGGCTTTCTCCCTGTCCAAATCTCATAGGGAGTCTTGGTTAATTGTCTGTTGATCATGCATCTATTTTGAGTATAGCATGTTGTGTTAATGGCTTCAGCCCAAAATCTCTTAGGCAATCCAAACTTGACTAACATGGTCCTTGCGGCTTCCTTGAGAGTTCTGTTCCTTCTTTCGATTACTCCATTCTGTTTGTGGAGTTCTTGCCGAATAGATAACGCATGAGCAATACGATTTTCAACACAATACTGAGTAATTATCCCATTGACAAACTCAGTTCCTCTATCAGACCTTATCTTTATAATGGTTTAGCTCTTTTCATTTTGAACTCTTTTCATCAACTAAGGTAACTTCTGCAAAGTTTCCTTCTTTTTGCACATGAAGATTGTCCATGTATATCTTAAATAAACATCTACCACCACTAAGGTGTATTTCTTTCCACTTATGCTGGCTGGTTCAACTGGACCAAATAGATCCATATGCAACAGATGTAATATCCTTGTTGAAGAAGGACTTGGTTTGTCCTTAAATGAAGATTTTATTTGCTTTCCCATCTGGCATGCATCACATACACTTTCCTTCTTGTACACTGAGTCTGGCAATCCTTCCACAAGATGACTCCTTGCAAGCTTGTTGATTGTCTTGAAGTTGAATGACTCGACTTCTTGTGCCAGGCCGACTTGATTGATTCGGTGTGCTCTTTAATAGCAGACAAGTGCTTGGTGTAGCAAAGAGACCAATCTACCACATACATATTCTTCTGTCTTGATCCTTGCATCACTGTTTCATTTGATTCAACATCTTTGATCTGGCACACTCCCATATTGAATCCAACATTGTATCCCTTGTCACAGAGTTGGTTGATGCTTAGCAGGTTGAAGTTGAGGCCTTCAACATATGAAACATCTGTGATTTCCAATCCATTCTTCTTGATAGACCCTGTGCTTTTGATTTCCCCTTGAGCTTCATTTCCTCCAAATATGACTTTTGCACCTCTAATCTCCTTGAATCTTGACAGAATTTTCTTGTTTCTGTCATATGTCCGGAAACGACCACTATCCATGTACCAGGTTCCTTGGCACTCACTTTCCTTGAACTCTGCAATCAAGGAAATTAGTTTTTAGGTACACATAACCCGAGGGTTAGTGCTATAAGATGATCCAACCAACCTATAGCCAAAGGACTTGACTCTAAGATGTTGCCATCTATCAGTGCACATTAGCAAATTGCTTGGAGGTTTTAGGTTCATACAACTGTCTCTTTTGTCTGTATGCCTGTGTGTGTGTTTTAGCAATTGCTTTCTTGGGATAGTTGTGATGTTTCGAGTGTAGTGCCTGGTGCATATGTGTGCTTGATAATAGCTATTTTCCTTTTGGAATGACCATTCTTGAGGTTTAGGTCTTTTCCATTTATGCTTGAATTCCATTGGTCTTTCTTTGATATTTCACAGTGTACCAATCAGCTTGGTTTGCATAGTTTCTACCATTACCATTATATGTATTTCTCTGATGAAATTTCTGGGGTTTCTGGTAGCTCTGTTTTCTTTTCACAGAGTATTTTCGTTTGGAGTTTCTTTGAGGAACTCGGTGGATTTCTTCTCACTGCCCTCTCGGATACTCAATCAGTTGTATTCCTTTACCTTTATATCCAAGGCCAGTTTGTTTGTGATTGTGCTTAGGAGTGAATGTGGGTGCAACATTTGGTGTTTTGGATTTTTGAGATGCTTTATTGCTTGAAGATCCTTTTTCCAAAATCACTCTTGGAGTTTGACTGCGCACAAAGGAATTGAATCCTTTGTCTGTCTTATCTCCACATTCTTTTTGGCTCATGATAAGATCATCCAATGATTTGGATGCCTTTGTAAATGAGGCAATCACATTTTTGAGATCTTTTTCCCTCTTTTCTATAGCAGCTAACTCTGCTATGATCTTGGCATTTTCATCCTTCAGCTTAATGTTCTCATCAGCTATGTGACTCAGAGTACTCAGCTCTTTAGTCAGCTGTGAGTTTTGGCTTTTAAGCTGGCTGTTTTCCTCATTTAGAGTTGTGTGTGAGGATTTTATGTGCTCAAAATCTTTCATCATTTTGCCTAATGAATCATAAAGATCAGTGGGTGATGAAGTGTGTGTATCACAATCACTATCACTTGAATCTGAATGAGATGAGTTAGAGTGTACCTCATCTTCTTGAACTGGTTGATCTTGGTCTTTAGCCATAAGGCAGATCATGGCCTCTTCTTCAGAGTCACTTGAGTAGTCAGCTTCACTACTCTCTGAGTCTGCTGTTTCTTTACACTTGGCTGTCTCTCAATGATCTCGGCGACCAACATGGCTTTCTTCTTTTCCCCGCCTTCTTTCTCAAGACTTTTCTTTCTTCTTCATTCCTATATTTATTGACTGGTGGATAGGAGCAGTCAACTGCAAAATGTCCTGGTTGTGTGCAGTTCCAACATAGGTTTTCAGCTCTTTGATCAACCCTTTCTGTTCTTGGATTATCAATTCTCTGATATTCAACCCTTTGATGCTCAGCTCTCTTGGGTGGCTTATCTTCCCTTGACTTAGAGGAAGCTGAATGTCTCCTGGAGGTTTCACCCTTATTTATTTTATAGTTCTTATTAAAGAACTTGTTGAATCTTTTAACCATCAGGGCAATTTCCTCCTGTCTATAGCTTCCTTGGGTTCAGCTCTCTTTCCATCCTTTCCATGCTCCCGGTCTGCGGTGTCTTGGGTACAACTGTCTCCTCTTGCTCTTTTTTTTTCAGCTCAAACTCATAGGCTTTGAGGTATGAGAATAGCTCATGGTTAGATGTTCTTGAGAGGTCCATTAAATGTCTCAAGGCCATAGTCTTCATTTCCCATTCAGCTGGGAGGCTTTTTAGGATCTTCATACACATTTCCTTTTGTGTATATTCCTTCCCAAGAGCTGAAAGCTCATTTGTGATCTCAGTGAACCTGGCATCCAGCTGATCCATGGTTTCACATGCAAGCATTTTAAAATTTTCAAATTTTTGAACAACAACTGACAATTTATTTTCTTTAATTCGTTTAGATCCTTCACAAATTAAAGTCAGTTTATTCCAGATTTCTTTTGCGGATTTGCAAGATTTGACTTTATTGAACATTGCTTTGTCCAAAGTCTTGTAGAGTATGTCCTTGGCCACATTGTCCAAATTGTATCTCTTCATATCATCATTTGCCCACTCAGTCCTTGGTTTTTCAACCATGACTGGTCTTAATCAAGATCGACTTTCTTCTCCTTCAAAATTGCAAATTGCTCTTATTGCAGTAGTATTCACTTTCAATATTTGCGTGGCACATCCTCTATCACTAGCCACATTTCATCGTGTAGAGCAGATAGATGAGCCTGCATACAAATTTTCCAATCATCAAATTCTTCAACAGTGAACATAGGAATGCGTGTCAAATTTGCTTCCATGATAATTACTTTGCTAAAAATGAAAAATTTTGAAAATGCAAGTGTTTAAAACCTTTTTGAAAAGATAAAAATCTAGTTCAGTAACCAGTGCGGAAGGCTCAATGAACCAACCGCTCTGATACCACTTGTAGGTCCCAAGGGGTGTGAGTAAGGTTTAGAAGGGGGGTTGAATAAACCTTACCAACTTTTCGATTTTAGTTCTTTTAAAATTATAACAGAGTTAATCAGCTGTGTCCTTGAGGGACAACTAAGTTGGTTATTCAGCTGAGTTAGCCACTCAACAGACTCGATAGAGCTGTTGATAGAATAACTCTGCTGTTTAACCTTAACTTTAACTTGGCTGTATTGGTTTTATCAGCGGAAGACTTAACACCCTTGATTTGTTTTAAGTTTGTTTTAACACTTGATTCTTTAGCACTTGATTATTAATCAGTTGGATAGCAAATGTGAGTTTTATCAGCAAATGTGATGTAAGTATGCAAAAATTCTTATAGAGGTTCGAAGATGGGGTAATTCAGTTGAAAAATAAATGACACAGATAATTTTTATAGAGGTTCGAAGATGGGGTAATTCTTCTAGTCCTCTCTTCTCCAACTCCTGGAGGAATCCGCTATGTAACAGATCAATTTACAACATGGTCAACAGTCTTGAGATAGCCTTGGTCACACAGCTAGCTTCTCTTGCGACTCAGCTTCTTCACAGGGCAGCTGCCTTGCTACTTCAGCTCACTTCTCAAGCTCTTGGATTTGATCACGAAGCCCTCCAATCACTTGATACTGGTTCGACCTTGAACCTTTCTACGATCCTCCTTGGAAAGTAGACCCCTTTTGATTCTTCAAAAGTTTCCTCTTCAACAGATTTGAAGTTGTCTTTCCTTCACAGCTTGTGTTGGATCAATTTCCTTCGAGTTTCAGGCTTGAGGATTTTCTTAAATATACTTGAGAATATTTGCAGGTTAATTGCTTGAATATTGCTTGCTTGTTCGTGGTTCAGGTAACCTTTTCTCAATGAGTTTCCTCAGTCTTTTATAGTGAACTTTTAAAATTTTGCCCGTTGAAGAGATAGGCTAATTTCAAAAGTCACTTGTGTTTGTTGGCTTGTCTTGTTGCAGTCCTTGATGTTGACATTTCTTCGTATTTAATGTCTTGCAGCATTGCAGCGTATCTGACACTTGGTGCAGTGCTTCCCATTGGTTTGTTCCTTTTGCACACAACTGGAACTAACACTTTATTTCTAACAACTTTAACATGTTACCATTCTGAGTAACATTCTTGACTTTCATCAACGGATCTCGTTCAGTTGTCTTGACTTGACTGCAGTCTTTTATTCCCCAAGTGACTTGAGTTAGCTTCCAATCTTTGGATGACTCATCTGTCACTTCAACTTGAGACTTGGCTTCTTGAGTTGAATTGACTGACTAGTCACACAGCTGTTTCACAACTGATACACCTTCAGTCGAGTTCTTGACTTTTCTTCTTTGCCCATACTCAGCTGTCTTGCAGTGGAGTCTTTACTTCAGTCTTCAGTTGACTTCTTGTATTTCTTGGCGTAGCTGACTTGACTCAGCTTTTCCAGCCCTATCTATTACAATACAAATTACAAGGAAAATGGGGTGCCAACTTTCTAGTTTAAGTTTTAAATGGCATCAATCAAAATCTATAAAATAAATTTCCTAACAGTATGCTATGAGGAAGTTGGAGATGCCCATCACTTGTACATGGATGTCACTCTCTCTTTTATGCTAAGAAGTTTTCAGGAGATACTTTATTTCATTTCTTTCCTCGCTCCCAGTGTAAGTTCCTCACGGGGCTTCCTTCTAATGGTGGGTTGTGAAAGAAGGATTTCTTCTTTGTGAGTGATAATGGTTGGGAGCTTCCCCATGAATGGGTTTCAGAGGCCAAGTCAGCGAGTGGCACTTCTCCTTCTCGTATGGAGATGGATGAGATCTATAGATCAAAATGGTTGTTTAAGAGTCTTCTAAATGTTCGAGAGCTTTTGGGTACTCAATAGTGTTTTTACTTTCTTGCCTTGTTCGAGAGTTAATGGCCTTCATGAAGAAGGAAAAGGAGAAAACTAAAGGGTCATCTGCTGCTAAGGGGAGCTCGTGCGCTCCGCCCCGCAGAGATGGCGAGCGCGGGTCACGCCCTCGCACGGTGGATGATGACTGGCGTTCGGGGTCCTACCTTAGGGATCATTCTGATGTTGTTCTTACTTCTCGAACTCCTCCCAGTTCTTTTGAGGGAAAGAGGTCGAGGACTAAGCCCGGCGAGGCTACTTTTGGGACCATTGGCCCGCGAGTTCTCTTTTCTAGCAGTGTGAACCGACGCCAGGGGATTCAGTCCAAGTGGGACTTTACAGATTCATTCATGGGGTATACCATCACGAGGGGAGCATTATCGGCTTATGATCAGTCCCCGCCTTGGGTCCTTGTCCTTCAAGGACATGGAGACCCACCTTTGCGGAGACATTACTAGGGTAAGTTTTGTGGTTACTTTATGTTTTGTATTTCTCATTTTCTTTCATTAGGTAGGACTTATACAAAATTTGATGTAGGTCCCGAACCTTGCGGTAGCATCGAATCATTGGGGCAAGGTGTTGGAGGTGGAGAATCGCCACATCTGGAGTGGGGTGAAAAGCCTCAAGGAGGGCGCCCGTCAGCACGAGGGCTAGATGTCTGACTTATCCTAGAAGTATGATTGGATGAAGGCTAAACTTGAGCATGAGGCAAAGACAGGCAATGTGTTCCTTCAGTCTTCTTCCGGCGTCCAGTTGTTGGCCAGGGAGAGGTCTGGCTCGGCGGAGGCCTATGAGGTTTTCTTGGATTATCATTCAGAGTTATTGATGGAGTCTTCCACCTACTTTGACATGTCAGTTTGCCATCATTGGAAGCTACTGCGTCAGAGCGGGAATGTATCCCGCGAGGTGGTAGGTCTCTTGGATGCAGAGTCTCTGACAAGGAGGAAGTGGGATAGATCGAGGTCTTTAGCATGATCTTCTTGAGAAAGCCGACGGTGCAGGAGGCGGTGATGAGGGTAAGACCAGTGGTTCCAATTCTTCATAGGAGGATGGAGCCCCCATGCTTGATTAATGATAGCTTGTCCGGCCTGGACGACGTTTGTTTTTAGCCCACCAGTTTAGGGTTCACTTTCAGCACTTGGGTATTTTTCTTGTTATTCTTTTGATATGTTTCATTGCCCCCAAGGGGCTGGATGTTGCTCTATCGCTTTACTATTACTCTTGTGTTTATGTTTTCCTTATGCATGTTTGTGCTTTATTCGTAGTATTTGCATACGATTCCTTGTTCGTGGGGACTTGTTTGCATTTTGTGTGAAGATGGATCATTCCCTTGGGAGAAAGTCTTAGTTTTTTGGAACATCCAGAGATGTTTGTACGGATGCATATGGCGCCCTTCTGGAGCCAAGGGGATGCCCTCCAATGGCTCAGAGGGGTCTTCCTTCCAGAGCTTGAGGGATGCCCTTCCATGGCACGGAGGGGGCACCTTTCCGAAGCCCTTACTTACATTATTCTTTTGCCTGTGCATTTATTCCTTTCGTGCATGTGTTAGAATATTTGTCTTTCTTTTCGTTGCACATTTATGTGACGTATGATTCTGAGGATCTCTTATTAGGAGACCCCTCCCCTCCAGGATCGCCGGAGGAGGGTAAGTTTATGAGGAACCCCTTGTGAGGGAGCCCTTCCTCTCCGGAAGCGCCGGAGTAGAGAAACATTTAGGTGGAGCCCCCCTTCACATGAAGGAGCCCCTTCTCTCTGAGAATACTGAAAGGGGAAAGTTTACGAGGACCCCTCCTCAGGGAGTCTCTCCCCTCCAGGAATGCCGAAGGGGAAAAAGTTTACTAGTATTCCTCGTGAGGGAGCCTCTCCCCTCCGGGAGCGCCGAAGGGGGTAAAGTTTACTCCCCTCCAGGAGCGCCAAAGGGGTTAAAGTTTACTCCCCTCCAGGAGCGCCAAAGGGGGTAAAGTTTACAAAAACCCTTGGCAAGAGAGCCCCTGCCCTCTGGGAGCGCCGAATGGGGAAATTTTACGAGGACCACCTCATGAGGGAGCCCCTCTGCTCTGAGAATGCCGAAGGGGGAAAATTTATGAGGACCCCCTTGCGAGGGAGCCCCTCCACTCCGGGAACGCCGAAGGGGGAAAAGTTTATGAGGACCCCCTTATGAGGGAGACCCCTCCCCTCTGGGAGCACTGGAGGAGGGTAAATTTCCGATTAGATCATGAGGATCCCCATGAGGAGACCTCTCTCCTCTGGGAGCACCAGAGGAGGGTAAATTTCCGATTAGATTGTGAGGTTCCCCATGAGGAGACCCCTTCCCTCTGGGAGTATTGGAGGAGGGTAAATTTCCAATTATATTGTGATGATCCCCATGAGGAAACTGCTCCGCTCTAAGAGCGTCGAATGAGGACATCAATTTTGTTGAGGACAGTGCCTGGATGGTCATTGACTGTGGCCTTGCTTGGCAATTAACTACATACAAGTAATCGCAACAGAAAGGTGAAAATGAATTATGCATGTATTTATTATTCATGAAATAAAAAATTTATATGCCCCATGGGTAAAAATAAGCTGAAAACAAAGACAATTATGTTTAATATCTCTGGGGCGGAAATAAACTAAAAGCAAGTAAAAATACTAATGCCACTAGATAGCAGGGGAGAATTGGCCCTCGCGGGAGCTAGTGAGGTCTGCAACTCCTACGGTTGTGTGGCGCTCACACTGTCTTGGCGGGGAGCTTGCCCATCTCTAACGTGGACGCAGAGCATTCCTTGGCAATCTGGATATCATCAATGGTTTGACTCACTCCCGTCTCCTTGGGGGACTTCAGCTTTAGGTGAACTTGGGTTTCCGGACTGTAGTCCTGTGTGCTAGAGGCAACGGGCATGCTCTCGATTTGGGATGAGCCCCTACCTCTTCACTTGGAGGGGGCCTCATTTGGGCATCCCCTTTGTTCGTTGTTGCATTCTTGGAGGGCACT
Source organism: Rehmannia glutinosa (assembly GCA_016081115.2). Lineage (NCBI taxonomy): Eukaryota > Viridiplantae > Streptophyta > Magnoliopsida > Lamiales > Orobanchaceae > Rehmannia > Rehmannia glutinosa. The sequence continues at coordinate 480,648 of JABTTQ020002358.1, read as the reverse complement.
CTTGGCGTCCTTGGCCTTCGGTCCTTTGGAGATCATATTGATGACTCTATCCACGTGAGTATCATGCATTTCATCTTTACGCGGATTTGGGCAGCGTTGAACCTGAGAGGGTTCATCTTCACGTGGCCTTAGGTTATGATAGAATCTGCTTTGGTCCACGTAGTCCTTCAAGTAAATCTTCTGGATGAGTCGTTTTATCTCTCTCTTCAGCACGAAGCAATCTTCGGCAGTATGCCCCTTATCCTTATGGTAGCGGCATTACAGATTTGAATGTGCTCTCGCAGGGTTATTCTTCAATGGTCTGGGAGGATCAATGATCTCTTTTCTTTGGGCAACGTCCAACACTTCATCGAATGGTGCATTCGAGAGGATGAAGTTTATCATGTAGTCCTTCTCTTTTCTTTGGGCAACGTCCAACACTTCCCTAGACTTGCGGCGAATGTTGGGCTCTAGTTTGGTGGAATCCTCCACCCGGATGTGCTTCTCTGCTCAGCTCAATAACTTCTCCAGGTGGGAAGGAGGTTTCCCAACCAAGGATTCCTTCAATTGCCCCTGACAAAGGTTTTGCTGTAAGATTCCGGACAAATTCTTGTGTAGGACATTGGTGACTTTGTTGACGGCTTCCACGAACCGCTTCATGAATTCCTGGAGCATTTCCCCTTCCTTTTGCCTCACCTGGAAGAGGTAAGTGATGGTCTTGGGATACTTTCGATTGATGGAGAACTGTCGCATGAAGATTTCAGCAAGCTTTTCAATCCCATAAATCGATCTCACGGGGAGCTGATTGAACCAAGTTAGCGCTTCCTAGGTCAGAGTGGTGCATAACACCTTGAAGTAGGAGACGTCCGTCATGTCATAGAGACCCGCCTTTGCGTAGAATTTGTCTATGTGTTCTTGGGAATCTCCAATTCCATCATATTCCGAGAGATTGGAGGTCTTGATACCCGAGAGAAATGTATCGGTCAGGATGGCAAGTGCCAATGGAATTCCCTTCACCGGGGCAATAGCCCACGAGTTGGCATAACTGGTCTGTACTGCTTGGAATTCTTCAACTAAGGGCGGCTCATCCCGATTCTCGCCACGTCCTTCCTCACTTCCTCTTTGACCTTCCATGTCAGGGTCTTTAGTGCCAGGCGAAACCCCGCGTCGTCTTGGTGCCTCACAACATTCCGACCAGCTTCGTCAAGCAAGGCTTGGAGAGCTTCCTGGTCATGTGAACTTCTATAGGAACGGAGCCCCTCCAGGAGAAAGGGGCGGCGCCCCTCTTGCGTGCGATTAGTGCAAAATTCCTCCAGGAGGAGGAGAGCTGGCCCCTCGTCTTCCAGGTGGCCATTCCTCTTACTGGTCTCTAACTCCATGGCCAGTAGCTCAGGATTGGCTCTGCGTGCTTGAGATCAAGTGTGCATCTTCGTGTCCTTTGACTGTTCCAACAGACGGCGCCAAAATGATGCTGTTTTTTTAGGGCAGATCACTCCAAGTCAAGGTTTCTGAATATGTACAAGTCTTCTTCTGGGAACTTGCCTGAAACACCAGCAAATGTTAGACGGGCCCTGGTGTTGTCCTAGGGAGACCCCTCTGATGCTCTCTAGTCAGCACGGTGAACCAGAGAGAATAATAGATAGTAAACAAATATTGAATGTGAATTAAGTGAGATTATGAGAGATTATGACATACAAATAAAGTGAAGTGATCTTTATATGCCTGTGTGGCGGGCCCAATAGCCTCATCAACCGGGTTATTCCATATGCAGCCTTCTAATTAATAGACAATTAATGAGATTAAATAAATATCATAATTGAATAATAATAATAATAATAATAATAATAATAATAATAATAATAATAATAATAATAAGGCATTTTTTCCCCCAACAATGACCTAGCTCATAAAAATATAATGTTGTCCACAAATTAAATTACTTCCTAGATTGAATTTCGTTAAATTATCTATGTTACATGTGCGTGTGTTCTTTGGTCACACGAGTCTATTCCAAACTTCTCTATTTCCTACGATTTGTATCTCTCTTTATTCAAAAGCTTCGAAACTTGTCCAATAATTAAACGATTATGTCGATTACGGATGATATATGAAACAAAGTTATAATACTTCGTAATAAAATATATGGTAGATGATCCAACGGTTTCTTAAAATTGTAGGTTGCCTCACGTGATGGCCCAAAAGTATCCATAAGACTAAAATTTAGGGAAAAAGACACAAATACCCGATTTTAGAGACCCAATACCAGCAAAATGTCCACCCGGCGAGGATGTTTCTAAAAATGCCCGATTTGGCCAAATTGTTCCCAAATATACCCAACTCAAACAGATTAGGACAAAACTACCCAATCTTGAAAGATCTCGCATTTCCCCTCCAAAAATCATGGTGCGATCACAAAGCAGATCTCGATCGAAAATACAATCCCAGAATACAAACGAAAAACAGAGGAAAGGCACGCATTCGAGGAAACACAGACCGAAGGGAAAAAAAAAACTCGATTGTTAGAGATCACAATTCAAGATCAATATCGAGGAAGAAGAAGACCAAAACAAAAAAAAATGAGATTTGTTTATCTTGTTAAGAGAATACCTTATTTAGATATATTTCATGATTTCTGATTGAGATTTAGGATTCAATGTGTATTGATGAGATTGACATTGAATTGAACCAAGGTAATTTTGCATGCATATCCAAAAACCTGGAAGTTGTAAGCTTCAAAATACTTATTTAGTTCGAATTATGATCGAAAATCCTACAAACATTGCTTCTCGTGATTATTTAAGAATAAAACGTGTCAATCGGAAAAAAGCAATGTAGTACATTACGTGATTGTTTCACATATGTTTCTTTCTTGTTTCACGTATGTTTCTTTTATGTTTCACGATTGTTTCGTTCGCCTTGCTTCTTGACATACATAAACATTGTTTCATTCATGTTTCATTTATGTTTTGTTTATGTTTCACTTAGCCGACTATTCATCGAAATCCACGTTGGATGGAGCAAATCCCAGCTGTAGTATACCACAATGGACAATGGGGAGAAAATGGAGAGTACAGAACTTTGAGATAACGGGAAGACTCATTCCACTTTGGGCAACACATTCAAAGACACTAAGGGGGGGATCTTAGAACAACAAATTCAATACAAGAAAGATATGGAAGATATGCGGTTAGATACAAATTGACAGAGACTCTGCCACCATTGAAAATAGAAAGTGATTACAATCTCAAATTCTACCTGGAAGTGAAAAGCAAAGAAACGGACTGGATGAAGTTCCCTTTGTGCATAGATATAGTAAGAAACGAACCGAGTTTGGAAATAACAACACAACAAAATGTAACAGAAGGAACCAGCAGCATGTCTATAGAGAGCTCACTGAAGGAAAACATGGACCAGAACGCGATTGACTACATCGACTATGCAAACCTCATTAGCAGAAATGTGGTCGGAGAAGAAGACTCAATGGGAATTCAAGAAACTACACATGCTGAAGAAGAATTCCAAAAGGGGGATATCTACAACACCAAGGAGGAATTGATCAAACAACTCATTTGTTTTGCCTTGAAAAATCATTTCCAATATAAGGTGAAGAGGTCGTGCAAACAGAAATACTATGTAAACTGTATAGATGAAAATTGCAATTGGCATTTGAAAGCATCTTCCACATCAGGTACAAAAACATTCATAGTAAGAGAGCACGAAAGAACACACACATGTACGCTCGATAAGAGGATGAGCGACAATAGGCACGCCACGGCAAAAATAGTTGGGGACCTTATCAAATCAAAGTACCTCAACAACATCAAAACAGTCTACACGCCGACAGATATAATTAGAGACATGAAAGACGAGCATGGAATAAGTCTCGACTACAAAAAGGCATGGAGATCGAAAGAAAAAGCGCTGGAGGTAATAAGGGAGAGGCCGGATGAGTCTTGCTCGAAACTATCGGCTTACTTGTACATGTTGGAGAAAGCGAATCCGGGTCGATCACCGAAATAGTAAGAAAGGAGGATGACACGTTCCTCTTCTTGTTCATGGCTATAAGTGCATCGATAAAAGGATGGAGGCACCGCAGCTTTGTTATTGTTGTTGATCGTTCCTCAAAGCAAGCTATGGGGAACTTTGTTGTCTGCACGCTGCACACGGGGATGCCAATAGGAGCATTTTCCCATTGGCTTTTTCGGTAGTGGATTCTCGAGAACGATGGGAGCTGGTTGTGGTTTTCACAAAGATAAGACAAACCTTTGGACTCGGGAAGGGATGTGCATAGTCTCGCAGAACCTGCATGAGTATCGAGACAAATAAAGGAGGTACACAATGTAAAATTTTTCTTTATATGATGTTTCATGTTTGTTTCATATATGTTTCTTTCATATTTCACATGTAGTTTCAAAAATTTCTCACAAGTATATTATTTTAACGATCGGGTATATCCCGAGGTCTCTCACGGTGTGCACATATCATCTCTTGAACAATTTGAAGGCAAACTTCAAAAGGAAAAAGCAGCAAATACGAGATCCGTTCATAGCGGCAAAAAAAGCATACACGAATGAAGAGTTCCAAAAGCAAATGTCGCACTTGACAAAGATAAACAACGAAATTAGACTCTATTTGTCAAACATCGGCTACGAGAAATGGACACGACTCCTTTGTCGAGCAAACGATACTTTGTCATGACCTCAAACATAGCGAGAATCACTTAATGGAGCGGCAGTGGCGGGAGAGACCTACCGATAATGACTTTGCTCGAATACTTGAGATCTTTAGTTCAAGATTGGATGTGCGGACATCGATTGAAGCAAAATCGGCATTCACAAGGATGACAAAAAGAGTGAAGAGTATATGGGGAAAAACTACACAATTTCACTAAATTTAAGGGTAATTTAATGCAAACTTTCATCGAGTTGCTACATTGTTTCAAACATGTTTCTTATATGTTTCATTTATGTTTTACGGTGAAGCGATCAAATGACTTTATCTTCAAAGTCACGGCGAGAAGATATTTGTTGTGGACCTGGAAAAAGGACTTGCACATGCAACAAGTTTCAAATGGATGAAATTCCATGCCCACATGCTTTAAGCGGTAGTAAAGATTTGAATGCGGATCCGTAACAATCTCGCTCGTCATACTACATGAAGGAAACAATGGAAGCGACTTATTTGGAAACAAAGTGTACCCAATCCCACATGAAGGTACCGGGTCATGCCAGAAGAAATCAACACAATGGTGGTTCTACAGCCGGAGGGCAAGGCAAAATCTGGAAGGCCAAAGAAAAGGAGACACAAGGCAGCTTGGGAGAAAAGCGCCAAGAGCAAATGTGGTAGATGTGGGGATCCTGGTCATAATAGAAAAACATGTAGAAATCAACCGAAAACAAAATAGGACTCATAGTACAATATTACTATTACGAATATACGTGTAATTGATACAACTTCCACATATATAGAATCAAAAGCAAATTGTTTCTATGTTGTTTCAAATATGTTTCTTACAATAAGATGACAAGACAAATATTTGTTTTTGAATGTGTTTTAGATATGTTTCTATTGTACAACGAAAACATTTACCAGGTTGAACCATAAGAAACGTAACACAAAATGCAAAATAATTTGAATCCCGAACAAAGCAACATCAATACATTAATCGGAAAACATCTCGTAACTCGTCAGTAGATTGTTCAAAACATACAACCAAGAAAATCTAATCGATAATCAAAACAGTCAATACTGGTCGAAATCATCCAAGGAAGACTATTATAAATACCAAATACCCCATAATACTAAAAGTACCAAAATTAATACAAATCTGTTCAGGTGATTATACAATTTATCAGGATTTTCGTAACAACAATTCCTGCAGTCCTTCGGGAGTGGAGGAAGAATTTCAATGTCGCTGTCGTCCTCGTCGCCGTTTTGTTGCTTCAGCTTCGCGTGGTTGTAGAGCAAATGACTAAACCTTGAGCGCTCATTCTCTACGTCAAACGCCTCAGCATCCATTTTCTTCCCGGCAACAAAATATTCGGCGTAACAGGCAACAAAAACACCACAGTCACTGCAAAAACAAATGTAAAAAATAGACAGTCAGCCATATAAAACAACTAAAACAAAACGACAAGAAAGAACGAACAAATCGGAAATACATAGAAAAAACGTACTTCTTGGTCTGCAAAGGAATGTCTTTCACAACGACGACTTTCATAGCAGCATTCGGATCACCGGAATACGCACCCTTGCCAAGTACAACATTGGGATGGACACCATAAAAGGCTACCAGGGACAGGAATCTAGGAAGGAGGGAGATGTAGGCTTTCACGGCTTGAGCAGCCACTTTCACAGAATCATCCGTCTTCAACGAATTGTACAAATAGATGGTTCTCTCCTTCACGCTCAACCGTCCCAGTACCCAATGCTCCATGTCAATGCAATGTATGGGGAATAGAATGTGGTCAACTTCCGACCATGGCCGTCCGCAAGCTATATCATATCCCATGATATAGTCCACAATTGTCGTATTGACATTGATCATGGAAAGATCAAAATGTTTCTTTTTTCTTTTGTTAACTTGGCAATATTTCTTGTAAATGCTTTGGATGCACCGGTCAAATATCAGATCCGTCGTTGTGAATGTCACAGCACTATGCCCGTATAGGAACTTCTTCCTCAGATAGTAGAAAAGAACATCAATATGCTGCAAAGTAAACACAAAACACAATCAAAAAAAAAAGGGACAATTCAGAAAACAACATGGAATACAAGAAAAACTTACGGAAGAAGCCAAGTACTCGTCAACATAATACAGGCTGTGAAACCATGACTTCGACTTCACTTCACAGACACCAAGTTTCAAGGAAGGCTCAACTTTGTCATCTTCCTCCGAGTATCGATTCGGTCTGAAGAAGAGTATCAAATAAACACAAAACCAAAAACAACACACTAATCACAAATTTATAAACATTTATGAAATTGTTTCATATATGTTTCAAAATGGTTTCAGGATTGTTTCAGATAGCAACTAATTACAAATATGAAAATAATAAAGGTGTATACCCTTGAGAATCAAACCCTTCCGCAAGCCAGTCGTTCAACCCATCCGACAGGGCCCTTATCCCTGGACCTTCACCCATATTCTCGCCGGGGCACCTTCCCTTAACCAAGGGCTTTGGGACTTTTTTCCCATCATCCACAACGGCATCTTTGTCGCTTCGGCATCTTCCAATCCAATCACCACATCTCCGGGTTCACCACCTTCAGTAGACAGTTTCAAAACACCCTGAAACAAGAAAAAAACAAGACAAAAGGGAATAAAATAACAAATAACAAACAGAATCCAAAAACAACAAAAAAACAGAACCTATAATTTAAACACACCTTTCCTAGTGCAGCTTGACTTGCGGTTTTTAATATATTGTCAATTTGAGAAGGGGTGAGGTTGTCAAGTTCCTGAGAACTAAGGAATTTCTGCTCCTCCCCACCGTCCTTGATCGTCTCATCAGCAACCTTCTCAACCTCGCCACGTTCCTTGATTGATTCATCAAACACATTCTCCCTCTCCGCCATCCTTCCTTGATTCATCAACTACATTATCGATTGCCTGTTCTAGATTAACCAAACCACTAGCCGCAAACACCTCTGCAGCACTAAAATCACCTTCACCAGCGTCATCTTTTTTTCCAGCTTCAGCAGTGGGAACATCCACATTCCCGTCATCAACCTCATCATCTCCATGTTTTTCCTCATCTGCATCTTCCTCAGAACCTGAACCTAAGGACATGCCATTAGATTCAGTTTCACTCGTAGACTCCGATTCAACAACCTTCTCACCTTCATCAACAACAGCACGAACCTACATAAAAACAACGACCATGTGATGAACAAACAAAAATAAACAAAAAAGAAACAACAGAAAAAACAAGAAAGATAACAAAAAAATACTTATAATTAAAAATAACGAAAAAAGTATGAGGATTGAGAACCTCTAGTTTGCTCTTAATATCGGCAAGTTCAGACAAAACCATAGCAAATTGTTCTTCCAAGAATTTTGAAGTTGAAACCTTAAAAGCCTCAAATTCCTTAGAAAACAACCGATGATTCCTAGCAATGTCGTCAACGGTCTGTTTCAAGCCACTACCACCCACACCCTCCTTCCTCTTCAACCTTCCAACAACAAAATCATCGTCAACCGGGTTGAATGTGTACTTTGATTTATCATAGAATGTCTGAATGCCCAGCTGCACCAGCTCATCATCAGTAGGCCACAAGTTCATCAAACCCAACTGAAATAAAAAAAAAAAATAAATCAAGACTCAGAAACATAAAAGAAACAATTCAGAAACATAAATAAAACAAAACAGGAAGAAAATAAATAGTAAAATCATATTGCACCTTGGTCAGGACCGATTGAATATCTTCATGTCAAGGTCTTCGCACGAACTTTGTTGTCTTTCCCGGACTTTGAACACGTCGATTTAAAATCCTCGGGATCTCACAAATCAACCCGAGCACAAAACTTGCCGTTCACTTCGAGGCAAAGACTCATAGAACCATATCTGGAAAGCCAACGGAAATCCTTGAAGTCTATATAATTTCGTGCGCTTCTCACCAGGATTCTCCTCGCCTTGAAGTTTGTTTTAAGACAGTATTTGCTACCTCAACTCACGTATCGTCACATCGAACAACTCACTACCCCAAGGATAGGTGTCCAAGACATCCATATCCTTGTCAACCAATTAAAAATTACATATCCACGAACTACCGGTAGAAGTAAAAAGAAAAAAATGGATAAAATAAAGTAAAGCCAATTTCGGTCGTCTAAATCCTCATCCCCCAAACACGGAGTAAAAAATATTCCTCGATCGATTTGCCTATTAAACTTGTTCCTACTAGCAAAATACTTCAAAATATAACCGATTCGAACATCACCAGGACAAAGAAGGCTTAACACCAACACAATTCAAACCCGTAACAATAGCAAACTCACCCAACCCAAACCGCAACAACTTCCCACCCACGAAACAACAATTTCGTCCTTCTTCGAGTGGACGACTTGGCGTTTCAACAGAGAATGAACAAGGCGATTAAAATCAACTTCTTTCATTTCCGGAAGTATCAAAATAGGTCCTCTTAAATGCCTCCGGTTGGTTGTCGATTAAGGTAGTCTTTATATTCTTAATAACATCAAACGAAAAGCGCAAAGTTTTACTCGAGCGAACCGAATCGGCCAGGTCAAGAACGTACTTGAAACCCTAGAAACAACAATGAAACAAAACAGAGACATAAAAGAAACACAAAATCAACAATCATTTCAACTTAAAACGCATAAAAAAAATGAAACATAACAGAAACAAATAAGAAACACATAAGAAACAACATCGAAACAAAAACAAGAGTACAAATCAAAATACACAAAACTCATACCTCAGCAACATCGGTTTCTTCAAAGGAAACCTTCTTCTTCCCAGCAGCTTTCACACTGGCATTCGATTTCACAACTTTGGAAGGAGATTTAACATCCAGAACCGCTTCTTTCTCAAAAACTTTTTCTACTTTCCTCTTCTTAGAATCCATAGAACCGGCAGCAACCTTCTGAACTTTCCTCTTTTTCGAGGAATCTACTGCTATCTTCGAAGAACTTCTCAAAACTCTCTTATGAGGTGAGTTTTTTGGATCGTTTTTAGGGGCCATTAATAACACGAATACCAGCGGTTTGAAGACAAACTAACCCTAGGAATAACGTGATGAAGGATGAAGCTCGAACGACGAATGAAACTAAAAGCACTAATGGAGAACGTGGCCACGAACACCTGAAGAATCGGAAGAAAAACGGGCGCGAACTCAAAAACGGATGAAGAAGACGAACCAGTAAGAATTTTGACTTACCTAGGTTAAGAAAGTGGAGGGCGTAAAAACTGGATAGCAGCCTAAACTGGGCGGGTATTTTTGGGAAAAAAAGCAGCGGGTCGGGTATATTTGGAATAGGGTGACATTTTTGTCTTTTTTTGAAAAATGTGGCATTTTGTGTAATTTCCTCTAAAATTTAAGTGTCATGAGGAAGAGGCCACCAAGCCCACTTTGGAATAAATTTGCCCGATTGATGTTTGGGCTTTTAATTTGACACAATTGTCCCAATTTTTGAAGACAATGATAGTTTTTACGCTTCTTGGTACTTTTTTGGACAATTTTACGCTCCCCCGTCCTTTTTTTAACATAAATTTACGCTCCCGCCAAATTTCCGGAATTTTTTACGCTGTTGTTTTAAGATTGTTTCGAACATGTTTCAAACATGTTTCTTTCAATAAACTTTCAGTGAAAAATAAATTTTGCCCTCGTTAAATAATCCAATTTATACTCGAAGTCTTATAAAAAAATCAAGAAATATGCACATAAAACAACACATATTAAAACTAAATAAATTAAAAATATTATAGAAATAACATGAATAAAAACACACAATTAAATTTTTGATCAAATGCATGAAAACATAAAAAACATGGAAACAACCAAGAAACAATATAGAAAAAAACCAGATATTGAAAACACCATATGAGCAAAAATAGTTAAAAATAGGTAAAAATTGCATTTAAACATTGAAAACTACATGGAAACAACAAAGAAATATCATAACAACATTAAAAACGTTATGAAAACAACCCAAAAATACGTAAAAATATTAAAAAACACCACATGAATAAAAAAGAGCTTAAAAATAGGTAAAAATTGTATTTATACATTGAACACTACATGGAAACAACAAAATAATATATTAGAACAACATTAAAAATATTATAGAACAACACAGAAACAATAGAAATAATGTACAAAATAATACATGAACAAAAACATCATAAGAAATAGGTAAAAGTTGTTTTGAAACATCGAAACAACAAAGAAACTACATAAAAACAACAAAGAAACAAATTTAAACAACATCGAAACAACATATATAACATATAAATCAATACAGGAAAAAAAACGAAAAATGTAAAAATAATCAAAAAAAAAAAATATGCTGGAGCATAAAAAAGGAAAAACAATAGTTACGAAAGGAACAAAATAGGTACAAAAGTGATACAAGCGTATTTTGTGGTATGTTACCGGAAAGAGGGTATTTTATGTAATTTCCCCTTAATGTTTTGTAGGATTTGGAAAACTTGAACTTTAAAATGGTATCACAAAATGTAACTCGAAAGTAATTGTTACAACAGGAACGTAACATGTTACAATATATACATGGAACATAATCTTGTTACTGTTAGAGTAGGATGTCCCGCACTCCAATCTTGTTCACATTGCGATAGTAGATGATTAGTCCTTAGATTTGAAGCACAATAATAGCCTTATGTACATCTTGTAATATTTTGATTTATCTTCTAATTGCTTGACAATCATAAAAGGGATATTTTGGATGTTGCATTGGTGTACATAGAGGTTAATTAGTGGCCAACATAGAATTCAACACTTGTTTATTATAAAGCGAATCTTATGTGTTTTCATAGTTCGTGATTTAAAGACATTGGCCAAGGCACAATGAATAATAATTCTTAAAAGAAAACACTAGAACTTGAAATCGAACCACAATTATTAAATCAAGTGGGTTTCGACTTATAATCCATGCCCAAGGGTTAATCGGGAGATTAGATGTCGAAAGGACCGTACATGTATGTAACCGCAATTGAAAGAGGTGATCATGCTACTTGCTAGATTATCCCATGATTTGTTTGTAGGTTTTAGAATTAAAGAGTTAATTCAAAACATATTAATTAATTGAATAGTTGTTATTCGTAAGTTACAAAAGTTGTAAACTCTTGCTAGCATTAGTTGTGAACCTAAAGGATCACACACAAAATGGTTGGTATCATTTCTTCGATCGAAAATAGTCCAAGGGTTGCATACAATTAATTGATAGAGATTAATTAATTGTGGCTTGATTTTAATTCAATGATTGAATTAAATATTTAATTAAATAATTAGATTATTTGATTAGACCTAATTAGATTAGGAAGTCTTTGGAGTGAAAAATAATTTAACTGATAAGATTAATTAATTTATGAAAGACTATATTTAAATAGTTAAATTTAGCCAAATAAATAATTGGATTATTTATTTGGGCTAGATGGAATTGATTTGATCAAATTAATTAAGCTAGTCTTTTACCCGTGCGATGCACGAGGTGTATATCTGCAAGGTCTTTGTTTTGTACTGTTACATGTACATTTTTCTAATAGTTATATGAATTATATCACATGCATACAGGGATGGCAACATCCCCATGGGGGACCATCCCTATTGGTAACCAAATAGAATGGGAGGGAGAATTCCTGGTTAATTCAAGGATGGAAGCAGGGATGGGATTCCCCGCTTCTCTAGAATCGGGGATGGGACAGAGACGATACTTATATCCCCGTCCTCCTTCCCATTCATATTAGATAAAGCGGGGATTCTCCGTTCCCATCCTCATTCTATATTTTATTTATCTATTATTAATATTAATTATGTTTATAATTTATTTTATTAATTCTAAAAGTTTAACCAATAATCATTACAATTTACTTGTTCTTATTCTTTATTTTACAAATTATAGATTTATGTTATCTATATTTTAAAAAAATTATAAAGATAACTTTTTTGATTATAAATTATACGATTAAAAAATAAAAAATAAATTATGATAAACTATAAAAAAATATATTTAAATCCAAAACATTTAGTTGTGTAAGTATGAATTATATCTATTTATAAAACATGTTTATCAATTATCTATAAGAATGTAAAAGTTTGTAAAAACTTTTAACAGCTCAATGTTGATTTTTATTACTGCCCCAATTCTGAATATTAATAAATTGTATTTATAATCAATAGTAAAGTAATTTAGAATTCCAATATTCTTTGGGGTTTAGAAAGCTAAACAATTATCAAAATTATTAAATAAATTAAACAAAAATGATGCTTTAATTAATGTGGCAACGTAATTTTCAGGGGAAAATGAAACTTTTCAAACAAACAAAAAAAACTATTTTATTTTTATATATACATATATATCAAAAAAAAATTATCATACTAACAAATTCATATCTAATTACAAATGCACAACTTTGAAACTTGGATATCAAAATACACTGATAAATATAAAAAATAATTTCTATTAACATAAAAGTACGTTAATATATAAAAAAATATTTTTTATATATAAAATACTATTATGAATATTATTTTATATTAAATAAATTTTAATTTTAGTCTAACATATATAATGCTATGTATGGATATATGTGATATAAAAATTTTGGATACATATTTTGAGATATTTTCTTTCAATTAAAATAGAATCCATCTGATTTTTTGCCTTTTCTCTATAGCAAAAATGTCTATTAGCCATGATTTTTAAAAATATGTTTTTAGCCATTTTTAAGTTCAAATATCCACTTTACCATTTTTTTTCATTTATGAGGACCGGTACATAACTTGATACAGAGTTATGTAACTCGATACCGAGACAAATAACTTGGCATCAAGTTACGTAACTCGGTATCGAGTTAAGGACAACATCAGTTTTGGAAAAAATGGCCAAGTACCTCACCAAGGAATAAATGAAGGATATGATTGTCAGTTTTTAATCAAAATGGCTAAAAATATATTTTTGAAAACACATGGTTATGTTTTATTTTCACAAAATATAAATGACCAATTTGGCCTATTACCACATTAAAATAAGTACTTTAATTAAATTTAATCAATTTAAATATAATTACATATAATTATATAAGAAATGGGTTTAGCCCAAATAACAATTACACATATATTATAAATATCCAAAATACATGAATATATGAATTGATATCCAATAGGCCGAATGCATTAGTTTTAAAGCCCATTACAAATTACAAAATAATAATTAAAATATTTTGTATATTTTCATTTATTATGCTTTTGTAATTTTATATATGCAATGTGGGTGTCAAGTTGGAAATCGTTAAAAAATAGCTAATTTGATATATTATATGTCGAAAACGGAAAATTTATTAATTTTAAAAAAAAAGATAAACCGAATAATTAATGAAGTACATACACATTTTGAAAAGCTGATTTTACATAATTCTATTTTTTATATTATTTTAAAAAATAATTATTTAAAGAAAGTTGACTGCCAAAATAATGAAATACGAAATATTTGTCACTTGTTATTTTTATATATATTTTTATTATTTTTTATAGTAACTACAAATGGGCAGGAAAAATTTAAACTACTATTTCCATCGACTTCTCTTTATATATATATGGACTGGATCAATTAATTGAAATTTGATGGACCTTTTTAATTAAATGTACAACTTAATATATAATGAAGTCCATAAGGATAGCCCATCTAGCTAATTTGAAAGAAAGAAAAACATGGAGAGATTATTGTGAATATCCGGATAATGGTTATCTGGATATGACAAGATATCGTAGGATCAAATTATCTTATAATATTCTCCTACTGATTTTAGGTTTTGAACCTAGACACTTTTATGAACATTGGATGAATCATATAAGTATCTTTAACAATTAGTAGAAGAATAACAAATAAAAAAAGGTCACGTCTTTTGCTCTTTTGAACGTGTCCTCTCTGTACTCTCTCTTCAGTCTTCTTCTTTCTTCTTCGTAGGAAAAATCATGAACCCTTCTTGGTTTTTACTGCATAACAATAATTCTTATTTTCATCGGTTGAATTAAGGATTGTTGTTCACTCCTTATTTTAGATTGAACAAAGAAACGAATTATTAACTACTAGCGAAATTAATAATCTGGGTGCTTCCATCCACCGTGTGGAGTATCTTTAGAGGAGGGACGCTTGGACCTCTGCGAGATCGTGATTCGAGGATTTACCCTGCTGCGAGAAATTTGGGTTTCTTCTACATCTTCTTCAAAAGGAAGCTTTTTTGGTAAAGTCCTTATTATTGGTTTTTACCACTTGTATAATTCGCACGATTGTTAAACCGATGTGTGAACGCAGGGTTTTATTTCATGTATAACTGTATGCATGTTTTAATTTTTAATTTTCGCTGCATTGAGCCCCGTGGTATAGCGAACCCTACAGTGGTATCAGAGCCATGGTTTTGCGATTATACAAGTTTATGTATGTTTTCAAGCATGTTTTAAATTGTTAAAATATATGCGATGTAATTGTTTCATTCGATTTATGTTTGGGATAAATTGGATTCAAATATTTATTACGAAAAAAAAACCATTGATACTCAAGTTTTCTGAATCGCCACCATTTGGATATCAAAATCGTGAATGCAGAACTTTGTTTTATTTTCATTCTATTTCTATTTGAGCTCAGTGTTAATTTTGTTTGTTTATTCACTTTGACCAAATCAGTTTTGACAGAACGAAAGCTTTAATGTTTACAAAGTTTGGTTGATTCAGCAAACTTTTGTTTAATTTTATATTAATTTATGGTTGTTGTTTCTATTGCTATTTGAAGCAAATTAACTTATTCAGTTTTGATTATTCAATTTTTGAATTTATATTATTAATTTTAGAATTAATAAAATTGTTTTTATGAATAATCAAAATAAGTTTTATCCCAAAATTAAATCGGCATATAGAGCTTGATAAATTTAAATGCTTTAAATTCATGTGATGGATGTTTTAACATGATTTATTTAGGGATAATCATGAGCCCGTGACCGATGTGATTAGATGTGTTTTAATTTCTTTGGGTTTTGGGGCCTAAGAGCCTCTTATTATGTTATTTATAAGTTCTTTAAATTTTTGCATTGATAGTAGACTAGGTGTTGAGGTTTTCCATTTATTGTAATTTGGAGGACGTTCAATGCTAAAGGCCCATGCCTTGTGTGGGAAGAATTTTACAAATATAATAGAATAGGATATTAAAGACCCATGCTTGTATAGGTATATTAATAAATGTAATAGAAATAGTACTATTTATTTTGTCCTTTAGATTGACCATGCACCCATTTTTGGCTCAAATGAGTTGCATAGGCTGCCCATGATCATCCCACCGCATTTTGCTTAAGATGCATGTTAGGATTTATTTAATGTTTTGTGCTTGCACAATTCATATATTGATATATTGCATTAAATGAAAACTCACCTAGTAAATAGGATTATGATGAGGTCTTGGAAAACTAAAAACCCCAAGTTTTTGGAACTTAAAAGAATTTAATTTTAAATTAATTCTATATCAAACAAAATGGATAGGATAGGTTGGATCTATCATTCCATGCCTTCCATCAAAGGTAGACGACATACGATGCTACCGTTTCACATCCATTTGATAAACTGTGAAGTGCTTGTGTGCAACATAAGAAAGAAACATCCTAATTGCCTCCAATCTGGCAACATGTGCAAAGGTTTCATCAAAATCTATACTTTCTTCTTGGCAATACCCTTTGGCTACCAATCTTGCTTTGTTTCTCACTACAGATCCCTCTTCATTCATCTTGTTTCTAAATACCCATTTAGTACCAATAACATTTTTGTGGGTAGGCCTTTTAATTAATTCCAAAACTTTATTTCTCTCAAATTGATTCAACTCCTCATGCATAGCTAGAATCCAATGTGTGTCATCCAATGCTTGTAACACATCTTTAGGCTCAATTTGGGAAATGAAACAAGTGAACATGACTTCATGTTGAGTTCTGGATCTGGTTCTTATTCCTTCTCTAACATCTCCAATAACAAGCTCTGGAGGATGGTCTCTCAGCCATCTCACATCTAGTTGGAGTAAGTATATTGGATTCAGTCTTCTTGCAGCTAAGTTGTCTTGAACAACTTCCTCATCATCATTCACGAGACTTTCCACTTTGTCTCTCGAGATTGACTATTTCATCTTCATCCTGGGTTGAGTCTTCCGATGGTTTTGCCTCAACATAGGGACTATTCGAGCAGTTGGTTGATTCATCTTGTCGGCTAACTCATCAATGTCTTCTCCATTAACATTAGGTTCATTAAAAACCACATGGATAGACTCTTTTGTGACCGTAGTTCTCTTGTTCAAGACTCTAGAAGCTTTACTCTCACCGAGTATCCCAAAAGATACCTTCATCGACTTTATCATCAAAGGCTTTCAAGTTGTCCTTGCCATTTTGTTGTGAATGAAGCACTTACATCCAAGGATATGAAAATATCCAACATTTGGCTTCCTAGCTGTCCAAATTTCATAAGGGTTTTGGACAACTCGCCTATTGATCATACAACAATTAGTGTAGCAAGTAGTATTGATGGCTTTACCCAAAATCCTTTAGGCAATCCAAATTGACTAACATGGTCCTTGCGACTTCCTTGAGAGTTCTTCCTTCTTTCACTACTACATTCATTTGTGGAGTTCTTGCAAATGAGAAGCTCATTTCCTCTATCGGACCTTCTCTTGATAATGGTTTGACTCTTGTCATTTTGAGCTCTTCTCATCAGCTGAAGAAGATTCTGCAAAGTTTCCTTCTTTTTACACATAAAAGATGGTCCATTTGTATACTGAATAATCACCTACCACCACTAAATTATATTTCTTTCCACTAATCCTGGTTGGTTCAACAGAACCAAATAAATCCATATGCAATAAGTGCAATATCCTTGTTGAAGAAAGATTTGGCTTGTTCTTGATGAAGACTTGATTTGCTTTCCCATCTGGCATGCATCACAAATGCTTTCCTTCTTGTATACAGAGTCTGGCAATCCTTCCATAAGATGACTCCTTGCAAGCTTGTTGATTATCTTGAAATTTAGGTGACAGCTTTTTGTTCCACAGCCAACTTGATTTTGTTGTACTCTTGGCTAACAAACATGTGCTTGGTGTAGCAGTTGACCAATCCACAACACACATGTTTTCTGTCTTGATCCTTGTAGCACAACTTCATTTGATTCAGCATCCTTGATCTGGCAAACTCTCATGTTGAATCCTACATTGTAGCCCTTATCATAGAGTTGGTTGATGCTCAGCAGATTGAAATTTAGTGCTTCAATATAGGCTACATCAGTGATTTCTTATCCACGTTTCTTTAAGGATCATGTGCCTTTGATCTCCGCTAGAGCTTCATTTCCTCCGAATATGACTTTTGCTCCTCTTATTTCCTTGAAATTTGAAAGATTCTTCTTGTTGCCTGTCATATGTCTGGAACAACCACTATCCATGTACCAGGTTCCTTGGCATTCAACCTGTTCCTTGAATCGCAATCAAGGAAATTAGTTTTTAGGTACCGTACTTATGCGGGTCTGAGGGTTAACACAATAAGGTGATCCAACCAACCTATAGCCAAATGGTTTGACTCTAAGATGTTGCCACCTAGCAGTTCCATAATCATAATGAATATTTGCAAATTGCTTAGGCTTATACACTTGTCTCTTTTGTCTATATGCCTGTGTTTTAGCTTGTGCATTTGCTTTCGTAGGAATATAATGAAACTTTTGTGTATTTTGGGCATAGTGCTTGGGTGCATATGTGTGCTGATAATAATTCATTTGCCTTGGGAATGACCTATTTTGAGTCTGAGGTCTTTGCCACTTGGGCTTGTATTCCCTAGGTCTTGGCTGATATCTCATTTGATTGTTCCAATCAGTTTGGCTAGGATAATTTCTACCAATCCCATCATATGGCATTCTTTGCTGAAACCGCAGAGATTTTGGTAGTTTTGTTATGATTTCACAGAATATTGTTTGTTTGGAGTCTGCTGATGGACTCTTCTGAATTTTGTTTCAGCTGTCCTTTCAGCATGCTACTGGCTTTTTGTCTTTAGCTTTGTATCTTAGGACAACATGGTTGTGATTGTGTTTGTGAGCGGGTGTGGGTGCAACATATGGTGCTTTGGATTTTTGGACTCCCTCATTACTTGGGGATCCTTTTTCCATAACCACTCTTGGAGTTTGGGCATGCACAATGGAATTAAATCATATGCGTGTTTTATGTCCACTTTTCTTTTGTATCATTATCAATTCATCCAATGATTTAGATGCCTTGGTAAATGATGCAATCACATTTTTCAAATCTTTTCCCCTCTTTTCTGTTGCAGCTAAGTCAGCTTGGATCTTAGCTATTTCAGCCTTCAGCTCTTTGGCCATGAGGCATATCAAAGCATCTTCTTTAGTGTCAGAGGAGTAATCAGCTTCAGCTGTTGTCGACTCAAATTGGTTCTTTTCACTTAGTCTTGTGTCATCGGCTTCAAAGCCAAACATGGCTTTCTTCTTTTCTTGTCTCCTCTCTCTGAAGCATTTTCTTTCCTCATTTATGTACTTGTTGATTGGTAGATAGGGACAGTCAACAACAAAATGTCCTGGTTGTTTGCAATTCCAACACATATTTTTAGTTTTTTGAAAGTCAGTTCTTGCAGCTTTCTGATTATCATCTCTCTGATATTCAGTCTTTTGATGGTCAGCTCTCTTGGGTGGTCTATCTTCCATTGCTTTGGAAGTGCTGAGTGCTTCTGGATGATTCACCGTTGTTTCTTTTATAGATCTTATTGAAGAACTTGTTGAATGGCAATCTCCTCCTGGTCAATAGCTTCCTTGGATTCAGCTCTTTTGGATTCTCCAGCCATGAGTGAAGCTGTCATGGGTACATCTATCTCTTCTTGCTCTTTTCTTCTAAGCTCGAATTCATAAGCTTTAAGGTCTAAGAACAACTCATGGTTGGATGTTCTTGTTAAGTTCATTGAATGTCTCAAAGCCATCACCTTCATTTCCCACTCAGCTGGGAGCGACCTGAGAATTTCCAGACACATTTTCTTTTGTGTATATTCTTTTCCTAGAGCTGAGAGCTCATTGGTTATCTCTGTGAAACTGGCATCCAGCTGATTCAGACTTTCACTTGCAAGCATTTTAAAATTTTCAAAGTTTTAAACAACAACAGTTAAGTTATTCTCTTTAATTTGATCAGATCTTTCACAAATTATAGCGAGTTTCCCCCATATTACTTTAGCCGTTCTACAAGATTTCACTTTGTTAAACATGGCTTTATCGAGGGTTTTATATAGAATGTCCTTGGTAACATTATCCAAGTTGTATCTTTTTTGTCCTTGTTTGTCCATTCGCATCGAGGTTTTTCGACCATGGCTGGTCTTGGTATAGCAGCAGCAGCAGCAACACGTGCGCCACGTTCAACAGGAACTGCATCGCCTCTCCCTCAGCTGCCGGTGCAGCAGCAGCAGTCTTAGGAGCAGGAGCCCTAACAACTGTGCTTACTTTCATTATTTGTGTTAGGAAATTTATTTGTAAGATTTTGATGATACCATGTAAAACTTAGACTAGGAAGTTGGACCCCATTTTCTTTGTAATTCTATGTTGTAATAGGTAGGACTGAAAGAGTTGAGTGAAGACAGCTATGTCAAAAAATGCAAGAAGTCAACTGCAGACTAGAGTGAAGACTCCGTTGTGTGTCAGCCGAGTATGGCCAAGATGGAAGATAAAGACTCGACTGAAGGAGAGCCAGCTGAGGAACAGCTGTGTGAAGTATGAGGAAGTGTCAGTCAAGTCAGTTGAAGTGACAGTTGAGTCATTCCCATGATTGGAGCAGACTCAAGTCAAAGGGGTAAAGGCAACAGTCAAGTCAAGACAACTGACATTGATCCATTGGAAGAAATTCAAAGATATTACTCGATATAGTAATAGTCCAAGCTGCCAGGTCTTAAAGTGTTTGACCCGAAATATGCAAAAGGAATAAACCAATGGGAAACACTGGAGCATGTTCAGACCCTGTAAAGCTGGAGAGTCATTTAATACAAGTAAGGGTCAACATCACATCTCTGCAGACCAAGAAAAGACAAGCCAACGAACAAGAAGTGTCATTTGAAAATAGCCTATCTCTTCAACGGGCAAATTTCAAATGAGCACTATAAAAGGCTGAGGAAGCATTTGAGAAAAGGTGACCTAAACCAAGCACGAACGAATCAAGCAATATTCAAGCAAGCATAACCTGCAATATTCTCAAAGCTTATCAAGAAAACTCCTCAAGGCTAAAACTCGAAGGAACTCGATCCAACACACGCTCTGAAGGAAAGATTACTTCAACCAGTTGAAGAGGAAAAGTTTCAAGAATGAAAAGGTGTCTACTCTTCAAGTTGAAGGAGTTGTAGAGAGGTTCAAGGTCGAACCAGAAGTTGCAAGTTTGTTGGAAGGCTGTGTGATCAATTCCAAAGACTTGAAGGGAGCTGAAGTAGCAAGTCAACTATCTTGTGAAGAAGCTGAGTCGCAGGAGAAGCCAGATATGTGATCAAGGCTTTCTCTAGGCTGAGAACTGCTTTGTAACTTGATCTGTTACCTAGTGTATTCCTCCATGAGTTGGAGAAGAGTGGATTAGAAGAATTACCCCATCCTCGAACCACTATAAATTTGCTTGTGTCATTTACTTTCAGCATTTACTTTCTTGCTTATATTTTCATATCTGCTGATAAGTTATATTGCTATCCAACTAATAATAACAAGTGCTAAAAACAAGTGATAGAAACGAGCTAAAAAATAACAAAGGGTGTTAAGTCTTGGTTTTAAAAAACCAAATCTTCTAAAAGTTAAGTGTTAGCCGACGCGGCTAAGTTATACTATCAACGGCTCAATCGAAATCATTGAGTGGGTAATTTTGCTATAGAAAGCCAACATAGTATCCACCAAAGACTTAGTGATTTGAGTCAACTCTGTTGAATATTTTACAAGGACTAAAAATGAAAATTTGGTAAGGTTTATTCAACCCTTCCCCTTCTAAACCTTACACCACACCCGTTGAGACCTACAAGTGGTATCGGCGGTTGGTTCATTGAGTCTTCCGCACCGTTATTCTTGAACTAGATCTCATCTTTAAAGCAAAGTTATTATCATGGAAGAAAATTTAACTCGTATTCCTATGTTTTACTATGGAAGAGTTTGATGACTAGAAGATTCGCATGCAGGCTCACCTATTAGCCTTACACGATGAAATGTGGCTTGTGATAGAAGATGGGCCACTGCAAATAATGAAGGTTAATACTGCTGTAAGAAGAGAACCTCCAGGTGAAGGAGAGGATGTTGCACCAGCAGAGGCTAGACCAGCCATGGTTGATAAACCTCGCAGTGAATGGACTAATGAAGATAGAAAGAGATACAACCTGGACAATGTGGCCAAGGATATTCTCTACAAGACATTGGACAATGATATGCTCAACAAAGTCAAGTCATGCAAATCAGCCAAAAAAATCTGGGATAAGCTAACCCTGATTTGTGAAGGATCAGAACAGATTAAAGAGAATAAATTAACTGTTGCTGTTCAAAAATTTGAAAGTCTGGATCAGCTGGATGCCAGATTCACAGGGATAACAAATGAGCTTTCAGCTCTTGGGAAAGAGTACACTCAGAAGGAGATGTGCATGAAGATACTAAGAGCCCTCCTTGTTGAATGGGAAATGAAGGTCATGGCCCTGAGACATTCAATGGACCTCTCACGAACATCTAATCATGAGCTATTCTCAGACCTCAAAGCCTACGAATTTGAGCTGAAAAGGAAAGAGCAAGAGGAAATAGATGTGCCCAAGATAGTTGCATTGTTGGCCAGTGAAGGGAAGAAAACTGAGCCAAAGGAGACCATTGACCAGGAGGAAATTGCACTCATGGTAAAAAGATTCAACAAGTTCTTTAACAAGAACTATAAAAGAAACAAGGGTGAAACCTCCAGGAGGCATTCAGTACCTTCCAAAGCAAGGGAGGACAGACCGCCCTATGAGAGCTGAACAACAAAGAGCTGACTATTAGAGAGCTGGTAATCAGAGAGCAGAAAGAGCTGAGATGAGAGATGAAAACTTGTGTTGGAATTGCAGACAACCAGGACACTTTGTTGTTGACTGTTCCTATCCACCAGTCAATAAAAACAGAAATGAGGAAGAAAGAAGAGTCTTCAGGGAAAGAAGACAAGAAAAGAAGAAAGCCATGTTGGCTGGCCGAGATCTACGAGCCAACCAAGTGGAAAGAGGCGGCCGAGACTCGGATAGCGGTGAAACCGCTACTCAAGTGATATCTTGAGAACATGCTTTGATCCGCCTGGGCTAAAGAACAAGATCAAGAAGATGAGGTACATTCTAACTTATCTCATTCTCGATTCAAGTGAAAGTGATTGTGATACACACACTTCATCACCCACAGATCTTTATTATTCATTAGGCAAAATAATGAAAGATTTTGAACACATTAAAACCTCACACACACTTTTGAATGAGGAGAACAACCACTTAAAAGCTAAAACTCACCACAAAACTCACAACCGACTAAAGAGCCGAGTACTTTAAGTCAAATAGTGATGAGAACACTAAGCTAAAGGTTTGAAAATGCCAAGATCATAGGAGAGTTAGTTGCTTCTTGAAAAGAGAAAAAGATCTTAAAAATGTGATTGCCTCATTTACAAAAGCATTAAAATCATTGGGTGAACTTATTATGAGTCAAAAAGAGTGTGGAGATAAGATAAGCATATGATTCAATTCCTTTGGGCATAGTCAAAATCCCAAAGTGATTTTGGAGAAAGGATCCTCAAGCAATAAGGGAATCCAAAACCCAAAACATCATATGTTGCACCAACACCCACACCAAAACACAATCACAATCACAATCATACGGGCCTTGGTTATAAGGGAAAATGAAAGAAGTCGGTAGAGTATCTTTGAAAGGACAACTAAGAAGAAATTCGACAAGTCCATCGACGGACTCCTAAAAAAATACTCTGTGAAAGCCAACAGAGCTACCAAAAGCCCCAGAGATTTCATCAAAGAAATACATATGATGGGAATGGTAGAAACTATCCAAACCAAGCTGATTGGAATAACCATGTGAAATATCAGCAAAGACCTATGGGATACAAGCCAAAATGGCAAAGACCTCAACCTAAGTAAAGGTCATTCCCAAGGCAAAATAGTTATTATCAGCACACTTATGCACCCAGGCACAACACCCAGAAATTCCACAACTACCCCAAGAAAGTAGCTGCTAAAACAAACACACAGGCATACAGACAAAAGAGACAACTGTATGATCCTAAAAACCCCAAGCAATTTGCTAATGTGTATTTTTTTTTTTTTTTTGAATAGAATTTGCTAATGTGTATTATGATTATGGAACTGATAGATGGCAACCTCTTAGAGTCATATCATCTGGCTATAGGTTGGTTGGAGCATCTTATAGCACTAACCCACCAGGACCCAGGCAAGTATGGGTACCTAAAAACTGATTTCCTTAATTGCAGGTTCAAGGAATAGCTGAGTGCCAAGGAACCTAGTACATGGATAGTGGTTGTTCCAGACATATGACAGAAATAAAATAAATTTGTCAAGATTCAATGAGATCAAAGGTGCAAAAGTCATATTTGGAGGAAATGAAGCCCCAGGGGAGATCAAAGGTACAAGATCCATCAAGAAGAATGGACTGGAGATCATAGATGTTGCATATGTTGAAGGCCTCAACTTCAACTTGTTAAGCATCAGTCAACTCTGTGACAAAGGCTATAACGTGGGATTCAACATAGGGATATGCCAAATCAAGGATGTTGAATCAAATGAGACAGTGCTGCAAGGAAAAAGACAAAAGAACATGCATGTAGTGGATTGGTCCACTGCTACACCTAGCACATGCCTGCTAGCAAAGAGTACAGCCGAATTTAGTTGGTTGTGGCATAAGAAGCTGAGTCACATGAATTTCAAGACGATCAACAAGCTTGCAAGGAGTCATCTCGTGGATGGATTGCCTGACTCAGTGTACAAGAAAAAAAGTATATGCGATGCATGCCAGATGGGAAAGCAGATCAAATCATCATTCAAGGATATTGCATTTGTTGCATATTGAAGACTTATTTGGTCCTGTTGAGCCAGCTAGCATCAGTGGAAAGAAATATACCTTAATGGTGGTGGATGACTATTCAAGATATACATGGACTATTTTCATGTGTAAAAAGAAGGAAACACTGCAGAAGTTGCCTCAACTGATGAGAAGAGTTCAAAATGAGAAGAGCCAAACCATTATAAAGATAAGATCTGACAGGGGAACTGAGTTTGTCAATGGGATTATAACTTAGTATTGTGTTGAAAATGGTATTGCTCAGGAATTATCAGTAGCAACGACTCCACAATAGAATGGAGTTGCTGAAAGAAGGAACATAATTCTCAAGGAAGCTGCAAGGACAATGTTAGCTGATGCTGGATTACCTAAGAGATTTTGGGCTGAAGCCATAAATATAGCATGCTATACTTAGAATAGATGCATGATAAACAGGCAATTAACCAAGACTCCATATGAGATTTGGACAGGGAGAAAACCAAATGTTGGATATTTCAACATATTTAGATGTAAGTGCTTCATCCACAACAATGGCAAGGATAATTTGAAGGCTTTTGATGCTAAAGCTGATGAAGGTATCTTTTTGGGATACTCGGCTGAGAGTAAAGCCTATAGAGTGTTAAACAAGAGGACTATGGTTACAGAAGAGTCTATCCATGTGGTATTTGATGAGCCAAATGTAAATGGAGAAGAGCTGATAATCATAATCAACGGATTATGCAGAAGAGTCCTTATGTTGAAGCAGAAGTGAGAGCACTCAACCCTGATGATGATGAGATAGTTGAATCTCAAAGACAGCTGGAAAGTCTGCAGCTGAATGATGATGAAGAAGCTGTTCAAGACAATTTAGCTGCAAGACGGCTGAATCCAGCAGACTTACTCCAACCTGATGTGAGATGGCTGAGAGACCATCCACCTGAGTTAATCAATGGAGATGTTAGAGATGGCATAAGAACCAGATCCAGAGCATAGCATGAAGCAATGTTCACTTGTTTTATTTCCCAAATAGAGCCTAAAGATGTGTCTCAAGCATTGGAAGACACACATTAGATTCAGGCCATGCAAGAACAACTGAATCAGTTTGAGAGGAACAAACTATGGGAATTAGTTCAAAGGCCAACCCACCAAAATGTTATTGGTACTAAGTGGGTAATCAGAAACAAGATGAATGAGGAAGGATCTGTGGTCAGAAACAAAGCAAGATTGGTAGCCAAAGGGTATTGCCAAGAAGAAGGTATAGATTTTGATGAAACATTTGCTCTTGTTGCCAGATTGGAAGCAATAAGGATGTTTCTTGCTTATCTTTGCACATAAGAACTTCACTGTATATCAAATGGATGTGAAGAGTGCATTTCTGAATGGACAATTAGAAGAAGAATTCTATGTTGAACAACCTCCAGGTTTTGAGCAGAAAACTATTGGAGATAAGGTCTACAAGCTCAAGAAGGCATTGTATGGATTTAAACAAGCACCAAGAGCATGGTATGATACATTGTCTAAGTTTCTAATTGACAATGGATTCACCAAAGGCAAGGTTGACAGAACACTCTTCAGGATTCAAGATAGAGAGAGTATTCTACTTGTTCAACTATAGGTGAATGATATCATGTAGAGTTGATAGGAAAAGTACATCAGGTTACTGTCAAATGCTTGGAAATAGGTTAGTTTCTTGGTTCAGCAAGAAACTGAATTCAATAGCTACATCACAACCGCAGTACATAGTTGTGTAGGCAAAATTTGTTGTGCCCAAGTCTTATGGATGAGACAACAGCTGAGAGACTATGATATAGAAGAAAGAGAGATTCCAATTATGTGTGATAACACTAGTGCTATTGCAATCACTCAGAATCCAGTATTGCACTCAAGAACAAAGCACATTGATGTCAGATATCATTTTATAAGAGATCATGTTGAAAAGAAAGACATCACTTTGGAATACATCTCAACTGATAAGCAGTTAGCTGACATATTCACAAAGCCCTTATGTGAATCGAGATTTGAAGAGCTTAAGAATGAGATAGGGTTAATTGTCTTTGAGTTAGGATACTCGAAAGACTCAATCAACAGAGACAAAAGAAGAGAGAATGAAAAATGAGCAAGTTTCACAATTCACCAAGTGAAACAAAACTTATACGGAAATCAATCAGACGAGTTAGCTAACATCCGAGTGATCTAATGTGAAGAAAGAAGGTTGTTAAGTCACTTTTGGATGGTAGCCGAGTTATTTATGAGCTAAGTGATAAAAAAGCGATCGTTTTATGTGAGCGGGAAAGTTTTTAAGAATGACGTCAATAAATTATGGTCACATACAAAAAAAGTCGCACTTAAGCATATGATTAGATATAAATGTTGCGGCATTTAATGCGGGGAAATTAATGCGGTTTCAAAGGTTAAATCATGACCGTTGATTTTGATCAAGTTTTTCAAATTCCAAAACCATCCTTTCAAGTCCAATGTAAGCCGAAAACACATTTTCTCTCTCCTCACAAAAACTCTCTCGTCTTCAACAAGCAAGAAAAACTCTCTGCAAAATTTCGAAAACCCTACTTTCAAAACTCAAGATTTTACGTATTTTTCACCGGTTATTTTCTTCAAAAATGGAAGCATCATATGATTTCGTTAAGTTATCTGAGAAGATCCACTCAGGATCGACAGTGGACTTCAAGGGGATGGTGAAAGAGGTTGCGATGAAACCCTGGTGAAGAAAATTGCTGAGAAACTCAAGAAGTCTGGTCTGAAGGGCTTTCTCACCATGGAGTTCTCTCACACTTACTTAGAAGAGGTCACGATGTTCTATGTCAACGCGGAAGTGCATGATGAGGAGATTTGCTCATCTGTTCATAGCAAGGCTATCAAGATCACTGTTGCGGACCTTGTTGAACATTGCAAGTTGCCTACTGATGGGCTGAAGAAGATCAAACCGAGAAGGATGTCAACATTGTTGCGGCTTGGAAAGCGATAGCCAAGCATGATTCAAATTCGAATCTTCTATACACCAAGGCGTTGATCAAGGAAGATTACCATAAACTGATGGACATCGTGTCCAAATGCGTGGACATGAAGTTCGGAAGCTTTAACCAGTTGTCTCGGACTAAGCTGGTGGTGATGGATGCGATCATGGAAGAAAAGAAGATTAACTGGGTTGAGTTTATCTTCAACTGTATCTGCCAAAACGTGATCAATAAGTCCATCGAGGAAGATGGGACTTTTGGATGCTCATTGGGGTATGTCCTGGTGATCGGCCATTTGATGGAAGTGAACGGAATTGCCCTGCGCCATGGAAAGCCATTCCATGTGAACAAGAAAATGTTCAAGGCAAACCTTTCTGAAGCACAGAGGAAGGCGCATGCCAGGAAAGCTGACACGAGTGAGGGTGAGTCAGCTGGCCTTGCTGAAGACACAGTTGCAACCACTCCAGCTCTCTCTCCCAAGCCTATTCAAAAGAAGAGAGCTACGGCAGCTAAGCAAGCACCTGCCCCTGCAGCCAAGTCCAAGAAGGCTCCTACCCCTACAGTCGAGCCACAAGCACCTGCCCTAGCAACCGACCCAGAAGCCCCTGCCCTCGCAGCTGAGACTATGAAGGATACTTCTATGCCTTCTCTGGTTGTGAAAAAGAAGCGCACAAATGTGCCTCGCAAGCCAGCTATTGCGAAAAAGATAAAGATGGTGGAGCTAGAAGCCACCACCGAAACAACTGAAGAGGATGTTGTTCCTCTTGTCAAGACCATGAGAAGAAGACTTGTTAGGAAGTCTGATCTTGAGAAAGCTGAGTCTTCCACTCAGCCAGAGAAACCCAAAGAGACTGATGATGTTCAAGAAAAGCAGTCCAAAGTGAAGGATGGTGGAGATGCAGCCACCATGGATGCAGAGAAGACTGTTGATGCCAATCAGCAGAGTATAGAAGACCCAGCTGCTCGTGAGACAGTTGTGGAGAAGCAAAGAGCTGAGACAACTGAGACTCTTGAGGAAAGAGCTATCTCATCCCCTCAGACCGATGTCAATATACCTGAGGAGGAGCAAGCTCCACTTGCTATGATTCCGGAAGATGGAGATGATGATGATGACGTGATAGTGTACTCTCCAGTCTACCCGAATATTTAGCAGAGATTGAGGGACTGGAGAAGATGGAAGCTGGACTTCTCTCGACAGTAATTTTAGCACCCAGAGTACATCGAAGAAGATGAGGAGCTCCTAAGCTTCCTAGGAAATGTCTCTGTCTACTATGCCCTCAATGAAGAATTTTGTATGGACGCTCTTCGCGCCATAAAAGAAGATGAAAAGGAGAAAGCTTTGAAGAAAGCCAAAGCTCTTGAAAAATCAAAGATGTGTATGTTCACTGGAGGTCATGAGCATCACATGGAATCGACTGATAGCAGCGACCTAGAAGAGATTGATCCTGCTGAAGCAGTTGAGAAGGTCGAGTTCCAACAGGCCATCAAAGAATCAAAAGCCATGCACGAACAACATTTGCAAGAGGGTCCGGGAGAATCTTCTAACCTCTCTCCCAGCTCTAACCCTTTGGATGTGGCGCAGAAGATTGATGTTGTTATAGCTGCCACCACATCCCCCGTGCATTCTGAGAATGGATCTCGGGGAATGGTGATGAAGCTAGGGAAGGAGATGAAGTGGGCACCCTAGCCAAGCCAACCCCTGAAGGTGTTGAGACACTAGCCCCCACGGTTGATTACTCAAAAGGAAAAATAGCCGAGTCTCAGGGGCAGAGTAACCCCACAACCATTGACTTAGCTGGTGCGCCAGCGAGGGGGAAGCTCTCTCCACCACAGCTAGGTCGGAGGATGCTGTGGGAGACCAAACTATGAAGTTAGGAGATGAAGGTGAGAAATCAATGGAATAGTAGAGTGAAGTTGATGAATCTCGGACGGTTGAGACTGTCTTAGCTGAAAGTTCTTCTGCACTAAAGGCCGATGATGCTGCTGTTGCAGCTAAGGCAAAGGATGGAATGGAGACCATGGGAATTGAGACTCCTAGTCCTGAAAGTGCAATCCTAGGAGTTGATACTCCGACGGATGCCACTAAAGACACTAAGGCAGATGAGTCTGCTGCAGGGAAAACTGTCCAAGACCCTACTGCAGTTGAGACTGCACATAGGGATGTTGAAGGCCCTACAGCGGTTGAGACTTCTGAGGGTAATGAAGGCCTAAAGAGGTTGAGACTTCCTTAGGTAAAGATGTTGAGAAAGAGCAAATTCCTCATGTAGAGATGGCTGATGAAGAATCTAGAATCAGCGCTCTTAGTGATTCCCAGGAAAACATTGACACATAATTCCTGGAATCCGACAATAAAGTTGAGTCCTTTCCCATCGAATATTCTTCGAAGGACAGAGTTGAGGATGCTCAAGACTCTCAGAGTGATAAAACTGCTTCAATGAGGTTTGTATTCAATAATGAGCCAACCCCCATGGATACATCATAATCCAATGACGCTGATAAAATAGCTGAGGACCGGTTAACTCAAAAAGAAAAGCAAACGATATCGACGCGAAGTTTAACACAAAGGAGGTCGATTAATGGCAAAGCTAACACAGATTGCTCAAGCTAGAAGCCGATTAGCCGAAAGCGAGCTAAGATAGTGCTACCATCGCTGCCGAGGTTAGTGCGGTGAGGCAAGTAAAGCTGACTCTACTCGAAGGGATAAGGGAAAGGCTCCACAAGTTGGACCTACGGGAATCCCTCTCGTCCCAGACAACATGTTTGAAGAAATATTCCACTTTGAAGCTGAGTTGCCACCTCGGATCTTTGAGTGCTGCTAGAGAACAAGCCAAATACATCAAGTGGAAGTAGAACCCGGAGTTCCAGCTTATTCCACAATAGTGCCTATAGGTTTCGACTTCGATGATGTTTGGCCTGAGGAAGAGTCCGCTTCTACAACCGACTTCCGAAAGGCATTTAAAGCCATTTGCGAAGAAATTGAGAAAATGGAACACGACTTAACATCATTAGACCTAAGGCTGGACAACTGTGATGCAAGTATCAACGGGGATATTCGAGGTGTTGTTCTACGAATCAGAGAATTGGCTGCACAAACAACTGCTATGAGATTAGAGCAAGTCCGTTACTTCAAGTCACTCTTTGCGAGTTGCTAGTCCGGAGTGCGGATAATATACGATTTCGAGAGGCGAGAAGGAGTATATGGTGAGAATTGAAGAATCCCACATGTCGGACATGGAGTTACTTAAGCTGCAACACAAGAGCAAAATTGCAAGATTGGAGGCCAACATGAACCAGCAGTTCAGCGTTCTCCAGACAAAAATGAAATTAATGGAAGCTGAGTCCAAGGCTATGGGATCAGAATTCAGAACAGCCTACTCCAAAGCAAATGACAAGCAAAATTCTACAAACAGCCGACTTGACTTCATTCTTAGTGGATTGTTCCATGGCCTGAGCCTATCGTTTGGTGATGATGCCAAAAAGGGGGAAGATGAGGCCTTGAAGGAACTAAAGGAAAGGAAAGGGAGTCATAAGGTGGAAAAGAAAGAAGTACAAGCTAAGGGGGAAGGAAGCTCAAAAAACCCCCCTTTGAAGCTGATGTTCGCTGAAACCCCTCAGCAAGGAGAGATTACAGCTTCACTTCTCAGTAAGCTACCAAAAGAGCTATAAGTGGAACAGAAAGCTGAGTTGGCAGTGAAAGAATCAAGGAAAGTCATCGAAGCTGAGTTCGAAAAGGTGGCTGAGAAGCATTCTATGCAGATTCAGAACATAAGGATGCAATATGATGGTCCTCCAGCAGGAAAGGATTTCCCTACGATCAAGCCCCCAAGAGACATTTATATGCCTTATGTTGGGTCTGAACCCAGATCCCTATCAGTTTCAAACTCTAGAGGCATAAGGCTACTTCAGAGATATGTCTCTACCGCAAGCCTGGGAAATATACTTGGAGAAGGGTCTCGATGTGTGTAACCTAGCTGATGTGCAGAAGAGTTCCAAAGAAATCACTCAAATTGAAAAGAAAAGGCACCAAGACAAAGAAAATTTTCGGGAAGAGAAAGGGAAAGATCAGGTGGAAGTGGAAGAGGCAGAGGCTCTCGACCAGCAGCTAAATCCTCAGGACATCAAGTATATTGATCCGTAGAAGAAAGGGATCACATATTGGGCTGGATATGATCATCTCGCAAACTTGGAAGTCCAATGCAAGAATTAAGAAGTTGTGAGGAGGCAAGAAGCCGAGAATGAAAAGGTAAATCATGAATGGGAGGAAAGGCGTAAGGGATGACCTGTTGCAAGGCGTGCCTATGAGAAGAAGAAGAGGGATGAAGAAGAAAGAAAGAGAAGGAGAGGCGATGAGGACGAGAAGGAGAGTCAAGATGAAGACAAAAAAAGGAAGCAGCCAAGGTGTTGAAGACGGTTGCAACCCCTTTATGTATTTTACTTTGTAAATACACAGCTGTAAGTTCTTTGTAAGTTAGTTGTTAGCTATGATACCTTCTTTGAAAGTTTGAGCTGAGTGAAGTCAGCTATGTCGAAGAATGCAAGAAGTCAACTGCAGACTAGAGTGAAGACTCCGTTGTGTGTCAGCTGAGTATGGCCAACATGGAAGATAAAGACTCGACTGAAGGAGAGCCAACTGAGGAACAGCTGTGTGAAGTATGAGGAAGTGTCAGTCAAGTCAGTAAAAGAAGCCAAGTCTAAAAGTTGAATTGACAGTTGAGTCATTCCCATAATTGGAGCAGACTCAACTCAAAGGGGTGCAGGCAGAAATCAAGTCAAGACAACTGACATTGATTCGTTGGAAGGAAATCAAGGATATTACTCGATATAATAATAGTCCAAGCTGCCAGGTCTTAAAGTGTTTGGCCCAGAAATATGCAAAAGAAATAAACCAATGGGAAACACTGGAGCATGTTCAGACCCTGTAAAGCAGCAGAGTCATTTAATACGAGGAAGGGTCAACATCACATCTCTGCAGACCAAGAAAAGACAAGCTAACGAACAAGAAGTGTCATTTGAAAATAGCATATCTCCTCAACGGGAAATTTTCAAATGAGCATTATAAAAGGCTGAGGAAGCATTTGAC
The DNA here is from genome assembly GCA_016081115.2 of Rehmannia glutinosa. Classification (NCBI taxonomy): domain Eukaryota; kingdom Viridiplantae; phylum Streptophyta; class Magnoliopsida; order Lamiales; family Orobanchaceae; genus Rehmannia; species Rehmannia glutinosa. Next base: position 447,846 of record JABTTQ020002358.1, on the reverse strand, counting down.
AAAAGGTGATCTAAACCAAGCAGGAACGAATCAAGCAATATTCAAGCAAGCATAACCTGCAATATTCTCAAAGCTTAGCAAGAAAATTCCTCAAGGCTAAAAGGAAATCGATCCAACACACGCTGTGAAGGAAAGATTACTTCAACCAGCTGAGGAAAAGTTTCAAGAACGAAAAGGGGTCTACTCTCCAAGTTGAAGGAGCTGTAGAGAGGTTCAAGGTCGAACCAGAAGTTTCAAGTTTGTTGGAAGGCTATGTGATCAATTCCAAAGACTTGAAGGGAGCTGGAGTAGCAAGGCAACTGTCTTGTGAAGAAGTTGAGTCGTAGGAGAAGCCAGATGTGTGATGTCTCTAGACTGAGAACTGCTTTGTAACTTGATCTGTTACCTAGTGGATTCCTCCAGGAGTTGGAGAAGAGTGGATTAGAGGAATTACCCATCCTCGAACCACTATAAATTTGCTTGTGTCATTTACCTTCAGCGTTTACTTTCTTGCTTATATTTCATATATGTTGATAAGTTATATTGCTATCCAACTGATAATAACAGGTGCTAAAAACAAGTGTTAGAAACGAGCTTAAAAATAACAAAGGGTGTTAAGTCTTCCGTTGTTAAAAATCAAATCATCTAAAAGTTAAGTGTTAGCTGACGCATCTAAGTTATACTATCAACAACTCAGTCGAGTCTATTGAGTGGGTAACTTTGCTGTAGAAAACCAACCTATCCGTCCCCCAAGGACTTAGGCCGATTTGAGTCAACTCGTTGAAAAGGACTAAAAAGTGAAAATTTGGTAGGTTTATTCAACCCACCCTTCTAAATTTTACACCACACCCCTAGGACCTACAATTTGTAGTGGCCCAACCTCAATGACGAACCACATCTCATCGTGTAAAGGAAAGATGTGCTTGCATGCGTATTTTCAAATCATGTAATTCCTCAATAGTAAACATAAAAATGCGAGTTTGACCAGCTAGGTCTTAGGTGGACATCTTAGTTTACTTACACATCGAGTTAGCCACTCAAATGTACTCAACTGAGCCGTTGATAGTATAACTCGACTTATTGATTAATCAATTTAGTTAACTCTTTAAATATTCATAGACTTGGTTTTTACAAATGAAGACTTTCCCCTTGTTTGAAATATGTTTTTCAACTTGTTTTAAGCTTAGTTATTATCAATTGACTTAGCAAATTAAACAGACATCAATAAGATATGCAGGAACGTAAGTGTGTTGAATGTAAATGACACAAGAAATTTTATAGTGGTTCGAGGATGGGGTAATTCCTCTAATCCACTCTTCTCCAACCCCTGGAGGAATCCACTAATGTAACTGTAAGTTTGTTACAAATTGGTAAGCTTGGCCTGATCCAAGCTTGGCTCACAAAACATGAAATAGATCTCAACTATTGACATTTACAAGTTGCCTTGCAATTTCAGCTCCTTAAAACTCTTGGATTTGTTCACACATCCCTCTAATAAGTCTAAAGCCTTTTGGTTCAAACTGGAACCTTACTACACCTCCAACCCTGGAGTGCAGACCCCTTGTTCTTTGAAACAAGATGTTTCTCTTCAACAAATTGAAGTTGTCTTTCCTTCACTGAATGTGTTCGATCGATTTCTTTCGAGTTTAGGTTTGAGGATATGATTTAAATGCTTTAGTGATATTTTACTTTGATTTCTTGATATATTGTGTCTGCGTTATTGCTTGTAACCTTCTCTCAGAGTATTCCTCAGCCGTTTATAGTGGTAGTTCGAAAATATATCCGTTGAAGAGATAGATGCATTTTCAAACTCCATTTCTTGGTCGTTGGCTTGTCTTGTCTTGCAGCTTTGATGTAGATTGTACCTTGATTTTAATGCTCTGCAGCCTTTCCTTAAACTCTGCAGGTTTTCAGGGACATCCTATTGGTTCCTTGTTTTTTGCACTCTTTCAGCAAAAAAGCTTTAAGGTAGCCAGTCTGATACATGCCTATTTCCAACAAACAATTGATTTTGCTTGACAACGGATCTCTTCAGCTTTCTTTGATCCTTTATGTTGTATAACACCTTTGACAATCAACTCCACTAATCTTGGAATGACTCTGCTTTGTCAGTCTGCTGATTGAGACAACTTTTCTGTCTCTTGATTGATACTTGACTTCACTTCATTCAGCTGTCACTCAGCTGGGTCTTCTCTTTGATCTTCAGTCAACTCTTGTATTCTTCAACTTGGCTGCTTTGACTCAGCTAATAAAACCCTATCTATTACAAGTTTAATTACATCAGAATTGGGGTGTCAACTTCCTAATCTATGTTTTACATGGTATCATCAAATTCTAATACATAAATTTCCCAACATCTGTTAATACTCTCAAGTTAGGGGCTAAATTTCAGATTGGGAATGGCAAATCCATTAAAATTTGGGAGTCACCTTGGCTCCCTCATACTCTTTTCAAGCCTATTCTTTAGTCTTCTGTTGGTAATCTTATTTGGGTGAATGAGCTGATGTGTTATGAGGGTAAGGACTGGAATGCCAACCTTGTTGCTACCAACTTTTGTCCTCTTGATGTTGCCCGGATCATTGATACTCCTATTCGTGGCCCTGGCTCTAGAGATAGGCTCTTCTGGCACTTTGATAAGAAGGGTAGTTTCTCTGTTAAGTCTGTATATTGGGCTTTGCAAAATTGCAATAGGGAGTCTACTGATAATATAAAATCTAGTTCACGAAGGATTTATGAGGCTAGGATGTGAAATAAATGTTGGAAACTTAATATTAAACACAAGCATAAGCACTTCCTGTGGAAATGTGTTCATGGTTTTTTCCTCTCACGACCACCTGTTAGTTAACAAAATAAATGTGGACCCTATTTGGTGCCTCGTGGGGAGTTTGAAGAAAACATTGACAACATCTTTCTTTCTTGTACTAGATCTCAGTCTGTCTAGAAACTTGCCTCAGTTTGCTAGGATTTCTTACCCCCTGAACCTAGCTCCATTTTTACCTGGTGGCATAGGATTAGCTGTGTGGGGGGAAATGATGTTTACATTGATAGAATTCAATTATTTGTGTATATTTTGTGGTGGCTATGGAAATGCAAAAATCTCTAGATGTTTGAAAAAGTCAAAACCTCGATAAAGAGGTGGTGGATATGGTTGTTCTTGAATGGATGGAGTTCGAATCGGCTAGAGAAGACAAAACGGGAGGAAATCCCTTCAACCAGAGCCTTCTCAAAGCGACTAGTTTTTTTGGAAGTGAATTGCTCTAGGAGTTATTCAGTGGAGATTCATCCTCCCAAATCATTTCAAGATTGCTAATTTTTTTGTTGCCTGTCCGTTTTGAAGACTTGAAGATACCAAGGATATTACTTATAATCTTATGTTTTTAATAGCCTTGAGCCTCCCTATGTTTTTCTTTTGCTGTCTGTTGTTTTTGTTTGGAGATTTGTCTCTCCTGGTACTGTTTTTGTGACTTGTTGTTGCTTTGGCCTTTGTGGCTTCTGTTGGAAACCCCTATTGTTGGGCTTTCTTTTTCCTCCTAGGCTGGAAATTCCCCCTTGTTTAATCCTTTTTGCCAGAGTTCGCATCTGATATAAACACTCTTATTCTGAGATATGAAATTTCTATCGTTTTGAAAAAAAAGAAAAATGCCTGAATTCCTGTAGGGGGAGGTCAAATGGGATTAAACTTCTGTCATAACTGATGACACCCGAGCCGAGCTGGAAAAACGTTACGCCACGTGGTCATCCAGCACACATCCGAGTGGAGGCCGGCAGGTGACATCGAATGGTGCCCGGCGACACGTCATGGGTTGGGCTCGTCCACTACCGATCCCGACCCTCGAGCCCAAATTTTGGCGGGAAACGCATGCGCGACATATTTAGAAAAATAACCATTTGCCCATACTTAGTGTTCCATTAGCTCCAGAGGCCGCCACGTGTTAGAGTATTATCAATATGAGTCGCCAAGTGGCAAAAACTTGGATGACATGCACTCTTAGGAGGGGACATGTGTCCTTTTCAAATTATTTTACTAATTAGTGCAAAGGTGACTATTGAAAACCCACTTATTAGAGGGGTATAAAAAGCCTCACTTAAGAGAGAAAAAAAGGAAGATAGAGAAAAGGACCTGTAAACGTGAGATTGTAAGAAAGACCGACCCCAATAATCTGGCTCGGCATTACCCTAAAAAGGCAGAATTAGCCATAAATAAATGTGTATTACGCATACTTACATTTCCACGTGTTAAATCTCTTATGTATTTTGCTTGTTGACCAAAACGCACGTCAACAAATTGGCGCTAGAAGGAGGGCCCGTATTGGTCCAGTCCAAATTCCAGGCTAAAACAAGTTAAGTGAAAACCAGGTAAAGTTCAACGTTTATCCTTTTCATAATAGATAAAATGAGTGAACAATCGAGAAATGCTCGTTTGACTGAAGAGCTACACCCTAACAACCAAACTGGCCAGACCACTAATGGCCAAAATATGCCCCTGACAGAAGCAGGGAGCACCACTTTATTTCCCTTCGCTCAGCTAATTGCTAACCCAACCTTTGTACAACGCAAATGAACCAACTCATTTCGCAAACACTCGCCACCACAAACTCCCAAGCACCTCCTCCACCCCTTATAAATACTCAACCGCTTAACCCCCCACTGAATATAAACGTCAATCCCCAAGTCCATGTGCTCCCTCGTAATGAAGCCCAGGAGGCTAGTTACAGTAACGAAACAGCGTGGCGATCGTGATAGAAGCGGCCCACGAGAAGACGATGAAGAAGCGAGTCGTGTCGCGTAGCAGTCATTACCGGGTCGACACGACCTCGCCGTGCCCATTCGATGTTTTTGGTGACTAGGAGTTGATCCTCCATGCTCGGCTCGATCGATAAGCTCCCTACTCCGGTTTTACGGATGATCGGGAGCCGATTAAGGTCAACCGAACTCAAGGCCCTAGCTTGTGGCAAGAACAGGATGTAGAGATTCAAATGCCTCTGTGTCGCCGTCTGAATGAATTGGAGGGCGGCCCCGAAGGCGAACAATCTCGGAGGCCACCCCAAGCAATGAACCAACCTGCTGTTATGTCGCCGTTTGCCCCTGATATCCTGGCGACCCCGCTACCGCCAAAGTTGAAATCTAGCGCCAATTTTTTGACGTGCGTTTTGGTCAACAACCAAAATACATAAGAGATTTAACACGTGGAAATATAAGTATGCGTAATACACGTTTATTTACGGCTAATTCTCGCCTTTCTAGGGTAATGCCGAGCTGGATTATTGGGGTCGGTCTTTCTTACAATCTCACGTTTACAGGTCCTTTTCTCTATCTTCCTTTTTTTCTCTCTTAAGTGAGGCTTTTTATACCCCTCTAATAAGTGGGTTTTCAATAGTCACCTTTGCACTAATTATTAAAATAATTTGAAAAGGACACATATCCCCTCCTAAGAGTGCATGTCATCCAAGTTTTTGCCACTTGGCGACTCATATTGATAATACTCGACACGTGGCGGCCTCTCTCGGTGCTAATGGAACACTAAGTATGGGCAAATGGTTATTTTTCTAAATCATCGCGCATGCGTTTCTCAAAATTTGGGCTCTCGGGGTCGGGGCTCGGTGAGTCGCGTTGTGGTTGGGCTCCGTAGTGGACGAGCCCAACCCATGACGTGTCGCCGGGCACCGTCGACGCCACTGCGGGCCCCACTCGAATGTGTCTTTGGATGACCACATGGCGTAACCTTTTTCCATTCGCCTCGGGTGTCATCAAAGGCCCCAAAGTTTAATTCCGAGAGAAGAATGTCCAAGTCGGAGTTAAACTTTAGTTCTAATGATGGACATTTAATTGGTAAGAGGAATGTTCAAAAGTCATTCCATTCCCGATCATCATCGGTGTAGTAGTTAATGCCTCAGTAGCGGCGCATTAACTATGATGCCGTAATGGTGGACACATGGCTTTTTACGGTTGGACCAATCTTGTGCGAGAATCGAAAGGGTGCGTCAGTCCTGTTAGCGGGCGTGGGGACGTGACGTTTCTGACATTTTTGACGCCTTTTGAGGTTTGAAAAGGCGTGTCTTTTCAAATAGGCGTTTCGTTTCTCGAGGGAACTTCATCTATAAATACCCCATTTTTCCTCCATTATCCACTTTCGCATTCATTACCCTTCGAGCTAATTTGACTGAGACCGAGTAGAAATTTTGGGTCGGCTTTCAAAGTTCAGAGACTTCGAACTTAGGTATTTTTTCGAAATATTCTCCCTTTTCCTATAAAATGTCTTCTTTCGAGGATAGTAGAAGCCGTAGCTATAGCATAGAGGTTGAAATTGAGGACCCCCCTCTGAACCTTCTGTTTCTTTCTCCCCAGCACATCAATCTCTGCTTCACAGCCCGAGCATCGTTTAGATCTCTTCTTCAGATCATTCTCCTCGAGGCGGAACACCTTTGGAGCATACGCACACCATTTTTAACCCGGTGCCGGTGACTGTTTTTCGAGAAGGTGTGGTATATCAGCTCGGACTGGCACGAGAGAATTCCAGCGAGGGATTCCCGAGTACTGACCCTCGACACTATCAGCCGGAAAAAAAGGAAAATATGGCCCAATCTAGAGCCTAAGCGTGATAATGCGGAGCGGGTGGACGAACCCTCCGGAGATTCGAGGCCTGAGCGGCCTCATGTGCCGATGGGCCATCGTAATGGTGACGGTAGGCGGGGAGGAGGCCCTCGTCTTCGTGTAGAGCCTAGGTGGACGCCGTGTGATATAAACGACATCCCCAGCATGTTGATGGTCCCGGAGATGGGAGAATTTCAGCGGAAGTACCGGATTCTAAGCGGTATCAATTTTTGGGTACCGGATGGTACGGAGGTTCCCCAGTACCCGCCAGAGGGGTGCATGGCCATACATGTTGCCAATTTGTTGACGTGCGTTTTGGTCATTACCGCACCAATTTTGGGTATCCCAGTTCATATAATTTTGATCAACTCTGGAAGCTACTCATCGGTCATCTATGTCCGAGATTTTCGAAGATTGAACGTGGGCGATAGCCATATTTGTCCATGCAACCACAACATTCTCGGTTTGGAGGAGGAAGAATAATCCCGCTCGGGAAGTTGATTTACCCATCCAAATGGGGCAAGGGTCGCATAAGTGGACCGTTATCACAACATTTAAAATAATTAACGCCGATTCGAGTACAATGCGATTATTGGAAGGCCGTTGCTTTATCATATAAAAGGCCGTTTCAATTTGTCATTTTTGCGTGAAATTCCCAACACCGACGGCGAAGTCATACATAAAGGGAATCGGAGGGGAGTCACGGAATGCTCCCTCAAACTCCGACCGTGGAGATCAATGTGATGGAGGAGAAACTAGTAGACAGGCAATGCAAGCGACCCCAGGATGGAAAAGGAGCCCGAGCGGGAGGCAAGGGTTGATTGGGAGGATAATCTAGGTCGGCGACCGAAAAGAATCAATGGTTGAAGACCAAGAGAGGAGGATAGAGCCGGAGATGTACCGCAATGAAAGATAGGCCAGCAGAGAGAAACGAACCGGCACGAGGATAAATTGCTCCTACAGAAAAAGGGGCAAAGCAAGAAAAGAAAACGGGCGGAACCGGTGGAGCAGTCGACTGATCGACGTTGGAAGGCAAGCGAGGGACGCCAATTACGTATTGGCCCACGACCTCCCGAGCCATTTTGAAACGCAATTGATTGAGTTTTTGGGAAATAATCTCGATTTCTTTGTGTGGACTCATGCGGACATGCCCGGATTGACCCCAAGCATGCATGCCACCGCCTTAATATCGATCTAACGTTCCGCCCGTTATCAAAAAAAAAGGCGCAAGCTTGGTCCCGACAGCAAGTTGCACTTTTCGAGGCCAAAGTTAATAAATTGCTAGATAATCAATTTATCCGGGAAGCCCTCTATCCCGATGGGTGGCCAATCTGTTCTAGTCAAGAAAAACAATGGTCAATGGCGCCCGTCGTGGATTTCACCGACCTAAATAAGGCATGCCCCAGGACGCTTATCCATTGCGAACATAGATTATATGGTAGATGCCACGGCGGACACGATTTGATGAGCTTCATGGATGCGTACTGGTTACAACCAAATACGAATGCACCCGATGATGAAGAAAATACATCATTCTTTTTTTCTCGCTCGTGGAATTCTTTGTTACAAGATGATGCCCTTCGGGTTGAAGAACGCTGGTGCGACCTACCAGAGGTTAGTAAATAAAATCTTTGAAGAAATGATAGGTCGTACCATGGAAGTATATGTAGATGATATGTTGGTGAAATCATTGTATAGATCCAATCATCTCGATGGTCTTAATAAAATGTTTGTTGTTTTGAGAGAGTACAAGATGATGTTAAACCCGAGAAAATGTACTTTTGGGGTTGGCTCGGGTAAATTCCTGGGGTATATGGTAAGCCAAAGGGGATCGAAGCTAACCCAGACAAAATAAAAGCCATCATCGACCTTGAACCCCAAATTCTATCAAAAGGGAACAAAACCTGACAGGCCGATTGGCCGCCCTTAACCGATTTGTCTCACGGTCCACAGACAAGTGTAAACCTTTCTCTGAGATCATAAAAAAAAACAAAAATTTAGAGTGGACCGACCAAGCACAGGCTGCTTTTGAATCACTCAAACAACACCTCTCTTCAATTCCTATATTGCAAAAACCCACCCAAGGGGAGGACTTGTATTTATACCTGGCGGTATCCGAATACGCCGTCAGTTCGGTGTTAATTAGACTAGATGACTCTATCCAACATCCAGTCTATTACACCAGTCAAGCATTACATGACACCGAGCTCCGTTATCCGCCGATGGAAAATTTGGCTTATTCATTGATAATTGCGGCACGAAAACTCCGTCCATATTTTCTGGAACATAAGATTATAGTCTTGACCAACTACCCGCTGAAACAAGTGTTGCATCGACCCGACACCTCTGGTCGAATGATAAAGTGGGCCGTTGAGCTCAGCCATTTTGATATTCTATATGAGCCACGCACAGCGATAAAAGGACAGGCTTTAGCCGACTTTGTGGCCAAATTTACACCTTCCATACAATTAGAAGTTATGGAAGATCAAGAGTGGAAGTTGTTCGTCGACGGCTCCTCCATCGCAGGCCAAGCAGGGGGTGGGATCGTGATAATTGATCCAAATCAAAAATGCTACTGCTCGGCCGTCCGATTTCAGTTCCACGCGACAAACAATGAAGTCGAGTACGAGGCACTCCTGGAAGGTCTAGACATAGCGGCTTCCATGGGCCGTACATAGTGATTCTCAGCTGGTCGTTCATCAAATCAACGGTGAGTACGAAGCAAAAAAGCAAAATATCGCACAATATCTGGGCCTGGTCAAGAAGAAATTGTTACATTTCAAGGCAGAAGTCTTACATGTACCCCGAACCGAGAACATGCAAGCGGATGCTTTGGCTCGGCTGCCTCGATCGAGGGACGGATGCTATTGCGGATGTAATCACACTCAATTGTCTCCGCCCCATCACTTAACGCAAAAAAAAGATACATGCTACCGGCCACCGAAAGCGGACTCTGGATGACCCGATCATTCAAGACTTGGAAAAAGGAGTTCAACTCAAAAACAAGGCCGAGGCGTAACATTACGAACCTAAGCGGCTCGGTTCACACTAGTAGACGGTGTCTTATAAAAACGGGGATACTCCGTCCCACTCCTTCGGTGCCTGTCCAAGACAGATGCGGATTACGCACTTTGAGAGGTTCACGAGGGGATATGTGGAAACCACGTCGGGGGCCAGACATTAGCTTACAAATTAATACGGCAAGGATACTACCGCCATCCCTAAAAATGACGCAACCGACCTCATCAAAGATGCGAGCGGTGCCAAAGATTTGCACCACAGTCGTACCATCCTGAGCGGCTTTACCTCCGTATTTAGCCCTTGGCCGTTTGCCAAATGGGAATGGACCTTAACAAACCACTCCCCACCGCAAAGGGGGCGAAAGTATGCCATTGTGGCGGTGGATTATTTCACAAAATGGGCCGAGGCGGAGCCTATGGCGAGAATAGACGAGGAGAAGATCGTGAGTTTTGTGTGGAAGTCCATTATCTGCAGATTTGGGATACCGCATTCGATTGTTACGGATAATGGAAAATAATTCGATAACGCAACCGAAGGTTTCGAAAGTTTTGTGAAGGTTTCCACATCAAAAACCACTTTTCGACTCCATACCATCCTCAATCAAATGGATAGGTTGAGGCCGTTAATAAAATACTCAAATATACCTTGAAGGCGAGATTGGAGGAGTCTAAAGGTAATTGGCCTGAGGAACTACCCGGGGTACTGTGGTCATACAGAACGACGCATCGAGCGGCCACGGGAGAGACACCTTTTTCTTTGGCTTCCGAACCGAGGCGGTCATTCCCGTTGAGATTGGAGCCCCTACCTTCGAAATTGCAAATTTTTCTCAAGATGGCAATGAGGTTGCGCTTGAGCCGAGCCGGATCTCGAAGAAAAAAAAATGTAGTGCCGAGATGAAGAACGCCGTATATAAACAAAGGAGTGAGAGGTACTACAATTCAAAGGTAAAGGAAAGGAGATTCCGAGTTGGTGACCTTTTGTTAAAAAGGATAACGGTCTTGAGCCCAAATTTCCATTGAAGCCAACACAGGAGGGCCCATTTCGAGTCACCAACGTCTTATCTCGGTGGGGCATACGAGCTAGAATATTTGAGTGGAGAAATATTTTCACATCCATGGAATGTAGCATACCTGAAAAGGTACTATCAATAAAAATCTTGGTTTACGATCCAGGTAAGATTCCAAGGAATTATCCTTTCATCTGATATTATGTGAGCTCTCTAAAGGGGACGAAGTTCTTACTCGCCTCGCCTGTGCCCCGAGCACCGCAAAAAAATTCACCTCGGCTACGTGCCGAGCACAAAAAAATTGCCTCATCTAAAAGAGCTGAGCGCCGACAAATCGTCTCGCACGCGTCCTTGCACGATAAAGGGCAACTCGCCCACAAGGCGGATCTACCCCAAAACAAAGACTCGGTTTACATATCGAGCACAAAACAAAGACTTGATGTACACATCGACCACAAAACAAAGACTCGGTTTACATACCGAGCACAAAACAAAGACTTGATGTACACACCGAGCATAAAACAAAGACTCGGTTTACACACCGAGCACGAAACAAAGACGATGTACACATCAAGCACAAAATAAAGACTTGGTCACGCACCGAGCGTAAAACAAAGACTCGATTTATGCGGCGAGCACAAAAATTAATTAAAGCGGTTAAAGCCCTTTATTCAGGAGCACTGGGAATCGAGCCCCATGCTTGGGAGTACAAAAAGGAAAAAGAAGACAAACAGTCATATTACAAAAGGAAGAAGAGCCAAGCAGATACGGAAAGCTTAAAGTACATACACGGGTGATAGAAAGGAAAGTTCATTTCAACAGCAAAAGTATTTACAAGAAGGAGCCGGAGCCCAATACATTCTAAGGCCCGAGGCCCAGTAACCTACCTACAAATACATACAAAAGCCTATGCAAGAAAAAGAAAAGGGAGAACAGCATCAAGACTGAGATGGGGGCGGAATCTCAACAGCACCACTGGAGGCAACTTCTTCTACGCATCCGGAGGAGGTGAGCCCTGAACGCCGGGGGCCTCGGCAAAATTCGGGCAGAGCGTGTCAAGATCAGCCTCCAAGAGGGCCAAGTCCTCCTCGAGCTGTGCAACAGTCCTCCCGGCCTTAATAGCTTCGAGGACTTCCTTGAGGCTGGTCGCGTGGCTGCAGGTTAACATGAATGCATACTCCTCGTAGTCCTTATAAGCTTCGACGGCCTCTACACGAGCTTCCCCAACCTGCCTACGGGCAGTCTCTTCAGCCTCTGTGCACATCGGCCAGGCGCCTCTCCATCTCTTCAGCCTGGGCAACGGCTGCACGTTCCAGCTCGGCAACCTTAGCCCGGAATTCCTCCTCGGCCTTGCGGGCCTGATCCCACTCTGCCTCGGCCCTCGCGACGGTTTCCTTTTCAAGGTTGGCCCGAGCCGTGGCTTCCTCTGCCTGGGTCTTCAGAGATTCTTGTACCCCTTGGAGAGTAGCATAAGCCTCCTGCAGGTCACCATGCCGCCTTTCCAGATCGGCATATTTCCTCTCCAGCTCGCGAGTTCCCCCAATCGCGTGCCACATGAGCCCAATGATCCGCCCGGACATCCCCATAGCATACTGAATCTGCTCCTCCCAGCCAGTCTCCGAGCAAAATTGCTCAATGCCTTTTGTCCAGGCACGAGCTGGAACATTCATTGTGGCCCGACTCGCTTCCGACAAAACTCTCGACTGCTCCTCCGTCGGCGTGGCGCACTGGATGAACTCCACGAACCACTGAGGGCGTATCCCGGTTATTCCCTCACAGTACTCGTCCCTCACTCAGCTTGGAGGGATAAAGTGACCCTCCCGGCCAAGGTCGTCCCGAAAAGCCCGCGGGATTCCCCCTCAGAGTCTGTCCGGGATGCACCGGCGGTGTCGACCGACCACTTTCTTCGGTCCGCCGGGCTCTTCGATCACAATTCCTCTCTTTCTTCTTTGGAGAGGGGGTTCTTCCGCCTCGTGCACCCCATCGGCGGGTGTTTACCGGCCGGATATCGCTCTTCGTGCCGCCTCCGTATCTGGGGGCTGGTCTGCACCGCCCGAGTCCGACGTGTGGCCGTTTTCCTCACGCTGCGAAGGCGTGCACGCAAATCCAAGCCATGCCCTACACAAAACGACCACCATCAAAAGGTGAAAATAAAAAGAAGAACATTTCGAAAGAAAAGGAAAATGCAATGAAGTATGGTGTTTACCTCGGCCCGCGACGCCCTCGCGGCTCCGGAGTTCTAATAAATCTGTCCGGCGCAGCCGTATGATCTGCCTATGGGGCGGCCGCTGCAGAGACGGCCCGCTCGCCTGTCTGCGCCGGCCGCTCTTCCTGGTAAGTTTGGTCGTATTTCCTCGGCCCTCGGGGGCTATGTTGAAAGCTCTCTCCTAGCCTCTTCTTCCCTCTCTGCCGCCTAACCCCGAGTCGCCCCCTCGACCTCGGGCAGAGCAGGCCTCAAGCCGGCCGAGGCCAAGTTAACCTCGGTGGCGAGCCTCTCTATCCGCCTATCCATAGCACCTCGGCATGGATATTCTCTAGCTCGGGACAAAGACGGCCGACAACGCCCTTTGACGCCTGTTTCCTACAAAAGAGAGATAAGAGAAAACAAATGAAAAAAGGAAAAGTTAGCCACATAAAAAAAACAAAACAACAACAAAAAGCGAGAAAAGGAGAAGGGATAGACTTACTGTAACCAAAAACAAAATTTAAAGGAGGGTAAAGGATAGTCTCCCTTGCTCCGTCCTCCACGCGAGCTTGCCACTCGCCGCTCACCCAGAGCCATTTGTCCTTCCATTCCTTTAAAGATGAAGGAAGGCCTTCCACTAGGGATCGTACGGGTACCCCAATCGGGTCTGCACATAATACCACCCGGATGGCTGCCCCCGTGACGAAGGAGTCGCTCGCCAGACAAAGAGCTCGTTCATCTCTTTGAACTTGGGGCGGGGGTACTTCTCTAAATGAAACATCACCAAAAGGCCGATAATTCGACCCCAAGAAATAGGATGCACTCGATCGGGAATGCCCCACTTGCGGCCCATATATGAGGTCGGTGACATGTATGGCCACGCACCCCTCTAGCGGGTCGGGAACCTCCGTACCATCCAAGACTCCAAAAATTGATACAGACTCGAATCCGATACTTCCGCTGAAATTCTCCCATCTCCGGGACCATCAACATGTTTGGGGATGTCGTTTATATCACACGACGTCCACCTAGGCTCTACACGAAGACGAGTGTTAGGAATTTTAGTGTTTAGATTTTGATGAATGCCATGTAAAACTTAGAATAGAAAGTTGGCACCCCAATTCTTGTTGTAAAATGCATTGTAACAATTAGAGCGGCCAAGCCGAGTTAAGTCGCCTACGCCCTAACATGCAAGAAGACAATCAAGACTGGAAGGAAGACTCTGCTGTGAGACAACAGTATGGCAAAGAAGAGTAGATGGGAACTCTACTAAAGAAGCGGTGAGATGCGCCAAGTGGAGTATCAGTCAAGTCAACTCGAGAAAAGCCAAGTCTCAAGTTGAAGTGACAAGAGTCATCAAATGATTGGAAGTCGACTCTAAGTCACCTGGGGAAAGCAAGGAAATGCAGGTCAAGTCGAGATAATCAGAAAAGATCCGTTGCACGTAAATCAAGAGATTTACTTAAACAAGTAATATCTCCATACCACCTTTCTCGAGTGCTCACCCCGAAGCATGCAAAAGGAATGAACCAATGGGAAGCACTACACCGTGTCGAACTCGAAAAGGTGAAAGAACAATTCATACGAGGAAACGGCAATTCCAAGGATCGCAACAAGACAAGCCAATGATCGCAAGTGACTTTCAAAAATAAGCCTATCTCTTCAACGGCAAATTTTTGAAAGATCACTATAAAAGGCCGAGGAATGACTCTAAGAGAAGGTGACCCCGAACCACGAACATTCAAGAAATCAATCAAATTGTAACCGTAAATACTCTCAAATCATTCAAGATTAATCCTCAAGCCTACATTACTTAAGTACATCAATCCAACACTCACCGTGAAGGAAAGAGAACTTCAATCGGTTGAAGAGGAAACTTTTGAAGAAAAGGGGTCTACATTCCATGAAGGATTGTAGGAAGGTTCAAGGTCGAACCAAGTCTTAAGCTTTTGGAGGGCTTCGTGATCAAATCCAAAGAGCTTGAGCAAGTGAGTCAGTAGTAGCAAAGCGCAATGTCTGTGAAGAAGCCGAGTCGTAAGAGAAGCCACCGAGTGATCAAGACGCGTCTCGGACGAGTCCCAAAGGATCAAGTCACCAGTGTGATCAAAACTTGTATCCGGATTTACCACTTTGTAAACCGATCATTACCTAGTGGATTCCTCCAGGAGTTGGAGAAGAGAGGAGTAGAAGAATTACCCCATCTTCGAACCTCTATAAAAATTTCATTTTGTCATTTACATTTCAAAGATTTTAATTCCCGCATTTTTAATCGCTTATATCTGTGATAAATTTGCTATCCACTTGATAACTTATAAGTACTAAACCAAGCACCAAATTCTTGCTTAATCAAACTTAAGGGTGTTAAGTCTTCCAATAAAACAAAACCACAAAAGTTAATTTAGAGCCAACAAATGAGTTATTCCATCAACAAACCGGTTGAGTCTGTTGAGAGATTAACTCTACCGAGTGACTAAATTGACTCATCCATCAAGGACACAAATTGTGTAGTATCAACTCGAATATTTAAAAGGACCAAATCGAAAATTTGGTAAGGTTTATTCAACCCCCTTCTAAACCTTACACTTACACCCCTTGGGACCTACAAGTGGTATCGGAGCGGTTGGTTCATTGAACCCTCCGCACCGTTATCGAACTAGATCTCCAAACTTTTCAAAGTCTCGCTTTAGTACTTAAACCCTCGAAACTCTTTTTATCATTAAAAGTTATTATCATGGAAGCAAATTTGACACGCATCCCTATGTTCACTATTGAAGAATTTGATGATTGGAAAATTCGTATGCGTGCTCATCTATCAAAGATTACATGATGAGATGTGGATAGTGATAGAAGATGGGCCTCTGCAAATTTTAAAGGTGAACACAAATTGCATTTAAGAGTTGCAGGTGAAGGAGAAGAAGATGTTGCTCCCACCGACCATGATTGAAAAACCAAGAACTGATTGGACAAATGATGACAGAAAAAGATATAACCTGGACAATGTAGCCAAGGACATCCTCTACCAAACCTTGGACAAAGCCATGTTCAATAAAGTCAAATCATGCAAAACGGCTAAAGAAATCGGGACAAGTTTCTACATTGATTTGTGAAGGCTCGAGCAAATCAAAGAAAACAAATTATCGATGGGCGTACTGAAATTTGAGAACTTCAAAATGATCTCGGAGAGAACCTGGATCAACTAGATGCTCGGTTCACGAAATCACAAATGAGCATGCGCACTTGGAAAGGAATATACACGAGAAGAAATGTGTATGAAGATCCTAAAAGTCTTCCACTGAATGGGAAATGAAGGTCATGGCACTCGAGACATTCCATGGACCTATCAAAGACATCCAACCATGAGTTATTCTCGGACCTCAAAGCCTACGAGTTTGAGCCGAGAAGAAAAGACCAGAAGAGACAAAATGTACCCAAAACAATTTGCTCTAATTGTTAAAGATGGGAAGAGAGCCGAGGTCAAAGAAGTCATTGACCCGGAAGAAATAGCCCTAATGGTTAAGAGGTTCAACAAGTTCTTCAATAAGAACTACAAGAGAGGAAAGGGTGAATCTTCCGAGAAGACACTCGGCTCCCTCCAAATCAAGGGAAGATAGGCCAACCAAGAGAACAGATCATCAAAAAGTTGAGTATCAAAGCGCCGACAATCCAAGAATGGAAAGAGCGATCAAAAGGTTGAATATCTATCTTTGAATCGTAGACAACCAGGTCACTATGCCATTGATTGTCCATATCCTGTAGTCAACAAATACAGGGATGAAGAAGAAAGAAAGGTCTTCGAGAGAAAGAAGACAAGAAAAGAAAAAGGCAATGATGGTCGCAGAGATCACAAAATGTAGCAAGTCAAGAGAGACAAATTGATTCGAGAGAGCAAGAAGGCGACTACTCAAGTGACTCAAAGAAGAAGCCTTGATCCGCTTGATGGCCAAGGAACAAGATCAACCCGACCAAGAAGATGAGGTACACTCTAACTCATCAAACTCATACACTAGTGATAGTGATCATGACACACACACTTCATCACCCACTCGATCTTTATGATTCATTAGGCAAAATGATGAAAGATTTTGAACACATTAAATCCTCACACACACTATTGAATGAGGAAAACAGCCTACTCAAAAGTCAAAACTCAAAGTTGACTAAGGAGCTGAGTACTCTAAGTCAAATAGCTGATGAGAATGAAAGTTTAAAGGCTGAAAATGCTAAATTAATAGCAGAAATTGCTGCTATAGAAAAGAGGGAGAATGACCTCAAGAATGTTATTGCCTCATTCACTAAGGCATCTAAATCATTGGATGATCTTATTATGAGTCAAAGAGAATGTGGAGACAAGACAGGCTTAGGATTTAATTCCTCTGTATACGTCAAACCTCAAAAGTAATTTTGGAAAAAGGATCTTCAAGTCATGAAGAGTCCGAAAAATCCAAAACTCTAAATGTTGCACACACATTCACTCCAAAGCACAATAACAAGCAAACCGCCTTGGTTACAAAGGAAAAGGAAAACAACCATTGAGTGTCTTTGAAAGGACACCGTGAGAAGAGATTCACCGAGTCCTCAAAGAAACTCTAAACAGAAAATACTCAGTAAAGAAGAAGCGAGCTACCAAAAACCCCGAAAATCCATAAAAGAAATACATATGATGGGAATGGTAGAAAATATCCAAGCCAAGCTGATTGGAATAATGTGAACTATCAAAGATAGACTTATGGAATATAAGCCCAAATGGCAAAGGCCTAGAACTCAAAGAAAGGCCATTCCAAAAGCATAAGAGCTTTCATCAAAGACACATATGCACCTAGGCACTACACTCAAAGACACCACAATTACCCAAGGAAGGCAATTGCTAAAACACATATGCAGCATACGACAAAAGAGACAAATTTGTATGAACCTAAAATCCCCAAGCAATTTGCCAGGATTAATTATGATTATGGCACCGATATATGGCAACCCCTTAGAGTCAAACCATTTGGCTATAGGTTGGTTGGATCATCTTACAATTCTAACCCCTCAGACCCGGACAAGTATGGGTACCTAAAGCTTAATTTCCTTGATTGCGGTTCAAGGAACAGTGAGTGCCAAGGAACCTGGTACATGGATAGTGGTCATTCCGGACATATGACAGAAATAAGAAAAATCTGTCAAAATTCAAGGAAGTTAAAGGAGCAAAAGTCATATTTGGAGGAAATGAAGCTCTGGCGAAATAAGAGGCATTGGATCCATCAAGAGGAATGGATTAGAAATCACGGATGTTGCATATGTTGAAGGACTCAACTTCAACTTATCGAGCATCGATCAACTCGTGACAATGGCTACAATGTTGGATTCAACATGGGTATATGCCAAATCAAAGATATCGAATCAAATGAAGTTGTCTTTGCAAGGATGTAGACAAAAATATGTATGTAGTGGATTGGTCAACCGCAACACCCAAAGACATGTCTACTAGCAAAGAGAGCACAAACAATCAAGTTGGTCATGGCACAAAAAGCCGAGTCACCCGAATTTCAAAACGATTAACAAGCTTGCGTATAATCTTGTAGAAGGACTTCCGGACTCGATATACAAGAAGGAGAGTATATGTGACGCATGTCGAAGGAAAACAAATCAAGTCGTCATTCAAAGAAAAGACGTGCCCATCCTCAACAAGAATATTGCATCCGCTTCATATGGATCTATTTGGCCCAGTGGAACCAACCAAAGATAAGTGGAAAGAAATACACCTTGGTGGTAGTAGATGACTACTCAAGATATACATGGACAATATTCATGTGCAAGAAGAAAGAAACTCTACAAAAACTACCACAAATGGTGATGAAGAGGATTCAAAACGAGAAGAGTCAAACCATTATCAAAATAAGATCGGATAGAGGAACCGAGTTTGTCAATGGAATAATAACTCGCGATCTTGTATTGAGAATGGTATTGGTCATGAACTATCGGCGAGCAAGGACTCCACAAAGAGAATGGAGTTGCGAAAGAAGGAACAAACCCTCAAAGAAGCGGCAAGGACCATGTTAGTCACGGGGTTACCAAAAAGATTTTGGGTGAAGCAATCAACACAAACTTCTACACTCAAAACAGATGTATGATAAACAGACAAAATGACAAAGACTCCCTATGAGATCCGGACTGAAGAAAACCAAATGTTGCATATTTCGAATATTTGGATGTAAATGCTTCATCCACAACAATGGCAAAGACAATCTAAAGGCTTTTGATGCGAAAGTCGATGAAGGTATCTTCTTAGGATACTCACCGAAAGCGAGCCTACAGAGTACTCAATAAAAGGACTCGTTGCGTAAGAATCCATTCATGTGGTATTCGATGAGCCAAATGTAAATGGAGAAGACATTGAAGAGTCGCTAATAAGTCAATCATCCAACCATACGAAGAGTCCCTATCTTTGAAGCCGAAGCCGGAATTATCAATTGTAAGAAGATGAGATAGATGAATCTCAAAAACAATGGAAAATTTGCGGCTAAGTGATTACGAGAGAGCGACCACAACAACACAAATTGCAAGTCGATCAATCCAAACTAACTTACTCCAACCTGATGTAAGATGGCTAAGAGACCATCCACGAGAACTTGTCATTGGAGATATAAGAGAAGGTGTCAAAACAAGATCCGAACTCAACAAGAAGCCATGTTCACATGCTTCATCTCACAAATAGAGCCCAAAGACGTGTCACAAGCATTGACGACACACATTAGATTCAAGCTATGCAAGAAGAGTCAATCAGTTTGAAAGAAATAAAGTGTGGGAATTAGTGCAAAGACCCATACATCAAAATGTTATTGGCACCAAATGGGTGTTCGAAATAAGATGAACGAGGAAGGTTACTGTGGTAAGAAACAAAGCAAGACTAGTAGCCAAAGGATATTGCCAAGAAGAAGGGATAGATTTTGATGAAACATTTGCCCCTGTAGCAAGATTGGAAGCTATAAGGATGTTTCTTGCCTATGCACTCACAAGAATTTCATTGTATATCGGATGGATGTAAAAAGTGCATTCCTAAATGGTGTATTGGAAGAAGAAGTGTATGTTGAACAACCTCCGAGGATTTGAGCGGAAGACTCTTGGAGACAAGGTATACAAACTCAAGAAAGCTCTATATGGATTGAAACAGGCACCCGAGCATGGTATGACACTTTGTCACAATTCCTAACCAAAAATGGATTCACAAAAGGAAAAGTAGATAGAACACTTTTCAAATTCAAGACAAAAAAGTATATCTTGTTTGTTCAAATATATGTGAATGACATCATTTTTGGTTCCACAAACAAAGAGTCGTGTGAAAAGTTTTCAAACCTCATGCAAAGTAAATTTGAAATGAGCATGATGGGAGAGCGACATTCTTCCTTGGACTCCAAGTGAAACAAATGAAGGATGGAACCTTCATAAGTCAAACAAAATACACCGAGAGATTTAATGAAGAAGTTTGGTATGGAGGAGAAGTCTTCTCAGAAAAATACCAATGAACACATCACCAAAATGGACATGGATGCGGATGGCAAGCTGCGAGATCAAACAAGATACGAGCACTTATTGGATCAACTTGCTCTATCTCACAAAGAAGCGGGCCGACATCACCTTTCTTTCAGAGGTGTATGTGCAAGATTTCAATCTGCTCCAAAAGAGAGCCATATGACAACAAACTGCTAAGAGAATATTGAGATACTTGAAAGGAAGCCAAGAAGTAGGCCTATGGTATCCAAAGGAAGGAGGATTCAAGCTAATTGGCTATTCGATTCGACTATCTTTGGATGCAAAGTGGACAGAAGAGCACTTCGAGGCACATGTCAAATGCTAGGAACAGTGATCTCCTGGTTTAGCAAGAAGCAAAACTCAATAGCCACCTCTACAAACAGGCGAATACATAGGCTGCGGGCGTACAAAGTGCCCAAGTCCTATGGATGAGACAAAGAAATGAGAGACTATGAAGTTGAGGAAAAAGAAATTTCAATCATGTGTGATAACACAAGTGCAATTGCAATCACTCAAAATCCTGTGTTGCATTCAAGAACAAAGCATATTGATGTCGATATCACTTCATAAGAGATCATGTTGAAAAGAAGGACATCATCCTGGAATATATCTCAACCGATAAACAACTAGCCGACATCTTCACAAAACCATTATGTGAGTCAAGATTTGAAGAACTCAAACATGAGTTGGGGTTAATTGAACTGAAATGACACGCGAAGAATCAAAGAAAAGAAATGGAACAGAAGAGGAGGTGAAAAAGAGCTAAACACGTAAATCATTTCGATGAAATCACCAGATCGGAAAGACAACTACACCGAGTCGGTGATAGCCGAGTCACTAGGAGAATCTGTGAGAAGTAGAGTTAAATCGCTAAAGGATAAGCCGAGTCACTTATAAGCAAAGTGACAAAAACGCAAATCGTTTGACTAAGCGGGAATGTTTTAAGAAATACGTCGAAGATAATGATGATGTGTACTGCACATAAAGCCGCACAACAAGCTTATGATTGGATATAAATCTTTGCCGCATTAAATACGAGACATTTAATGATAAATAGGCGTGCAAAATCTAAGCCGTTGATTTTGATCACATTTCAAAACCACCCGCACGCCCTTTCATAAACCATATTTAAACCATTTTCGTCCGTTTCTCTCTCACACTTCTAAAACTGTTCATTTCTTTCTCTCAAAAGCAAAGGCAAAAATTCTCTCGAAACCCTATCTATCTTCAAATCAATTTCTCGAGTTTTTCTTCGATATAATCCTAAAAATGGCACCAGCTTATGACTTTACCAAGTTAGGAAAGCAAATCCACACCGCTCTACGGTAGATTTCGACGGAATGGTGAAACAGGGGTCCGACGACACCCTAGTGAAGAAAATCGCTGAAAAGTTGGAAACGTCCCAGGCTAAAACCGTTTACTCGACGCTAGAATATCCGATGACATATGTGGAGGAAGTCGCACAATTCTACGTGAATGCTTTGAGATTCACGATGAAGGAATAAAGTCATCTGTTCACGGAAAGCGGTGACTATCTCTCGCCAAGAATTTGGTGAACACCGCTCACTACCAAATGAAGGAGCATCGAGATTAACGGCTGATGTAATCTGGGCCGATGCTTGGAAAGAAATAACCAAGCCCGACTATGCTAATAAAATAGTGTATACAAAGAAAACAAGAGATCTGGCTGAAGGAGGATTATCACAAGTCCGTTGGACATAGTTGCCAAATGTATCGACATCAAATTTGGCGGCTTTGACCAACTATCAAAAGCAAAGTCGATCGTAATGGCTGCAATCATCGCAGAAAAAGAAGATAAATCGGGTTGAGTTTGTCTCACGAGGACTCTGCCCGAACGTGGGAACAAATCCTTCAAGGAAGATGGCACATTTGGAGGATCCCTAGGATATGGCCTAGTGATTGGCCGACTAATGGAGGTGAAAGGAGTCCCTCTTAGACATGGGAAAGCATTCCATGTTAACAAGAGGATGTTCGAGCAAATCTCTCTCGGCGCACGAAGAGAGCTTACGCCAAGAGAGCTAACACAAGTGAGGGGGAATCGGTTGACCCGAAGATACAGCTTTCTCTCCAACCAAGAAGAAAGCCGCCCGCAGCTACTAAGAAGATCTACTGCCCCTGCAAAGAAAGAAAATCAAACATGCTCCCCCTGCAGAGTTACTGCCCCAGCAAGGCCGTGTCTCCTGCCCCTGCAGCAGCGGTCGAGAAGGACTCACAAATACCTTCTCCGATCGTCAAAAAGAGGAGAACCGAGAAGCCACGACGGCTGCTCCTCGAGAAAAGACACCAAAGACCGACCCCACCGCCCAAGACGAGAGGACACCGTCTCTGGACCAAAATCCCTCTCGATACAAACTAGGAGACGAAGACGAATTATCAAGCGCTCCGAGCTTGAGAAACCAAATGAGTCACCACTCACCGAGCAGATCTGAGACTCGCTGGAGAAGTAGAGCCTCCGGATGTAATTGATGAAACAGCCAAGTCTGCAAGGCGATCAGCAGAGGCAACCTGAAGACACAGTTGTAGTTCACGCAGCTGAAACACAAGAAGAAACGCCAGGCGGATAGTGATGTGATGATCATATCCCCACCTTACCCGGACATCCAAAATCGTCTGCGTGAGTGGAGGAAATGGAAGTTGAGTATGTCAAGGGAACAGTTCCAACGACTGAGTTTATAGAAGAAGAAGAGGAATCGCTAAATTTCCTTGGACTAAACACTGTGCTCCCAAAGACTTGATGAAGACAAATCGCATAGACATCCTGCAGATTTTCAAGGAAAAGGAGAGAGAAAAGCAAGGCGAGGAAGCCGAGGCACGTGAGAAGGCCAACATCCGCCCTATCTCCCGGCACCCGCGAACACACATATCCTCTCCTTGATGTCTTCTCCGACGGTGATGAGGATCCTGGGAGAATGCTTTCGCCCGCGAGAAGAGTTGCAAATGCAGCAAGCATTGCATGAATCGAGAATCCTTCACGAGCAAAGACTGATGGAGGGACCAGGAGAGTCCTCCGTAACACAAATGAAATTGATCCAATGGGAGTGGTTCAAAGAAATCGCCATTTTCTTGCTGCCACCACTTCCCCACTCACTCGGAAGAAGGCAATAAGGGACCAGGCGATGAAACGGGATAGTGGGGACCCGGTCGAGCCAACCCCTATTGAAGGTGTGTTACCACCTGCCCCAACGGTGAACAATCAATCGAAACAGTAGGGAGCTTGGAGACCAAAGTGACCCCATTCCAAGTCACTCACTCGGTGCGCGCCCGAGGGGGAAACTCCTCCACTGCGGCAAGGTCGGAGGATGCTGCAGGATGACTCCACAACGAATCAAGGAGGCGAAGGAGAGAAATTACAAACACAAGAAGAAAGAAAGTTGCCATCAACGAAGCTCGAGGCGATTGAGACTGTCTCGAGGTGCCAAATCGCTTCGGAAGGCTAATGACGCGCTGATGCGATCGAGGCACGAAGAAAATGTGACCCGGGAGTTAACACTGGGCGATGAAAGTGCAATCCATGGGGTTGAGACTCCAATGGATGCCACCACGAAAGACCCTAAGACACCGACACTTTGTCGAAAGGGAGGACCAAGGCCTTGCCGCAGAGAGACTGCTTGGAGGTGCGAAGGCCCACGGGAGGTTGAGACTTCCCGGGATAAAGAGGCAAGTAGAGAACATCCCTCCCGCTATCATCGACCCATCGAGAAGGAGATAAGCGCCCTTCATGATTCCTAGGATAATCCTGACGTAACCTTCTACGGGATCGGAAGGCGAAGAAGAAGCCGAGTCATCCCCGTGCCAAATCCAAAAGACTCACCATGATGTTCCAAGCACGAGCAAGTCGATCCCAAGACTACTCGTCAAACCTTTAACTTTGATGATGAGCCACCAATGGAAATCTCATCATCGTCCGATGACGCTTCGATAAGGCCGAGGACCAGTCTACTCAAATGGAAAAATCACCGAGACCAACGGTTGTTGAGACAAACCGAGGCTCGACAAGCGGTCCACTTCACAACAAAACCCGGTGAACAAGAGACCATTGCGCAGTTCCTCAAGGCTGCGCAGCAGGTCGATTCCTAAAAGAACTTCACGCGCACCGCTCATCATCGAACAAATCCCGGTGGGCGGTGATGAATCTTTTATAGAATCTTTTCCTTTTTCCCTAGAGATACCCGACCTCCATGAAGAGTCGAGAGAATGAACGCGCACGCTATCACGCATCAGCTCCGTTTTCTCATCGGTACCATTGTTCCAGTGCTTATGACTTTGATGATGTATGGCCATCACCGCAATGAAGAATCACCGAAGTTCGAGAAGTGTTCAAGGCACTATTTGCGAGGTTGAATGGATGGAGAGGCATCGTGGCCTCTTTGGACATGCGACTGGACAACAGAGATGCCAACCTTACAGCCGACTTGAGAGGCATAACAGTCAGAATAAGGGAATGGTGGCAACAACAGCAAACAATGCGTGTGGAACAAGTTAGATTCTTCAGGACATTGTTCAACAAGCTGCTGGTATGGAGAGCTGAAAATGCCGATGCAAAACGAAGCCGAGAGAACATATTGAACACATGCATGAAGCTCACACTTTGTCGAGATAAAGCTGCTGCGTGAGCAAAATACGAATGATCTACAGTTTGGAAGAACACATGACTAGAAAATTCAGCCTTCTCATGGCCGAGATGAAGCGATTTCAAAGAGAGTCCAATGCTACTCAATCAATTCCGTGCTACATACAATGCGCAAAAAGACTTGAAGCGAACTTCGACTATCGCGAAGCTCGACTTCACCGCTTGCCAAATAATGTTCCCTGGGGTTCCTCTATCCTTTGATGATGCCAAAAAGGGGAAGAGGAATACCTTAAAGCGCTAAAATCAAGGGGTGAAAAGAAAGGAGCAAATGAGAAGGGAAAATCACCGAGGAAGTTTTGAAACAAAAGAAAGGAAAGCTTGTTGAGGAGGAAGGGTCGACGATGTGACCTTGATGATTGCACAAACCCCCAACAAGGTCCTCACACGGTGACATTATAAGCGGAAACTCCCGTGACTCGCCACTCCAACACTCTTGCTATATCCATGGCCGATAAGAGAAAATCAATTGAAGCGAGGATGAAGGAAGTGGAAGGAAGAATGGATGCCCGAATTATGAAGATCTTGAAAGAACACGGAGGCATTCCAAAAGACGAGAGACACTTATGCCATCTCGGATGTCGGAGACAGAGCCACGATCGCTTGATGAATTTAAAACGCTCGAATCGAGGGATACTTTGCAAATATGTCTATGGCTCAAGCTTGGGACTTATCTTGGGAAAAGGGTCTCACGTTATGTGAAGAAGGCGACAGCGGCGAGACTACGGCGATCCTCTGCTGGTCACTCCGTGTCACTCAAATGAAAAGAAGACCCCAAAGACAAAGATACGCCCAGGGTAGGTAGAGGAAGAAGCGATAGTGGAGGAAGAAGCTTGGACCTAGGCCTCCGCCAAAAACATTGAATATGTGGATCCAGGAAAGAAATGAGGGATCTCTTGGGCTGGCTTGACCAAGTAGCAAATTTGCAAGTGGCTAAAACTAACGCCGAGTATGTAAAAAGACTAGAAGAAGAAAACAAGAGACAAACTCAGCTATGGGAGGAGAGACGGAAAGAATAAGAAGAGATGAAGTCGCCAGGAAGGCATATGAAAAAAAAAAAAGAAGGCAAATGACGACGAGAAAAAGAGAAGAAGAGAAGAAGATGTTGAACAAGATGAAAGAAGAGAGACAAAAGGAGATGAAGTGTTCTTTGTCAACCCTTCGTGTATTTTATTATGTAAATACATACAATGTAAGTCCTCTCGTAATAAAGCTATAAATTCTATAATTTTTGTGTAGACATATATGTACTACGATACACCTTGTAAACAGTTGTTGTAAAAAAGAACAAGAATGATATGATCAATAAAAGAATTGATTCTCGCGCATACATTCTATGTCAATACACTATATGTATGTATCTTTCTTTGTCTGCATTTTTGATTGGTTTAAGTTTTGGCATCATCAAAAAGGGGGAAATTGTTAGGAATTTTAGTGTTTAGATTTTGATGAATGCCATGTAAAACTTAGAATAGAAAGTTGGCACCCCAATTCTTGTTGTAAAATGCATTGTAACAATTAGAGTGCGCCAAAGCCGAGTTAAGTCGGCTACGCCCTAACATGCAAGACAATCAAGACTGGAAGGAAGACTCTGTGAGACAGTTGAGTATGGCAAAGAAGAGTAGACGGAACTCTACTAAAGAAGCGGTGAGATGCGACCAAGTGGAGTATCGATCAAGTCAACTCGAGAAAAGCCAAGTCTCAAGTTGAAGTGACAAGAGAGTCATCAAATGATTGGAAGCTAACTCTAAGTCACCTGGGAAAGCAAGGAAATGCAACAAGTCGAGATAATCGTAAAAGATCCGTTGCCGAAAATCAAGAGATTTACTTAAACAAGTAATATCTCTATACCACCTTTCTCGAGTGCTCGGTCCCGAAGCGTGCAAAAGGAATGAACCAATGGGAAGCACTACACCGTGTCGAACTCGAAAAGGTGAAAGAACAATTCATACGAGGAAACGGCAATTCAAGGATCGCAACAAGATAAGCCAACGACTGCAAGTGACTTTCAAAAATAAGCCTATCTCTTCAACGGGCAAATTTTTGAAAGATCACTATAAAAGGCTGAGGAATGACTCTGAGAGAAGGTTACCTGAACCACGAACATTCAAGAAATCAATCAAATTGTAACCAGAAATACTCTCAAATCATTCAAGATTAATCCTCAAGCCTACATTACGAAGTACATCAATCCAACACTCACCTGTGAAGGAAAGAGAACTTCAATCAGTTGAAGAGGAAACTTTTGAAGAAAAGGGGTCTACATTCCATGAAGGATTGTAGGAAGGTTCAAGGTCGAACCAAGTCTTAAGCTTTTGGAGGGCTTCGTGATCAAATCCAAAGAGCTTGAGCAAGTGAGCTGTAGTAGCAAGGCAATGCCTGTGAAGAAGCTTCGGAGTCGTAAGAGAAGCCAAACCGAGTGATCAAGGCGTCTCGATCGAGTCCCAAAGGATCAAGTCACCTGTGTGATCAAGACTTGTATCCGGACTGCTACCACTTTGTAAACTGATCATTACCTAGTGGATTCCTCCGGGAGTTGGAGAAGAGAGGAGTAGAAGAATTACCCCATCTTGAACCTCTATAAAAATTTCATTGTGTCATTTACATTTCAAAGATTTTAATTCCTGCATTTTTAACTGCTTATATCTGCTGATAAATTTGCTATCCACTTGATAACTTATAAGTACTAAACCAAGCACTAAATTCTTGCTTAATCAAACTTAAGGGTGTTAAGTCTTCCGCTGAAAACAAAACCACAGTCGAGTTAATTTAGAGCCAACAACTGAGTTATTCCATCAACAAAATTTCAGTTGAGTCTGTTGAGAGATTAACTCTACTGAGTGACTAAATTGATCATTCCATCAAGGACACACTGTTGTAGTATCAACTCGAATATTTAAAAGGACTAAATCGAAAATTTGGTAAGGTTTATTCAACCCCCTTCTAAACCTTACACTTACACCCCTTGGGACCTACAACGAGGGCCTCCTCCCCGCCTACCGTCACCATTACGATGGCCCATCGGCACATGAGGCCGCTCGGGCCTCGAATCTCCGAGAGGGTTCGTCCACCCGCTCCGCATTATCACGCTTAGGCTCGATTGGGCCATATTTTTCTCTTCTTAAGTGATAGTGTCGAGGTCGGTCGCTCGGAATCCCTTGGAATTCTCTCGTGCGATCTGGTGATATACCAAACCTTCTCGAAAAACAGTCCACCGCACCAGGTTAAAAATGGTGTGCGTCCGCTCCAAAGGTGTTCCGCCTCGAGGAGAATGATCTCGAAGAAGAGATCGGCGATGCTCGGGCCGTGAAGTGGAGATTGTTGTCTTTGGGAGAAAGAAAAGAGAAGGTTGAGAGGGGGTCCTCAATTTCAACCTCTATGCTATAGCTACGGCTTCTACTATCCTAGAAAGAAGACATTTTATAGGAAAGGAGAATATTTCGTAAAAATACTAAAGTTCAAGTCTCGAAATTTGAAAGCCGACCCAAAATTTCCTGGTCGGTCTCGATCAAATTAGCTCGAAGGGTAATGAATGCGAAAGTAGATAATGGAGGAAAAAGGGGGTATTTATAGATGAAGTTCCCTCGAGAAACGAAACGCCTATTTGAAAAGACACGCCTTTTCAAACCTCAAAAGCCGTCAAAAATGTCAGAAACGTCACATCCCCACGCCCGCTAACAGGACTGACGCACCCTTTCGATTCCTGCGCAAGATTGGTCCAACCATAAAAAGCCACGTGTCCACCATTATGGCATCATAGTTAATGCGCCGCTACAGGCATTAACTACTACACGACAGATGTCAGGAATGGAATGACTTTTGAACATTCCTCTTCCCCATTAAATGTCCATCATTAGAATTAAAGTTTAACTCCGACTTCAGACATTCTTCTCTCGGAATTAAACTTGGGGGCCTTTGATGACACTCGAGCCGAGCTGGAAAAAAGTTACGCCACGTGGTCATCCAGCACACATCCGAGTGGGGGCCCGCAGGTGACGTCAGCAATGGTGCCCGGCGACACGTCATGGGTTGGGCTCGTCCACTACCGAGCCCAACCACAGTGCGGCTACCGAGCCCCGACCCCCGAGCCCAAATTTTGGCGGGAAACGCATGCGCGACAGATTTAGAAAAATAACCATTTGCCCATACTTAGTGTTCCATTAGCTCCAGAGGCCGCCACGTGTCAGAGTATTATCAATATGAGTCGCCAAGTGGCAAAAACTTGGATGACATGCACTCTTAGGAAGGGACATGTGTCCTTTTCAAATTATTTTACTAATTAGTGCAAAAGTGACTATTGAAAACCCACTTATTAGAGAGGTATAAAAAGCCTCACTTAAGAGAGAAAAAAAAAAGGAAGATAGAGAAAAGGACACAGTAACGTGAGATTGTTGGTAACCCGCGAGCTTGTTTACGAACTTTTCCAGACAAAGAAAGAAGAAAACAAAAAAGCCCCTGCGAAAAAAGAAGAAAACAAAAGATGCCCCGCCCTGCAGTAGAGTCACCGCCCTCGCATGGTGGTGTCTCCACGCCCTCCACAGCAGCAAGGAACCTCAAATACCTTCTCCGATTGTCAATAAAAGGAGAACTCGATAAGCCAAGACGGCCGGCTCCTCGAAGAAGACAGCGACCAGGCCCGCCGCCCAGACTCGAAGAAACTTTATCCGAGCTAAAAAGAAGACTCTTCAAGCGTTCCGAGCTTGAGAAACTGGTTGAGTCCGCCACTCAATTTGAAACAAATACGGAGATGGCAAGAGGTAGAGTCTCCGAAAATCATTTATGAAACAACCAAGTCTGCTGGCCGATCAGCAGAGGCACATTGAAGACACAGTGTCGACAGAACAGCTGAGACGGAAAAGACAGCTGAGAAAGCAAACTCTCCTGTTGACAGGGTTGTATCCCCTCCTGCAACAGATGCTACTGAGGGTGTGGAGCACCAAAGTTTGCTACCCTCAATCCCTGAGCACGAGGGACAACAGGGAGAAGATGACAAGGATGATGATGTGATGATCCTATCCCCACCATATCCAGACATCCAAAATCGTCTGCGAGAATGGAGGAAATGGAAGCTGAGTCGATCCAGGGAACAGTTCCAAAGACCGGAATTCATTGAAGAAGAAGACGAACTGTTGAACTTTCTTGGATTGACCAATGTGGTCCAAGCACTGGATGAAGAAAACTGCATAGATATCTTGCAGATCTTCAAGGACAAGGAGAAGGAGAGATCGCGTAGAGGAAGGCGAGGCTCGTGAAAAGGCCGATTTGTCCCTTTACCGGAACCACTGATCATACACATCCTCACCTCGGCGTTACGTGCCTGGGAGTGATGAGGATCTGGAACCCGCTTTGCTTCTGAGAAGAATTGGAGATGCAGCAAGCCATGCGGGAATCCAGGGTCCTACATGAGCAACGATTGTTGGAAGGACCAGGGGAATCTTCCACATCACAATTGGAGATTGATCCGATAGGAGTGGTGCAACATATTGCCACCGTAACTTCCCACTCACTCACAAGAAGGTGATAAGGGAACCGGGCGATGAAACTGGGATTGTGGGGACCCCAGTCGAGCCAACCCCTAATGAAGGTGTCTTACCACCTGCCCCAATGGCTGAATACTCAAAGAAAACAGCCGGAAGTCCGGAGACGAGTGACCCCATTCCAAGTCACTCACCGGTGTGCCACCGAGGGGGAAACTCCTCCACTGCGCAGCAAGGTCGAGAGGATGTTGCGGTGACTCCAAAATGAATCTCGGAGGCGAAGTGGAGAAGGAAAAACAACTGAATACACAAAAGTTGTCACGACGAGGCTCGGCATTAAGATTGTCTCAAAAGTGCCAATCGCTCTGCAGGCCAATGACGGCTGATGCGGTCGAGGCACATGAAGGAAGCCCGGGAGTTAACACTGGCATCGAAAGTGTAATCCATGGAGTTGAGACTCCGGTGGATGCCACCTCGAAAGACCCCAAGACAGTGACACCGTCGAAGGGATCGTCCCATCCCGCCTCATTGCAGCTTGAGACTACGAGGAGGTAATGAAGGCCAACGGGAGGTTGAGACTTCCCGGTAAAGAGACGGACACACATAACATCCCTCCTACTATCATTGATCCATCCGAAAAGGAGATAAGTGCTCTTCACGATTCCCAAGATAACCCGATGTAACCTTTCTCGGATCCGAAGGTGAAGACGAAAGCCGAGTCATCCCCTATTGCGGATCCAAAAGACTCACCGTGAGGATGTTCTTCCAAGCACGAGTAAGTCGACCTTAAGGCTACTCGCCAAACATTTAATTTTGATGATGAGCCACCCATGGAAATCTCATCATCGTCCGATGACGCTTCGATATGGGCCGAGGACCAATCAACTCATGTGTAAAAACCACCGAGACCGACGGCCAAGTCATTAAGACAAATTGAGGCTCGAAAGTCGGCAAAGCTGGGTCAACTTCACAACAGACCATAGTCAAACAGTCAATCACGCAGGCTCCTCAAGGCTGCAGCAGATCGACTCCACCGGGAACTTCACGAGCACAAGTTGTCATTGAGCAGATTCACGTTGCCCGTGATGATCCTTTTGTAGAATCATTTCCCTTCTCTCTAGAAGTACGACCTTCTGAAGAATCAGCTAGAGATCAAGAACGCTCCGTAAACCTGATCCTGTTATTCCAACAGACACCATCATCCCAAAGAGACTTTGACTTTGACGGCTTGCTTGGCCGCCACCGAGACAAGTGACAACTGAGGTTCGGGAAGTTTTCAAGGTCATATTTGCAGAGATAGAAAAGATGGAGAGGCACCAGGCCTCACTAGACATGAGGTTGGATAACAGAGACGCAAACCTTACTGCCGATCTGCGAGGCATAATTGTCGATCCGGGAATGGTGGCAACAACAATGAGACAATCCGCGTAGAACAAGCTCGATATTTCGGGACATTGTTCAATAAATTGCTAGTCAAGGGCGAGAATACGATGCAAAGACAAGAATGCAAGAGAACATCGAACGAATGCATGAATCTCATACCACAGAGATGCAGCTGCTGCGTGAACATAATAAGAAAGAGCTCCTACGCGTAGAGGAGAACATGGATCGGAAGTTCAGCCTCCTCATGGCTGAGATGAAGCCGGTAATGCAATGGTGAATCCAACGCCACCCGCTCCAAATTCCGTGCAACATATTCCGCAGCAGATTGAAGCATAACTCGGCTATCACCGCTTAGACTTCATGATTGCTAGCTTGTTTCAGGGGTTCCTCTCTCCTTTGATGATGCCAAAAGGGGAAGAAGAATACCTAAAGACATTGAAAGGATCTGAAGGCGAAAAAGGAGGACGCAGCTGTGAAGGGAAAGACAACTGAGGAAGAGAGAAGAGAGAAGAAAGGAAAATTTGTTGAGGGGGAAGGTTCGAAAGATATGACCTTGATGATTGCTAGAACCCCCCAACAAGGTCTTGTCACAAATGATATCATCAAAGAAACTCCCGATAACTCCGCCACTCCAACACTCTACTGTACCCATGGCCGAAAAGAGAAAGATAGTTGAAGCAGGGATGAATGAAGTGGAAGGAAGGATGGATGCCCGAGTTATGGATATTCTGAAACAACATGGAGGCATTCCAACAGACAAAGACACCTATGCCATTTCTGATGTCAGAACCGAGCCAAGATCTGTTGATGAATTCAAGACGCGCATCTGAAGGTTACTTCGCAAATATGTCCATGGCTCAAGCCTGGGATTTGTACTGGGAAAAAGGTCTCAAACTATGTGAAGAAGGCGACAGCGGCGGACTATCGCGATCACTCTGCTAGTCACTCAACCGGAAAAAGAAGGCCCCAAAGACAAGACACACCCGAGAGGAAGAGGAACAAGCGGTGGTGGAGAAAGAGGTTTCGAGACCTGACCTCTAAAAACATTGAGTACATAGATCCGGCAAGAAAGGAGGGATCTATTGGGCTGGATTCGACGAAGTAGCTAACCTACAAGTGACTAAAAACAATGTTGAGTATGTGAAGAGGATTGAAGAAGAAAATAGAAGACAAACTCAGCTATGGGAGGAAAGACAAGAAAGAAAAAGAAGAGATGAAGTCTGCACGAGAAAGGCTTATAAGAAAAAGAAGGTGGTTGAATATGAGAAGAAGAGAAAAAGGTCAGAAGATGACAGAGCTGAAGAAGAGGAAAGAAGGAGGCATCGAAGGAGATGAAGTGTTGCTGTCCACCCCTTCATGTATTTTACTATGTAAATACATCTTTATGTAAGTCTTATGTACATCGAATAAAAATTGTATAAGTTCCATACTTGCGTAGATATAGAACAACATGATTATCTTAAGTTCTTTTTAAGCTTTGATACACTCAGTAAACAAATGTAAAGAACAAGGATGTTATGTGATTCTACATTGTTTATACGCATACATTCCGTGATTCTACATTGTTTATACATATCTTTGTTTGTTTAATTATTGTATGAATGTTTTAAGTTTTGGCATCATCAAAAAGGGGGAAATTGTTGGGAAATTATTTAGATTTTGATGAATGCCATGTAAAACTTAGAATAGAAAGTTGGCACCCCATTTTTGTTGTAAATTGCATTGTAATAGATAGGGCTGGTCGAGCTGAGTCAAGTCGCTATGCCTGAACATGCAAGAAGAGAACTGGGAGACTTGAAGGAAGAAGACTCACGCGAGGCGGTGAGTGTGGCTAAGAAGAGAAGACAGAACTCGATCAAGGTGCAAAATGAGATACTGGTGAGTGAAGTATCAGTCAAGTCAACTAAAGACAGCCAAGTCTCAAGTTGAAGTGACAAGAGTCATCCAATGATTGGAAGTCGACTCGAGTCACCTGGGAAGTGAAGAAAATGCGATCAAGTCGAGATAATCGAAAGAGATCCGTTGAATGCAAGTCAAGAAAATTACTTAAACAAGTAATACCTCCATATCGCCTTTCTTAAAGTGCTCATGTCCCGAAGCGTGCAAAAGGAATAAACCAATGGGAAGCACTCGCACTGTGTCGAACTCGAAAAGTCAAGAATCATTCATACGAGGAAATGTCAATTCCAAGGATCGCAACAAGACAAGCCAACGACCACAAGTGTCTTTTGAAAATAAGCCTATCTTTTCAACGGGGCATTTTTGAAAGATCACTATAAAAGGCCGAGGAATCACTCGAGAGAAGGTTACCTCGAACCACGAACATTCAAGCTAACATTCGAATCAGTAACCAAAAATATTCTCAAGTTATTCAAGTTCAATCCTCAAGCCTACATTACGAAGGAAATCAATCCAACACTCACCGTGAAGGAAAGACGACTTCAATCGTTGAAGAGGAAACATTTGAAGAATCAAGGGGTCTACATTCCACGGAGGATTGTAGGAAGGTTCAAGGTTAAACCAGTCTCAAGTTTTTGGAGGGCTTCGTGATCAAATCCAAGAAGCTTGAGCAAATGGGTCAGTAGTAGCAAAGCAAATGCCCTATGAAGAAGCCGAGTCGTCGAGAAGCCACCGTGTGACCAAGGCATCTCAGGTCGAGTCCCAAAGGATCAAGTCACTGTGTGATCAAGACTTGTATCCGGATCAAGTTAACCACTTTGTATATTGATCAATACTTAGTGGATTCCTCCAGAGTTGGAGAAGAGAGGAGTAGAAGAATTACCCCATCTTCGAACCTCTATAAAAACTTATTGTGTCATTTACATTTCAAAGACTTTAATTTATGCATATTACTTTAATATCTGGCGATAAATTTGCTATCCAATTGATAATCAACAAAGTGCTAAAACCAAGTATTAAAACAAACTTAACCAAATTCAAGGGTGTTAAGTCTTCCAATAAAAATATATCACAATCGAGTTAAGTCTTTAGTCAAAACAAAAATGAGTTATTCTATCAACACGGCTCGACCGAGTCCGTTGAGTGACTAACTCTGATTAACTAACTTAGCTGTCCATCAAGGACTCAGTGTGAAATATTAACTCTAAACGTTTTAAAAGGTCTAAATCGAAAAGTTGGTAAGGTTTATTCAACCCCCTTCTAAACCTTACACTCACACCCCTTGGGACCTACAATCATCATTTTTGTCATCTTCTCCCTCTTGTCCCTCGTTCTCGGGGATTGAAGGTAGCAAAATTTGGTGCTCCGCACCCTCGATGAGCGTCTGTTGAAGGAGGGGAAACAACCCCGTTAACAGGGAGAGTTTGCTCTCTCACCGCCTTTTTTAAAGGTCTCAAATTGCTTCTGCTCGACGGTAGTGTCTTAAATGTGCCTCTCGCTGATCGGCCAAAGCAGACTTGGCGCTTTCATCAATGATTTCTGGAGACTCTACTTCTCCGTAGTCTCCCAGATCTGTTTTGGTGAGTGGGCTGACTCGGCCGGTTTCTCTAGCTCGGGCGCTTGAAGATACTTCTTCTTTTAGTCCTTACGGAGGACTTCTGCTCGGGATATGGTTTCTTCGAGTCCTGGGTGGCGGGGGCCGGTGCTGTTGTCTTTTTCTGAGGAGCTAGCTGTCTCGGCTTATCAGTCCTCCTTTTCTTGACAACCGGAGAAGGTATTTGAGGTTCTTTCTCCGCTGCGGCTACATGGACAGAGACACGCTGCAAGCGGTGACGTGGCTACGGGCGGGGCATCTTTTGTTTTCTTCTTCTTTGCTGCAGGGGCAGCAATCTTCTTTGCAGCTGCAGGGGCAGCCTTCTTCTGGGGAGAGGAGGAGACAACTGTTTCTTTGGGACCAGCTGATTCCCCCTCACTCGTGTCAGCTCTCTTGGCATAAGCTCTCCTCTGTGCTCCGGAGAGATTAGACCGGAACATCTTCTTGTTAACATGGAACGCCTTTCCATGTCGAAGAGGGACTCCTTTTACTTCCATCATCCGGCCAATCACCAGGCCGTACCCGAGATCCTCCAAACGTACCATCCTCCTTGAAGGATTTATTCCCAATATTCTGGCAGAGTCTGCTGTATACAAACTCAGCCCAGTTCACCTTCTTTTCTTCTATGATTGCAGCCATCACGATCAGCTTAGTCTTGGACAGCTGATTATAGCTTCCAAATTTGATATCAATGCTCTTGGCAACAATATCCAGCAGCTTGTGGTAGTCTTCCTTCAACAGCTTCTTCTCAGCTGCGTAGACAACCTTCGCAGCATAGTCGGGCTTGGCTACTTCCTTCCAAGCAGCAGCCAGGTTAACATCAGCTTCATAAATCTCCGGCACTCCTTCCGCCGGCAACAAACAGTGTTCTGCCAGATCCTTGGCAGTGATGGTGAACTCTTTCCCGTGAACAGAGGACTTGATGCCCTCATCGTGAACTTCAGCGTTCACGTAGAACTGTGCGACCTCTTCCACGTAGGTCATCGGAAACTCCATCGTCAAAAATGGTTTTAATCCAGACTTTTCCAGTTTCTCTGCAATCTTCTTCACGAGGGTGTCGTCAGACCCCTGTTTGATCATGCCGTCGAAATCCACAGTAGACCCAGTGTGGATTTGCTTTCCCAACTTGACGAAATCATGAGTAGATGCCATTTCTCGATGTTTTACCGGACGAAACTTTGAAAATGAACTTGAGGATTTGTAGGGTTTTGAGAGAGAATTTCTTTCTTTGCCTTCGAGAGAGAGAGAGAGATGAACAATTTTGGTAAAGTGAGAGAAAATCGGACGAAATGATATAAGTATGGGTTATGAAAGGACGTGCGGGTGGTTTTTGAAATTTGATCAAGATCAACGGCTCAGATTTTGCACGCCGATTAACACTTAATTTCTCGTATTTAATGCGGCAGCATTTATATCCAATCATAAGCTTTGTGTGCAGCTTTTGACTCGTCAGACACGTCATAATTATGCTAACGTCATTCTTAAAAACATTCCCGCTTAGTAAAAACGATTGCGTTTTTGTCATCATGCTCATAAATGACTCGGCTTATTCCTTAGCCGATTTAACTCTTCTCTCTTTGCACATAGGTACTCGGTGTCGGCTTAACTTGACGCACTGATTCTCCGATCTGGTGATTCACTTAGCCGATTTAAGAGTTGAGCCCTTTTTCATTTTTTCATGTTCCATCTCTTTTCTTTGACTCTTCCGAGTGTCAACTTAGCTCAATTAACCCTAATTTATGCTTGAGTTCTTCAAATCTTGATTCACATAATGGTTTTGTGAATATGTCATTAACTCGCTTATCGCTTGAGATATATTCCAAGGTGATGTCCTTCTTTTCAAATGATCTCTTATGAAGTGATATCTGATATCAATGTGCTTTGTTCTTGAGTGCAACACAGGATTTTGAGTGATTGCAATTGCACTTGTGTTATCACACATAATTGGAATTTCCTTTTCTTCAACCTCATAATCTCTCACCTTTGTCTCATCCATAAGACTTGGGCAAAACAGTGCCCCGCAGCTATGTATTCGCTTTTTGGGAGGTAGCTATTGAATTTTGCTTCTTGCTAAACCAGAAATTAGCCTATTTCAAGCATTTGACATGTGCCCGAGGTACTCTTCCTGTCAACTCTACATCCAAAGATAGTCGAGTCTGAATACCCAATTAGCTTGAATCCACCTTCCTTTAGATACCATAAGCCAACTTCTTGGCTTCCTTTCAAATATCTCAAGATTCTCTTGGATGCGATCATGTGGCTTTCTTTTGGAGCGATTGAAATCTCGCACATACACCTACAAAGAAAGGTGATGTCCGGCCTGCTTGCTTGTAAGATAGAGCGGTGATCCAATAAGTGCTCAGTATCTTGTTTGATCCACGGCTTGCCATCTGCATCCATATCTATTTTGATCGATGTATTCATTGGTATTTTCACGAAGACTTCTCTTCCATACCAAATTTCTTCATTAAATCTCTCGTGTATTTTGTCGACATATGAAGGTTCCATGTTTTACTTGGAGTCCAAGGAAGAATGTCGACTCTCCCATCATGCTCATTTCAAATTTGATTTGCATAAGATTTGAGAATTTATCACACAAACTCTTTGTTTGTAGATCCAAAGATGATGTCATCCACATATATTTGAACAAGCGGTACTCTTCCCATCTTGAATTCTCAAGAGTGTTCTATCCACTTTGCCTTTTGTAAATTCGTTCTCGATCAGAATTGTGATAATGTATCATACCATGCTCTTGGTGCCTGTTTCAATCTATATAAAGCTTTCTTGAGTTTGTATACTTTATCTCCAAGAGTCTTCGCTCAAATCCTATAGGTTGTTCAACATATACTTCTTCCTCCAATAACCCATTAAGGAATGCACTCTTTACATCCATTTGATATACAAGAAGTTCTTGTGAGCGGATAGGCAAGAAATATCCTTATGGCTTCCAATCTTTCTACAGGGGCAAATGTTTCATCAAAATATATCCCTTCTTCTTGGAAATACCCTTTGGCTACCAATCTTGCTTTGTTTCTTACCACGAACCTTCCTCTTTCATCTTGTTTCGAACACCCATTTAGTGCCAATAACATTTTGATGGGTAGGTCTTTGAACCAATTCCCACACTTTGTTTCTTTCAAACCGATTCACTCTTCTTGCATGGCTTGAATCCAATGTGTGTCATCCAAAGCTTGTGACACATCTTGTGGCTCTATTTGTGAGATTTTGGGCCGCATTCACACGAACTGCTCAAGAAATTTATCAACTGGAGGAGTTTTAGATTCTTAGATTCTTTTTTTTGTTCTTTGATCTTTTGCTTACTTTTTCGTTTTTATTAATCTGTTCTTGTCTCTTTATTTTTGTCCAGGTTTTTTCCGCCTTCAATGGCGAATTCCGGTTCTAGTCCGCCGGAATACCCACCTCCGAAGAAGGCGTCATATGCAAATGTGACTGCTTCTTCGTCTCATCAATCCAACCTCCCCTTTGATCCCAAGAGAATCGTTCCAATTGGCACTTACAATGAAAAAGATGGAAAGAAGGTTCTTGGTTTTTCTTCTTCGGAGAATGACCTCCTTGCAGCGTCCTGGAAGCTAACCTTGATTGGAAAATTTTCCTTCGCGATCCCTCACCCCAAAGGAATTGATTCCGGATTTTCTGCGCTGAACTTGAAGGGGACTTTCTCCTGGAGCTTTGCGAATTCTTCTCATATTATCATCAAATTACAGCTTGAGGAGGACTTTAATAAGTTATGGATGGGTACTCTTTGGTCGTTGGGGGACTGCCCGATGCGTGTGTTCAAGTGGACACCTTCGTTTAATCCGAAAATGGAAGCTCCTCTTGCGCCAAGATGGGATTCGTCTCTGGCCTGCTATACATTTTTTTGATCATAATGCTCTATTTGCCATCTGCAATATTATAGGTACACCGCTTCAAGTGGACTCCCTAACAGCATCTCGATCTCGATTATCTATGGCACGGGCTTGCATTGAACTGGACTTATTGAAGGAGAGAATTGAAGAGATTGTTCTTGAGTTCGATAATACTACACAGGTTCAAAAGATTATATATGAAAGGATTCCGGAGTATTGTACCCATTGCAAGCATATTGGTCATTCTATAGTGGGATGCTACATGAATGGGAATGTTACTCGTCCACCACCACCTATGAGGCATCCTTCCTCCAGAGTAGGCTCTGATGATCACGACCTCAAGGGGTTAAATGGTAATATTGATAAGTTTAGGGGTGTTTCGGTATTCCTAAGTTCTCCAGTAAGAAAAACCATAACCATTCCAGAGTGCTAATAGAGTCATTGCTCAAAATCATGAATGGATACGGTAAAAAGAAAGGACCAAGAGAAACGGGATTGGTTTCTAAGAGTGTCTCGAAATTAGCCAACAAGTCAAAACATACCTATTTTGGCTTTGATAGTCCCCCTTATCTTTGAAGGATCGCACTAATCGTTTTTCGAAATCGGAAAATGACGATTTTCAGCCATTGGATTCCTCGTCACTATTAATCAAGGGCCCAGATAAGGTTAATGACTTACATCTGGATGAGCAGTTTGACTCCACAACCGTGAATAAAAATCTGGTAGGCGACGTGGCAGTTGCTAGAAAAGAGCTTATGGCAAAAGTCAGAAATCACAATAATTTGGGCGACAACTCGTGCGTGAAGGTTGTTCTCGATAATGGAAATTCCTATAATATAATAAAAATTGATTTTGCTCAAAAAAAGGATCAGTTGCAGAGGAGCATGCGTTCATAGTTAATGGATCTCATCAGTGTCTTAATTATTCTATTCCAACTTTATCTTCTTTTGAGAAGAATAAAGATGCGCATAATTCAGGCCATGCCGTCGGTGAGACTTGCAGAGTCACTGAGGAATGTCCCTCGGGTCCACCCCATTTAAATTTACAAATGGCTTCTTTTTCGAATTTGGAGAATACTCCTATTGGGCCCCAACTTTTGTCTGATTATATGTTTAATATTGGGCAGAATTGTTCTTCTTCACAGGATTTGAATATATCCGAAATAGTGGGTGACAACATGATTAACGGCTCGAATTTTCTGACAGAATTGGTACCAGGCGTGAATAAGGGTGTAAAGGGTGGCGCAATTTCTGATTTCATACCCCCTACATTTTCGACATCTTCATCACCTTTGGAGGGTCTCATTGGCCATTTTGATAATAATGATTATTTGAAGGGTCCCACAAACACACCTTTCCATGCAAAGGTGGATTATGACCAGCCCACTTTGGTTTCTAGCTTAAACAATTACAATAATCCAAGCACTCCCCCCTCCATGTGTGGCGGTCAACAAGGTGGCGGGCCCTAGTGTTTTTTTGTCTCCTTTGGCAACCCATACCTCTCCATCCTCTGCGTCCGTCCAACAAGGAAAAAAGCCTCAGCATGATAACTTGGACCATCAATGTTATTCTATTGGGAGGTCACATGTGTCTTGCAATGCTAAAGGGCCCACATCCAATCAAAAAGTGGAAAATAACATGCAGCATATTTTGGACTTTGGTAAAAGCAATTTGCATGGCCCATACCCCCCTTGCCCCTCACGCGCAGAACCCACCATTTGTGTGGAACAAGATGCTTTTTTGTCCCCTTTGTATAACTCAGCCAATAACTTTAATATGGCCCCACCACACCTAATCCCCTCAGCTGCCTTGGATTCGCACGCCCAGGATGATGGATCGCGTGCTTTATTGGGCCAAAATGCTTGCCTGCACATTGCCCAAGTTCTCCCCAGCCCATCCGACCCCACCAAGGGACCCGCACCTTTGGATCGCC
Source organism: Rehmannia glutinosa (assembly GCA_016081115.2). NCBI lineage: Eukaryota > Viridiplantae > Streptophyta > Magnoliopsida > Lamiales > Orobanchaceae > Rehmannia > Rehmannia glutinosa. The sequence goes on along the minus strand of JABTTQ020002358.1, from coordinate 406,750 downwards.
TTGTAGCAGCCCATCAGCATATGGCCACTTATGTGCTCACAGAACCAATATGCGACCACTCCCCTGTTGCTAGCTTCGAAGCCCAATCGTCCAACATGATCAGCTCCAAGGCCCAATTGGATAGTTTCCCTGCTTTGTCTTCTGAGCCCACTCAAATTGAACCAAACTATGTTGGAGACCACTTGAACAGTGAAAAAAAATTAATTTTGGATGGGAAAAAAATTGACACACAATTGCGCAAGGATGGAAATTGTGCATTTGCTAGACAGTCGGATAAAATAAAAAAACTCGGGGTTGACAAAGTCTCGAAATCGACAAAGAAGACTACAAAGTCGGGCAAATTGGTTCATAATTTTCTCTACAAAGGAGGAGCGAGCCAACGACCCCACATTCGATCAGGTGTTTCTAAATCCTCTTCTCATTCTAATTGTTAATTATGTCGATTAAATTCTTAACATGGAATGTGAGGGGTATTGCTAATCCGGGTAGCCAACGTCATTTGCATGCGTTAATTTCCGTCATAAATTGCCTTTTTGTTGCGCTTTTAGAACCTATGACTTTGCAGTTTAGTTTCTATTGTCGTAGATTTGGCTTTGATGATGGCTTATCTAATTGTTCTAATCATAATTGGATTATGTCTCTTTGCTCAATTACATTTTGACATTCTTGTTGACCATACACAATTGTTGCACTGTAGGTTGACATCTTCTTTGTTGCCTCAGCCTATTTATTTGACTTTTGTGTATGCTAAATGTGATAGAGTAGCTAGATATGTTTTGTGGGATACCTTGCGTGAGATTGCGATTAGTATGGAGGGGTTACCCTGGCTTGTTAGTGGTGACTTTAACATTTTTTTGCATGATCACGAGAGGATTGGTGGCTCTTCTGATAGGTCTGATGAGATGCTTGATTTTGCCTATATGATTGCGGATTGTGAGTTATTTGATGCGGGGTGTGAGGGGTCTATCTTTACGTGGGCTAGAGGTGGGCTTCAGGAGAGGCTTGATAGGGCTTTGTATAATGAACACTTTGGGGCTGATATGTTTACTTCTTCGTTGTTACGCATTTATCTCGTGTTCGCTCCGATCATGCTCCTTTACTCATATCGTGTCGGTTTGCACCGCATGTGCCTTGTTCTTCCTTCCGATTTCAAAGATATGTGGATACGTCACCATACTTTTTTGCAGGTTGTCAAGGAAGCATGGGGACACCCCACTGGCTGTTTTGGAATGAGGAGCTTGCAACACAAGTTGAATAGGGTCAAGCGCAGACTCAAGATTTGGAATCACCAGGCGTTTGGTAATGTTTTCGATCGGGTTAGACGGGCCGATGAGGCGGTTTGATGCTCGGCTCAGATCGTTTACGATAGAGATCCGTCTCCGACTCATCGGGCTGAGTTACATCGTTGTGTGGCTGAGTATGAGCTTCGTTTGAAAATGGAGGAGGATTTTTGGCGCCAGAAAGCCGCTGTTAAGTGGGCAGTCGAGGGGGAGCGCAACACTAAGTTTTTCCACGGATTTGTTAAGCAGAAGCGGTGTCGCACTAGGATCCACTCGATTGACGATGATGGGGTGACGTTCACGCAGGATTCTGAGATTCGGAAGTCGGCGATTCATTCTTTCGATCTTATTGACTTCTGACTTGGAGTATCTGACTCCCCCTGTCGATGAGTTCTTTCCCCGGCTTCCTGATTCCGTTGATCTTGATGGACTTTGTGCTATGCCGACGGCTCAGGAGGTTCGCGATGCGGTGTTTGGGATTGATCCGTCTAGTGTTTCGGGGCCTGATGGATTTTCATCGTTGTTCTTTCAGCACTGTTGGGATTTCGTCAGATCGGATGTCGAGGATGCGGTGGTTGACTTTTTCTCGGGTAATCTCATGCCGTCCACGTTCACGGCTACATCCTTAGTTCTCATTCCGAAGGTTCCTCACCCTCGGAAGTGGACTGAGTTTCGGCCGATTAGCCTGTGCAACGTGACGAATAAGATTATCTCGAAGATTATGAACGCGCGGTTGGTCTCGATTCTGCCTTTGATTGTGTCGCCGAATCAGAGTGGTTTCACACCCGGTCGTGTCATCTCGGATAACATATTGCTCGCGCAGGAGCTTATCCATGATATCAGCTTAGCCACGGATATTCCTAATGTGGTGATGAAGCTGGATATGGCTAAAGCTTATGATAGGGTGCATGGGATTTCTGTATATCTGACTATGATTCACATGGGCTTCCCCGTTCGGTGGATTGATATGGTTGGCAGCTGTATTGAGCACTGTGGCTTCTCTGTCCTGGTTAATGGTATCCCTTCTGGATATTTTCCTTCGACTCGGGGACTGCGGCAGGGGGATCCTTTATCTCCTGCTCTGTTTGTTCTGGCGGCGGAGTATTTATCCCGAGGATTGGACTCCACTATTAGCCGACACCGAGATATGATTTATCGGACGCGACGAGGTTTTCCGGTGACGCATCTGGCCTATGCTGATGATGTGGTTATCTTCACGAGGGCGTCTGAGGATGGTTTGGTCACGTTGAGACACTTTTTGGAGCACTATTCTCGCTACTTACGGCGGTGGTCGGTGTACGAAGAGTAGTTTCTTCTTGGCCCCACGTTACATTGACGGTGGGAGCACATGGTGCACGAGCTGACTGGCTTTGTTCGCGATGACTTGCCGATAACTTATTTGGGGGTCCTTTTGTTCAGGGGGGGTTTGCCGAAAGAGCTCTCCCTCCCAGTGATTCAGAGGATGTTGGATAGAGTTGCGGGTGGTCGCATCGACATCTCTCCTTTGGTGGTAGGCTCGCTCTTATTCGAGCACGCTAATGGCCACCCGTTGCATATTCTTGTGTCATGCGGCCGCCAAAGACAGATTCTACAGGCAGATTGGAGCAGATCATGGCTAGATTCTTTTGGGGATCCTATGCGGGACAGAAGAAGACTCATTGGATCAGTTGGGATATTATCTGCCACCCTATTTCTGAGGGCGGTTTGGGGTTGCGCCGACTTTCTGATATTGCTGACGCCTTCAGTTACAAGTTGTGGTGGAGGTTACGCGAGGCCATTCGTTGTGGGCTCAATTCTTGATCGGCAAATCTTGTTACAATGGGCTTCGGTCTCCTGTAGAGCCTCTGTAACACATAATCATAGTCATCGAGTGGAGGCGCTTGAGGCGGATCGGTATTCGGGCCCAGGAGCGGATTTTTTGGTCTATTGGCAGTGGTAGCCGGGTCAGCTTCTGGGATGATATTTGGCTTGGACACAGGCCGCTTACGGATCATTGTTTGGATCGACCTTTGGGGCACATGACAGTTGATTGGTTTATTCGCGATGGTGAGTGGGATCGCGATAGACTGCACCAGTCTTGGTCTCCGGATGTGGGCTTCCCGAGAGTCTCATTGAGGATATATCCGGGGTTCCGATTCTGCGGGTCCGAGGATATCATGCGGTGGATGCTTACCTCTCACGGTGGGTTCTCTATGTCTTCTCGCTGGGATTCTCTCCGGTAGAAATGCTCGAGAACCTTCGCACGGTGCCATTTGGAACGATGCTCTTATCCCTACTATCTCCATATTCCTTTGGCGCCTCCTTCGTAATCGTCTTCCCCGTGGATATCAAGCTTCGTGCACGTGGCACTTCCCTTGCCTCACGTTCTTGGTGTTGCTTGAATAATCCACACTCTTCTCCTCGGTCGAATCTATCCCTCACCTCTTTTTGATGAATGATCTTTGTTCGATCCGTGTGGAATCACTTTCTTCCTTGGTTTGACACTACACTTCCACACACCATGATATGATATTGTTCCTCTCATTCGGAGGAACCGCACACACGGATCACACACGAGGCACTTGAGTTTCTTGGTTCCTGCTTGATTTTATGGTTTGTGTACGGGCGGAAAGGAATAGTGTCAAGCATCGACAAATTCCTTTCTTGGCATCTCACATTATTTGGCGGGTGGAGCGGTATCTCGGATCCTTGTTTCGTCGGCGTCGAGCCCATCGTTAGTCCGGATGTTTCCCTCGTTGGCTTTTTGCGGGGAGTGCTCCACCACAGGGTTCCACGCAGGCCGAGGATGGTGATTTGGCGAGCTCCTCGGCCCCTCGGATCAAGGCGAACACGGATGGTTCGTTTGATCCAGGCACATTGATTCTTTGGCGGAGGGGTTTGATACGGGATCATTTGGGGAACTTATGTTGGCGTTTCACGATTCCTTCCAGGCGGTGTCTAGCTTTCATGCCGAGCTACTAGCGCTTGAGATGGGATTGCGGCATGCCCGACGTTCTCACTTGATTTGGATCGAGTTGGGCGCAGCGGCGGTGGTCACCACGATCACTTCGTGGCCTTGGCTCTTGGCGAGTTCAAAGATACCCCGATTCGCATTTGGAACATGCTTTGAGGACCTTGATGCACTCGATTTCCCACATACACAGAGAGGGAATCGACCAAACAGATCACCTAGCGGAGTTGAGAGCTCGCCGCCTTGGCGATCACTTTGTTGATGAGGGCACGGCCTCTCACCACCTCCTAGCGCTCATTCGGATGGACCAGGTTGGGATACCCGAGCTTGATTTTCATAGATCATTGGTTCTCATTGTATTTTTAGATTCTCATTATGATAGTCTTTCTAGATATCTTAGTGATAGGTTATTTGTTCTTTGATTTTCTCCGCCTTGACGGGCATGACATTGTATGACATTTTGTTTATTTGATATACGGTAGGGGATCACGCCTCAATCCCCACCCCGGGTGTTATTTTGCTTTAAAAAAATAAAAAATATAACTTCTTGTTAGGTTACGGATCTAGTGTTTACACCTTCTCTTACATCTCCAATGATTAGTTCTCGTGGATGGTCTCTCGGCCATCTTACATCGAGGTTGGAGTAAGTTAGCCGGATTCAGTCTTGCATCCGTGTTTTTTTATCACTCTCTCATCATCACTTAGTGCAGATTTTCCACTTGTCTTTGAGACTCAGCTATCTCATCTTCTTCCTGGGTTTTTAATTCCTTGGCTTCAACATAGGGACTCTTCTCGCATGGTTGGTTGATTCACTTATCGGTGACTCTTTCAATGTCTTCTTTATTTACATTGGGTTCATCAAACACCACATGAATGGATTCTTCAAAGAATCATTGTCCTTTTGTTGAGCACTCTGTAGACTTTGCTTTCACCGAGTATCCCAAAAAGAAACCTTCATCGACTTTAGCATCAAAAGCCTTTAAATTGTCCTTGCCATTGTTATGGATGAAGCATTTGCAACATTTGGCTTTCTCCCGTCCAAATCTCATAGGAGTCTTTGTTAGTCATTGTCTGCTTATCATGCATCTATTTTGAGTATAGCATGTTGTGTTTATTGCTTGACCCAAAATCTTTTAGCGACCTGCCTAACCTAACATGGTCCTTGTTGCTTCTTTGAGAGTTTTGTTCCTTCTTTCTCGCAACTCCATTTTGTTGTGGAGTCCTTGCAAACCGATAATTCATGACCAATACCATTTTCAATACAATATCGAGTTATTATACCATTGACAAACTCAGTTCCTCTGTCAGATCTTAGTTTGATAATGGTTTGACTCTTCTCATTTTGGATTCTCTTCATCAGCTGAGGTAGTTTCTGCAGAGTTTCTTTCTTCTTACACATGAATATTGTCCATGTGTATCTTGAGTAATCATCTACTACCACCAAGGTATATTTATTCCCACTTATCTTTGGCTGGTTCAATCGGACCAAATAGATCCATATGCAAAGCAGTGCAATATTCTTGTTGAAGATGGACATGTCTTTTCTTTGAATGATGATTTGATTTGCTTTCCCATCGGCATGCATCACATACACTTTCCTTCTTGTATCGAGTCCGGAAGTCCTTCCACGAGATTGCTTTTTGCAAGCTTGTTAATTGTTTTGAAGTTCGGGTGACTCGGCTTCTTGTGCCCACAACCAACTTGATTCACCATGCTTTTTGCTAGCGAGACAAGTGCTTGGTGTTGCATTGACCAATCTACCACATACATGTTCTTTTGTATGCATCCTTGCAAAGACTACTACTTCATTAGATTCAGTGTTATTGATTTGGCACACTCCCATATTGAATCCAACATTATAGCCCTTGTCACAGAGTTGACTTATGCTTAGTAAGTTGAAATTGAGGCCTTCAACGTATGCAACATCTCAGTAATTTCTAATCCATTTTCTTGATGGATCCAATGCCTTTTATTTCTCCCCCGGAGCTTCATTTCCTCCAAATATGACTTTTGCACCTCTAACATCCTTGAATTTTGACAGATTTTTCCTGTTTCTTGTCATGTGTCTAGAAATGACCACTATCTATGTATCGGGTTCCTTGGCACTCACCGCTCCTTGAACCCGCAATCAAGGAAATTAGGTTTTAGGTACCCATATTTGTCCTGGTCCCGAGGGGTTAGTATTGTAAGATGATCCAACCAACCTATAGCCAAATGATTTGACTCTAAGAGGTTGCCATCTATCGATCATAGTAATCATAATTAATTTTAGCAAATTGCTTGGGGATTTTAGGTTTATACAAATTGTCTCTTTTGTCGTATGCTGTGTATGTGTTTTAGCAATTGCTTTGTTTGGGTAGTTGTGATATCTTTGAGTATAGTGCCGAGTGCATATGTGTGCCGATGATAGCTCTTTTGCCTTTGGAATGGCCTTTCTTTGAGTCTTAGGCCTTTGTCATTTAGGCTTATATTCCATAGATCTTTGCTTTGATAGTTCACATTATTCCAATCACTTGACTGGATAATTTCTACCATTCCCATCATATGTATTCCTTTTGTAGAATTTATGGGGATTTTAGCACTGTTTCTTCTTTACAGAGTACTTCTGTTGGAGTTTGCTTTGAGGAACTCATGGATTTCTTCTCGGATGTCCTCTCAAAGACACTCAATCGGTTGTTTTCCTTTTCCTTTATAACCAAGGCCAGTTTGCTTGTGATTGTGCTTTGGAATAAATGTGTGTGCACCATTTGGAGTTTTGGATTTTTGAGATGCTTCATTACTTGAAGATCCTTTTTCCAAAATCACTTTTGGAGCTTGACATAGCACGGAGGAATTAAATCCTAAGCCCCTGTCTTATCTCCACATTCTCGTTGACTCATAATGAGATCATCCAAGGATTTAGATGCCTTAGTGAATGAGGCAATCACATTTTTGAGGTCATTCTCCTCTTTTCTATAGCACTATCTCTGCTATTAACTTAGCATTTTCAGCCTTTTAAACTTTTATTCTCATCGGCTATGTGACTTAGAGTACTCGGCTCCTTAGTCAATCGTGAGTTTTGGCTTTTAGTAGGTTGTTTTCCTCATTTAGTAGTGTGTGTGAGGATTTAATGTGTTCAAAGTCTTTCATCATTTTGCCTAATGAATCATAAAGATCGAGTGGGTGATGAAGTATGTGTGCCACAATCACTATCACTAGTATCGAGTGTGATGAGTTAGAGTGTACCTCATCTTCTTGGTCAGGTTGGTTTTGTTCTTTGGCCATTAGACGGATCAAGGCTTCTTCTTCGAGTCACTTGAGTAGTGCGCTTCACTACTCTCCGAGTGCATTGCGTCTTTTGACTTGGTGTCTCGTGATCTCTGCGGCCAACATTGTCTTTCTCTTTTCTTGTCTTCTTTCTCTCAAGACTTTTCTTTCCTCTTCATTCCCGCATTTGTTGACTACGGGATATGGGCAATCAATGGCATAGTGACCGGGTTGCTCTGCGGTTCCAAAGATAGATTTTCAACTTTTTGATCGAGTTCTTTCCATTCTTGGGTTGTCGGCTCTTTGATACTCAGCTTTTGATACTCTACTCTCTTGGTTGGCCTATCTTCCCTTGACTTGGAGGAGCCGAGTGTCTTCTCGGAGGATTCACCTTTGCCTCTCTTGTAATTCTTGTTGAAGAACTTATTAAACCTTTTAACCATCGTGGGCTATCTCCTCTTGGTCAATGACTTCTTTGACCTCGGCTCTTTTACCCCATCCTTAACTATTAAAGCAAAATGTTTTGGGCACAACTGTCTCCTCTTGGTCTTTTCTTCTCACTCAAATTCGTAGGCTTTGAGATCCGATAATAGCTCATGGTTGGATGTCTTTGATAGGTCCATGGAGTGTCTCATGGCCATGACTTTCATATCCCACTCGGTTGGGAGACTTCTTAGAATCTTCATGCACATTTCTTCGTGTATATATTCTTTTCCAAGTGCGAGATAGTTCATTGGTAATTTACGTGAACCGAGCATCCAAACGATCCAAGGTTTCTCCTGCAAGCATCTTAAAGTTTTCAAATTTTTGTACAACAACAGATAGTTTATTTTCCTTGATTTGCTCGAGCCTTCACAAATCAAGGTTAGCTTGTCCCGATTTCTTTTGCCGTTTTGCATAATTTGACTTTGTTGAACATGGCTTTGTCCAAAGTTTTGTAAAGAATTTCCTTAGCCACATTGTCCAAGTTATATCTTTTCGTGTCATTATTTGTCCATTCAACTCTTGGTTTTTCAACCATCGGCCGTCCGGGAGCAAACATCCTCTTCTCCTTCACCGCAGCAGCTCTCCTTTGCGCAGATGTGTTCACTTTTAAGATTTGCGGTGGCCCATCTTCTATTACTATCCACATTTCATCGTGTGATGCTAATAGATGAGCACGCATACGAATTTTCAATCATCAAATTCCTCAATTGTGAACATAGGGATGCGTGTCGATTTGCTTCCATGATAATAACTTTCTTTGAATAAAAGAGTTTTGAAAGATCAAGTGCTAAAGCAAGCTTTGAAAAATTTGGAGATCTAGTTCGAAACCAGTCACGGAAGGCTCAATGAACCAACCGCTCGATAACACTTGTAGGTCCCAAGGGGTGTGAGTGTAAGGTTTAGAAGGGGGGGTTGAATAAACCTTACCAACTTTTTGATTTAGTCCTTTTAAAACGTTCAGAGTTAATACTTCACAACTGAGTCCTTGGTGGACAGCTAAGTTAGTTAATCAACAGAGTTAGTCACTCAACAGACTCGACTGAGCTGTTGATAGAATAACTCAGTTGTTTTGACTAAAGACTTAACTCGACTGTGATATGTTTTCAGCGGAAGACTTAACACCCTTGAATTTTGGTTAAATATGTTTTAATGCTTGGTTTTAGCACTTTGTTGGTTATCAATTGGATAGCAAATTTATCAGCAAATATTAAAGTAATGTGCAGAAATTAAAGTGCTGAAATGTAAATGACACAATAAGTTTTTATAGAGGTTCGAAGATGGGGTAATTCTTCTACTCCTCTCTTCTCCAACTCCTGGAGGAATCCACTAAGTATTGATCAATATACAAAGTGGTTAACATCCAGATGCAAGTCTTGATCACACAACTAACTTGATCCTTTGGGACTCGATGCCGAGATGCCTTGGTCACATAGCTTGCTTCTCGTGCGACTCGGCTTCTTCACAGGCGAAGCACCGCCTTGCTACTACAACCCACTTGCTCAAGCTTCTTGGATTTGATCACGAAGCCCTCCAAAAACTTGAGACTGGTTCGTCTTTGAACCTTTCTACATTCCTCCGTGGAGTGTAGACCCCTTGATTCTTCAAATGTTTCCTCTTCAACTGATTGAAGTTATCTTTCCTTCACATGTAAGTGTTGGATTGATTTCCTTCGTAGTGTAGGCTTGAGGATTGAACTTGAATGATTTGAGAATATTTTTGGTTCTGATATTGTTTTTCTTGTTCGTGTTTGTTTTCTCGATTGTCAAGGTAACCAACACTCTCTCAAAAAGATTCCTCAGCCTTTTATAGTGTTCTTTTGAAAAATTTGCCCGTTGAAGAGATAGGCTTATTTTCGAAAGACATTTGTGGTCGTTGGCTTGTCTTGTTGCGATCCTTGAAATTGACATTTCCTCGTATGAATGAGTATTGACTTTTCAAGGTTCGACACAGTGCGGTGCTTCCTATTCGTTTATTCCTTTTGCACGCTTCCGGGATGAGCACTTCAAGAAAGGCGATGGAAGTATTACTTGTTTAAGTAATTCTCTTGACTTTTGTGCAACGGATCTCTTTCGATTATCTCGACTTGACCGCATTTCCTTGACTTCCCCAGGTGACTTGAGTCGACTTCCAATCATTGGATGACTCATCCGTCACTTCAACTTGAGACTTGGTTGTCTTGAGTTGACTTGACGACACTTCACTCACCGCATCTCGGTTGCACCTTGATCGAGTTCCTATCTTCTCTTCTTTGCCACACTCACCGCCTCACACAATGAGTCTTCCCTCTAGTCTCCAGTTGACTTCTTGCATATCTTGGCATAGGCGACTTAACTCACGGCTACCCCTATCTATTACAATGCAATTTACAACAAAAATGGGGTGCCAACTTTCTATTCTAAGTTTTACATGGCATTCATCAAAATCTAAAAATTAATTTCCCAACATTGATGGTAGAATGGAAAATGGAGATAATGCTCCTAAAAATTCGAAATTCTTAAATGGCAGAAATTGAATTTCTTTGCCAAATATGGACGATGGGAGCCCGTTCAAATGCTTATTGATCTACGTATCGCTTATTTATGTCATTCTAACCGCATAACTAGGCTCATTACGGGTTTTTTTTCGCTTTGTTGGATTTTTTAGGGTGTATTGTTGTAGTTATTAGGATGTTGATATTGTTGTAGTTATTAGGATATTGCTATGTAGTTATTAGGATGTTGCTAATGTTTTTTGTGAGTGAATAAGATTTTTAATTGAAAAAACAAAGTTGGGAAACAGGGGGTAATTAGTATTGTTACATTTTTTTTAAGTCTAGGGGATTGCTTATTGATGTTTTCAACTGCTCATTGTTGTTGCTAATTATGCTTATTATAGTTTGTTTTCTGCTTATGTAAGCTTTATATTATGCTTATGCTTATTGATGTTGCTTGGTTGTTTTTATGCTTATCATAGACAGAAAATGTTGCTTGTACGTTGCAGAGATTCGTTTGTTTTGTACTGTTAAATGTTTGCTTATTAAGCAGAAATATCTTGCTTACGTAGGCAGAAAATGCTGCTTATTTTATTGTAACTGTTTTGTTAGATGATAGTATGGGTAGATGTATATGAGTTGCTTATGCTGCTAGTACAACTTGCTTATGTGTGCAGTAAATATTGCTTATAAAGACAAAAAATACTTGGTACAAATATATTGCTTATTAAGACCAAATATTCTGCTTGTGTTGATATAAAATGATGATTTCATAGCATAAATGGGTTATTTTTTAGATGTTTTTTATCGCCGCTTTGTGTATATTGATTAGTTTACATAATTGTATGCTTATACGATTATTGATTTTGTTGTCTATTTAATATTTTTTGTCAACATTTTTACCAGGAGTTCGCATCCGAGTCTTGCAAAAGTTGTCATGTCTTGGCGCGGATGTTGTTGATATAATTCGGCCGCTTGAAAATGCACTCAAAGAGGTAACAGGGGGATGCGCAATTTTGCAAAGTCCAAGAAGCATCCATTTTCACTATGCATCACATGTAGACGTATGTGGGAGGAGGTATCGAAAATTGAGAGGGTGGGTGGGAGAAAAACAATAAGGTGCAAATGTTGATGGTGTGCGGAAATATGCCGTTGCGATTTGTTTGGATAATATGAATGAGCGAGGGAATTCAATCTGGGAGAGGCAAAGAAGCTTGGCTGAACAATGTAAGATTATATCAAAACGATGTTGATGTTTTTTTATTTTGAACAAATGGTTGAACAATATATGTTGTTTTGGATTTTTAAATTTGTGGTTGGGTTTGGTTTAATTTTTAGAGTGGTTAAGTAAGATGTAAATGCTATATAAGGAATATTATGGTATAACATATGCAATGTTATCTATACAAGCGATAAATTTTTGATGGCCTAATGTTTGCTTTGACATAGTATATGATGAATTTTTTATGTCCGAAATTTAAATTCCTGTTGGGCTTCAGAAATTTTTTGTACACTCCGTCCGTTGCTCAGGCATATTATTAATCTTCCCTTTCCAATGTATTATTACCAAAATATATCAGAGTATATTTTAAACATCTATTGTGTAGTCAAGCATGGAACATAGAGACAATAAATAAGCAATAGTGTTCATTCATAAGCAACTTTATAAGAATAGTTAAGCAACACTTTATAGATACCTAAGCAAATGATTGATCTTAAAAATATGAAACTCGTGAAATGAATTTAATTGACAATGAATATGCAACATATATTCAATAGATAAGCAAAACATATGTAGATAATTAGCAAATTATTTCTTCATATACGCCAAAAGACACCATTTGACATTTTGTCGTGCATATGCGGCATATACTCGATGGACAAGCAATATGAGTCATTATGTAAGCAATTGTTTTTGCATAAAATGACGCTTTCTTGAAAGATACAATTTTATCTTGTAAGAATGCAAATAAAAATCAATAATAAGCAACATTGTTCATGTTCATAAGCATTTTTATTATAACAATTAAGCAACACTTTATATATACCTATGCAAAGGAACGATTTATAGAGGTAGCAAGCTTTTTTTTTTTTCATTTAATTGAACGATTTACGAGAGGTAGCGGATGTCTTCGTGAAGAAGAAGACTTTAAATGAGACAATTTATTCATGATTTTGATTTTATTTTGGATGGTAAGATATATTGTGGGTAACTGCTCCTATTTTCATGGAATTTGATTATTTGCTTTGGACTAATATACCCCTATATCTATTTAGTTAGGCTTTTTATATATTTTATGCATCTTTAATATTAGCCATTGAAATTTGTTGATCTATGGTTCAGATTTGGTCCTACGTACTTACATAAGGCATGGGTCTCATATAACCCTCCCCCTATATATCTATATATCTATATATACATATATATATGATTCTAATCAAATGATTCCACCATCTTGGTGCAAGTACGAGAGGATAAATCTGTGTTAGTCCAAGTGGCCACGAAAATCTAGAGGAAGTGAAAAGATTTTCCCCGTTTTTTCCGATTTTTCTTCTCTTTTTCGAATAATGGATGTTGAAACTTAATCACAGAAATATAAGTGCGATAAATCAAAATAGATATGATGATTTATAGTGGTTCAACTCGCCTAGAGCCTAATCAACTACCACCCGATCCCTCGAGTGGATTTCTTAACAACTAGTTTTATTAATGAAAAACTTGTTACAACTTTGAAGAGCACCAAACCATTCCCACAACAACTCGAAGAGCACCAAACTCTTCCAACTCTTAGAGAACCAAATTCTTCAACATGGAAAGCACCAAGCTTTTCAACCAACTAACTCTAATCAACCAAATGTGTTCTTTCCAAAACAATACTAACAAGAATTTATTGTTTTGGATGATGTTACAAATACAATCAAGATTACACATTGAATGAAATATTACAACTCAAAAGTGCGGTGTAATCAAGAAGAAAAGCCTATCAAGCGATATGTGAAAGTGTAGTGCTTAAGCTATTACAACAAGAATGTTGAAAATACTTACAATAAATTTGGCTTGAGATTTTCTTGTTGTATTGCGAGAATTGTGTTGTGTATTTGATCCTTTAAAATCCCCAACTATTTATAGAGGAGCTTGATTTGATTTCCAACATAGGTTCCTCCAATTTGAGATTTGTCTACAAAAGAAGGGTCAAAATATCTACAAAAATGGTTAAGATTTGTTAAAGTGAACTTTGATGATAAGTGATGCTGCAACAGATAGAATCATTGTTAATATCGGTCGCTATGTATAAAATTTAAAAAATTAAACTATTGGAATAAGATTGGACACGAGTTGCTATCAAGGGAGACTGGTCTCTATATCGAACGACCGACACGCTGGATAGAGACCGGTTGCTTTGTCTTTATAGAGAAGAATGGAGGTTCCTATCACATGTTGTTGTCCATAGAGACTGGTCACTTGTCTATAGAGACCGGTGATAAAGATCGGTCGCTGTGCATATAAATCGGTGGCTACTAATACAGAGAGAAAAATGAATTTTGAGCAAAACACAGGTACTGGTAGCCCTCTGTAGCGGCTGGTCGTTGTCACTTTTGAAAATCTTCTATTTTTCAAAACATTGAAGAACACACAGGTATTGGTCGCCCTTGATAGTGACCGTCGCCCTCAATACAGGGACTTGTCTATTTTTTCAAAACTTTCAGGTACCAGTTGCTCTATTTAACAACCGGTCGACCTCAAGACAAATATTTCTCCGATTTTTGACAAAAAAAAGAGTTCAATTAATACTTCATAGAGTATTAAAATGATTAAAATATATTATGCATTCTAGAAAGTATTTTGACAAAGATTTGAAAATATTGTTTTGGTCTCTATAAAGTGAAATATGAAACCAACAAAATAAAAAATAACTTTCTTCTAAAAACTCCACATTTGTGATGATTTCAACCAAAACAATTTTTGAAGAGGAATTTTTTTTAAAATAGTTTCTTGGTCGAAAAACTAAAACTATCCATTGTACACAACACTTCTTAAAGCAATATTCATAAGAAGTTATAAGTAATAAATAAGCTAATTAATGAACAATAGTTTCTCAAAACTTTTCAAAGCTCCCCTATCAATATGCCAAGCAAACAAGTACCAAAGCAATAAAAAAGTCATCACATATCAAAAGCTCATAATTTCTAGCTTATAGAAATAGCTTAATTAAGCTCAATCACAAAGACATCAAATGGCAATAAAAAAAAACTCAAAAGCTCCTCCAAATATGTTAGTTAGGCAATTGTATCAAAGCTATTTCAAAAATTTCAAAAGCTCTATACCTTGTTGAAGCTTCCCCATCAATATTAAGCAAATAAGCTCACCATTACTAACTTATTCATTTAAGAGTCTATCGTGCCTATAGCAAAAGAGTTTTTGTCAAAACCTTACCCTGTCAAATCATCAACTTATACTTTTCTCCCCTTTGAAATCATCAAAAGCTTAAATGAGAGAGACATTATCAAAGATAGCGAGAAAGTCATACTAAATAATACTACAAAGCAAAAAAAATGAAAGCATAGTTAATAATCGACACCTTTTCGCTTAACCGGGGTGGAGAGATGAGCCGATTAAAGTATTGGGAGGTGCCATAGATGAGAAGTACTTGAAATAGATGATATTAACAACAAAATCACGAAATTTGGTGAACATTTGAGATTTTTCGAAATTGGGGCGATTAAACTTTGAAAAATTAGAATTTTGCCCTAAAACCTTTTGAAAATATTATAAAAGTCCAAATAATAACAATTTCCAATATGTGTTATGCTTAATGGAGTTCGAATAGAGTTGAAAGACTCGGCATATAAGCGGTTTTGTAAAAATATACGCTAGTTGATCTTGAGACGGAACAAAGCACATCTCAATTTTTCATTTTGAAACACAATCTCTTAAAATTGATGTTGAACTTCAATATGTTTTGTTCGGTTGTGATGGACGAGATTTTGTGAAATATTAATGGTGGAAGTATTATCACAAAAATAGAAATATTTTCAAAATTGATTTTATAATCCACCAAAGTTTGTTTCATCCATAATAATTGTATAAAACAAAAGGCCGCGTCAATATACTCAAATTTGGCCTTTGATATAGAAACATAATTTTACTTTTTTAGAAAATTAAAAAACAAGATAATCACCAAAAAATTGACATGAGTCAAATGTGCTTTTGCGATCATAAATATTCCAAAGATAATGAGTCGTTAAAGTTTTTAATATAAACATTCATTTTCCGAATAAAATACCCATATAAACTAGTGCTTTTTAAATATCTAAAAATTCTTTTCACGGCACTTAAATAAGACTCTTTTGGATTACTTTGAAATTGAGCGTATAATCATACAACATGAAAAATATCGGGTCTACAAGTAGTAAGATAAGTTATCGATCATATCTCGATTTTTGTTTTTGACGATAAATTTACCTTTTTCATTCTTGTCCAATTTAATATATGTATCCGTTGATATTTCTATGGTCCTTCGTCCTTTGATGCAAAATTGCTTTAATTGGTTTTGCAAATATTTGAATTTGCAAATGGAGAATTCTTTTTGATTACTTTGTATTTGCAATCCAAGATTTTAATCGAGTTTTCTTGTCATGCTCATTCCAAAAATTTTCCTGCAATAACTAAGGGCAATTTCTTGTACAAAAGTTTAGTAGTACCGAATGATTGATTTCAAAGGTATGAACTTAAAACAACAAATTCTTTCAAAATTAAAATAGGTAATGCATACTTTTCTCAAAAATGAGTTTAATATATCATATATAGCCTAATGTGCTTATTTAAAACTATATAAGGTCTCCTTCGAAGAAATCCGAGAATTGTATAATTTGAGACCTCCTTACATGAAAAACATTTAGAAATAAAATTTGATATTCAATACATGGATTTTGAAATAAAATCAAGAATATGCACATTAAATATGTATTGCTTAAAAAATATTAAAAAAAAGAATATGACTAACTCTAAAAATGATAAATTTAAGAAGAAGAGAAGAGTTACCAACGTCGCTATTGCCAATGGTTATGTCTTTCCCATTTTTGAGCATAGTTATAGCTTTTTCTTGTGGTACGATTTTGTTGAAAGTATTTTCTCATTTGATATGGCGCGATCATTTATCGTCTATTGACCATGTTAACTTTTTTTTGACCATTGTTGCCAGGGGCGGAGCTAGGATTCACTGTCGAGGGGGGCTGATAGTCCAAGTCATACGATTAAATATTTATTTTATATAATGACAAAATTTAAATTATTATATCACACAAAGAGTATTCTTAATTTACTAAATTTTAGAACGCCTCTCTTGAAGAAAAATCATTGAACAAGTGAAGAGTTCAATTTTTTTAGCATAAGCAGTATGTACTAACAAGCCAATTAGAAATTAATCCACAAACATATAGTTACAGGGTATACTCTCTTTAATTTAATCGAAGAAAAATATTTTTATCACATTAGTAACTTATTAAAAGAGTTAAAAATAGATTAATACTACAAAATAAAACAAACACAAACAGTTAGTTCAACAAGTTCACCCAAGAAAGAAAGAAATGAAAAAAAGATAGACACGTCATTTCATTATATTAGAACCATAAAATAATTAATATAAAATTGAGGGAAGAAAATAACGTAAAATTCCTACTGCTCGATGCACTTCTTTCATGATGCAAACTAAAGAAAATAATACATTGAGACAATAAATAAGAGACTAATAACAATAAAGAAATGTAAACAAAAGAATAGAAAAAGATTAATATCATCTGAAATTATGGGGATAAGATGTATAATCTTACATGAAACGATAAAATGTCTTGGCCCATTATAAACATTTGCATAATGATTTCTTCTTTTCAAGATAGAGTTGCCTGATGATCTCTCAAATATAAACATTGAGAAGTATTATGTCAACGTTTAACTATAAACCAACGGATTGAAATTTGAAATATGTAATGATAGATCCACCACCATAACACTTCCACTAGAAAATATGGGATTTCATTTCGGTTAGGAAGGGGGACCTGGGCCCTCCTCATGCTATATGTCCGCCCGCCCTTGATTGTTGCGCCAGTACCTAAAATAAGATTATTTTATGGTATCCTCAAGTGTTTGGGTTCATTGAGATTAGCATTGAGATTAGTATTGAGATTTTTAGGTCTCCAATAATAATTTGAGCTATTTCTAGTCAAACAAGTATTTATTGTGTGTCCACTTTTACCGCAATAGAAACATGTAATAGTTTTGGAAGCATAATTTTTAGCATAAGTAAAAGTGAATGCTTGGTTCTTTTTCCTATCATTGATAACATTTGGCTTATAACCAAGTCATAATTTCAAATGATCGCTATGTTGTACATGAAGAATCTTGGTAATTAATAGTGCTCAAACTGAACTTCATCATATCATTTTCATGCAATCAACTTCTTTAATAAGAGTTTCATTTTCTTTTTCAAGGTTTCTAACATTTTCAAGAGTAATATTGTGAGAACTATTGAGACAATCATATGAGACAAATAATTTTTTATTTTCTAATTTCATGCTATTAAACTTCTTTCAAATACTTACATTTAACAATCTTATTTTGAAACTCACTTTGCAATTCATCATAATCATCTTGTTGTTCATTAATAAATGTAGTAGAGTTAGAGTGTACCTCATTTTCTTCATCGATGCCCATTAGACATTGCTCGGTTTCTTCATCTTTGGATGTTGCAAGAAGTTTATCCTATATATTTGCTTTGGCTTCGGTATTCAAGGCTTTTAATTTTCTGTGAAAGTGTTTTTTCCTCTTTTGTTCTTCCTTCGCCTTGGGAAATTCGGCAGAAGGTGTCCGGGTTTTCACATTAAAACAAGACTTGTTTCTCGCTTTTATTTTTGTTTTTATTTGCGGATTTTGTAAATTTGTTGACAAGGTCATCTTCATCTTCATTGTTACTTGAATAATAATTTTTCCATATTGACGCGAGGCCTTTTGGAGCTAATTCCATATTCGGTAATGAGAAGTAGATGTTCTAGAAGTACTTTCATTGGTGTAGACCTCATATATGAGAAGATTTTCAATAAATTAGCCGATCTTGAGAGTCCAAGAGCCATGAAGGGATTTACAATATTGTCGAGTCTTTCAATCATCTTGGACATATTTTCACCTTCAAACATGGCGAAGTTCTCAAATTCCTTAGCTAATATGGTTTTTCGAGCTTTTCTCACCTTCTTTGTGTCTTCATAGATGACTTCTAGTTTTGTCCACACATCATAAGCGGATCAGATTCCTCTAATATGATTATACTCTTCAGCGGTAAGACAACAATAAAGAATGGTAAGAGCTTTACCGTTTAAGGATAATATTTTCTTGTCTTCATTATCGAAGTCCTTGAAATCTTTAGGAGTTTGAGTTTCGTCCTCCAATTTATTCATTGGGATGGATACACCATTTATAATCGCATTACAAATATCGAACCCGCACCAAAGAAAGCACTATATTCTATCTTTCCAAAATGGATAGTTGTTAGCATTGAATAAAGAAGCTTGTTGGTGGAGGCAATCGGTTTATAGCATACAATAGTTTGTGGCCATGTATATCTTTTCTTCTTGTAAAGATTAAACGAGTTGCCAAAGAGTTTGATTTTGATACAACTTGTTAGTCCAAGTAGCCAAGAAAACAGGGGGCGTGAATAGATTTACCCCAATTTTTTTATTTTTCTTCTCTTTTTCTAATAATGGAAGATGAAGCTTAATCACAAATATAAGTTCGATAAATCAAAATAAACATGATGATTTATAGTGGTTCAACTCACCTACAGACCTAATCCACTATAACCCCACCCTCGAGTGGATTTCCTAACAACTAGTTTAAAACTTGTTACAACTTTGAAGAGCACCAAAATCTTCATGACAATAACTCAAAGAGCACAAAACTCTTCTATACCTCGAAGAATACCAAACTTTTTAACACAAAAAGCACCAAAATTTTAAACCAACTAACTCTAATCAACCAAACATTTTCTTTCCAAAAGAACACTACCAATGATTTTTTTTTGTTTTGGATGATATTATAAATACAATCAAGATTACACTTTGAATGAAATATTACAACTCAAAAGTGCAGGTGTAATCAAGAAGGAAACCCCATCAAGCAATGTGTTAAAGTGTAGTGCTTAGGCTATTACAACAAGAATGTTGAAAATGAAGTACAATAAATTTGCTGAGATTTTCTTGTTGTGTTGTGAATTGTGTTTTGTATTTGATCCTTCAAAATCTCCAACTATTTATAGAGGAGCTTCAAGATTTGATTTGAACATAGGCTCCTCCGATTTGAAATTTGTCTTCAAAAGAAGGATCAAAGATCTACAAAAATGGTTAAGAATTGCTAAAGTGAACTTTGCTGATAAGTGTTGCTGCAATGGATAGAATCTGCTATCAAATATCCTATAGCAACCGGCCGCTATGTATAAAATTTGAAATTAAATCGTTGGGTCAAGATTTGACACGGGTTGCATCGAGAGAGACCGATATCTATATAGGGTGATCGGTTGCTGTGGATAGAAAACGGTTGTTGTTAATACAGAGAACAAAACAAATTCATAGATACAGGTTACTGTCAAAGTTTGTTGTCCATAGAGACCGGTCACTGACTATAGAGCTGTCAATACACGTAGAAAAATGAATTTTGAATAAAAAAAACAGGTACCGCTGTCACTTCTTAAAAATCTTCTATTTTTTAAAATTTTGAAGAACACACAGATATGGGTCGCCTTTCATAGTTTCTAGTTGCCCTCAATACATGGACTTCGCTATTTTTTGGAAACTTTGTAAAACTTTCAGGTACCGCTGCTCTATATAACGACCGGTCGATCTCAAGACAAAGATTTCTCAGAATTTTGACAAAAAAAGAGTTCAAGTAATACTATATAGAGTCCAATTAAAATGATGAAAATATATTAGGTATTTTAGAAAGTATTTTGGCAGCATTTGAAAATATTTTTGGTCTTCATAAAGTGAAATATGAAATCATCAAAATCAAAATTAACTTTGTTCTAATAATCCGAACTGTTGGACTTTTGCCCGTGCAATGCACGAGATGCGTTTTGTCGAACCACGTAAATTTAATAAATATAAGAATTACAATATTTATGGAATATAAAACTGTACAATGCGCATTTCAAACCAATCAAGTGAAATCACTACATTTAAAATTTATAAATTTTGAGATGCTTCTTTGTACACAACATTATTTATTTGTTTATTTTTGGATTTATCATCGCTACAAACTAAATTTTCAAACCTTTATGATTGATGACTAGTGAATCAACAACATATAATTGGTCACAATTGGATGCTTTAGGTACAACCTGACATTCGAGAAGAAATATGACACATGTCATCACCTCATTATTCTGAAACATGTGTTAACTCTTCATTCTCTCAATTAGGGATGGTAATGAGGTGAATTAAAACCCGATCCTGCATCAAATCCACCCGACAGGCGGTCTAGACCGTGAAATGGGTCCTTTAACGGGTCCTGGCATAGATTTTAAAATCCGCCCGGATCCGGGTGGGTAATGAGTCTAATAAAACCCGCCTCGGACCCACCACAAGACATTTAATTTATATTTTTTATTTTATTTTTCATATTAGGTAAAAGTAATTAGTCTCACGTGAGGGGTTGGAAGTGGAACACAATAACATTATACCATAAAATAGAGTCGGGGTAGATTCCACCTGGTCATTATGTACCTTCTGATTTCCATTTTCCCTTTTGGCCTTTCCTACGTACTAAGGGTTGTTTTTTATTCTTTGGGATAGTTACAAAAAGTACCCCTGAGATTAAACCTAATTACAAAAAAACTCACTAACTTTTAAAATTACAAAAAGTACACCGATGTTTGATTCAGTGTTAAAATTAAGGGGTAAACTGTAATATTTTATAAATACGAGGGGGGATTTTTATATATTTTTTGTTTATGAGGGGGGTAAAAGTTAGACAAAATATATATTTTTTGTAATTTTGAAAGTTAGCTGGGTTTTTTTGTAATTAGGTTAAACTCATGGGTTCTTTTTGTAATTAACCCTTATTGTTTTGAAGTTCTATTAGTTGTTGCATGTGTGACTAGGTGAGTACATTGTTACACTTCATTAAGCTATTCTTAGTTTAAACTTTGCTTGCACAGGGAAGGATGCTTTTGAATTTTCTATTCTCATTGAGTCTAATTTGTAGTCTACATAGAGCAACAAGTATACAGTTGAGGAAATATGGTGGGTCCAGTGGGTCGAACACACCGGGTTACGGGTTCAAGATGGGGCGGGGAGGGGCGGGTTTTGAGGCGGGGTGGGTCCTGGGTCCGACTTTCTTGGTGTAGCGGGTCCTTGGTTTAGCCAAACCCGCCCCGTAGCCATCCCTACTCTCAATTACACATGACGGCTTCATATTTATCCATGTGGTAACCCTATATTATATATATTCCTTATATAATCTAAACTATAACAAATAATCTGAAAATCAAGGATTATATCTATACAATCTATTTTTTCATAAATTAAAGATTCAATCTATACAGATTATTATAATCTAAAAGGTAAATAGTGATCCAAAAACCAATGTTTTTATTGGTACATCTAAAAAAGTAAACTACTTTAAAATATGGAAGATATAATTATTGAATACTTTTGATTAATAAAATTAGCACAATTTACTAAGTGATTTTTTACATGCCAAAAAATCTAATATCAACCATTAAAATATACTATTAAGTTGTGGACCATGTACAGATAAGTACTATTCCACTTTTAGTAATAATAAAATCGTGGGAACCACCATACAACAAGGTATCATCAACTTTTCAACATTAGGAAATTTCTTGAAGCTCTTAAAATTGTACATAAATATCGAGAATGAATTTTCGAACATAAGAACATGCATTTTTCCAGGAAAAATATATTGTGTTTTATTGTAATGGTCTTGTTCTCGGCCGTTGTACGGCTGTTTAATTTACAACGATGAAGTCCTTAATTGCACAAACCCGACCTTTTGTATACAATTTATAAATTGCTCGATTTTGAATTGCCTAATAGTACCATTAATTCTATCTCTTTACTCGCTAAAGGAAATGGTAAAATAGTTTAATGTAATGTTGAAATATTTGAAATTTAATAATAACACAAATGTAACTCAAGGGTATAATAATAGCTCGCTATCATGAAAGTTCTATTCAAGGCTATATATCTGGTTTTTATCAGCATAGGTTGATATTCATACAATGCAACGAGATGAAGCTTTACGACCTATTGTGTGTAATCATGGGTGCCATTTAGATATTTTTATTTTTAGAAGCTTGTAAAATAATAAATACAGTTTTTTCTTTTGGATGTATAAGTGCGTAAAATTATAATAAACTAATACTATATATATATATATATATATAAATAGGGATTGTTCAAATGAGACCAACTCCTTTAGGTTAGTCCATAGAAACTTATGGACTCTTGATTTAAAATTTTAAATGGTGTAGATCATTCTAGTTATTTTAGGCTAATAAGGGTATATTTGTACTTTCTATATCATCAATTTATTAAATAGGCGGTTAATATGTTTAATTGCTATTTTTAAGGCAAATACAATCTTACCTTTTCAGTTGACCGATTATTAGGGAGAAAAAACGCATTACTTTTATACCTGATTTTGTTTTATCATATTTTTAGTTCAGTGGAATTGTATACTTAGTTCAGTTGACTTGTATACTTAGTCATGTTTTATTGTATATTTAGTTCAGTCGATTTGTATACTTGGTTCAGTGGAATCGTATTCTTAGTTATATAAGTAGTTTAGTAAGTAGTTTAGTGAATTTGTATACTTAGTTCTGTGGATTTGTATACTTAGTTCATTGGAATTGTATACTTAGTTATATAAGTAATTCAGTGGAATTGTGTATTTAGTTCAGTGTAATTGAATACTTAGTTAAATGTTTCTGTATACTTAGTAATATTTTAATGTATAGTTAGTTCAATGTAATTGTATACTTAGTTAAATATTTTTGTATACTTAGTAATGTTTTAATGTACAGGTAGTTTAGTGTAATTGTATACTCAGTTAATTGTTTATGTATATTTAGTAATGTTTTAATGTATAGTTAGTTTAGTGGAATTGTATACTTTTCATTAATTGTTGCATGATTTTGTTGCCATATTTGAAGAAGGGAGAGAAAGTAAAGGTGAATCGCGTGATTATGGGGACATGATCAATAATAGATCACGTCCCTAATTTGTAGGAGGCGGTTACCATATTTAGTTTCTTGGATACCTATTTAACCCCTTCTAATGTATACTTTCATATGAATTGTTGTATATATTTGTTCATATCTTGACCATTGATTTATTTTTTTGATGGTGTAGATCTGGTCCTATGGTCTTACCTAGAAAGAGGGTCTCACAGGATCCCCTCCATATATATATATATATATATATATATATATATATATATATATAGAGAGAGAGAGAGAGAGAGAGAGAGAGCTAGTCTCCTGTCAGACCATCTAAATATCCTACCCATCTCGCAAACTTGACCCGGTCCGCGAAACAATATATAAAAAAAGGTACGGAGACTCCAAACAATCCTTAGCTAACGGAGAATGGATCGGTGGGAAATGCGAAGGGGATAACGGTGGTGGTTTTTGAAAAGCAGCGGCGGCGGGGGAGGGGTGAAACCCATTGTTTTTTTTCAAAATTTTCTGGATTCTTCAACGTCGTGGTGATATTTGAAGGTCTAATTTGTTGTTTTTGTTCGATTTAGTGTGAAAATAAAAATTTGTTCTCGCATCTTCTTTAATGGTAGTAAAAATAATATTATAAGTGTATGCATTTCAACCTTTTCGAGGTATGCTGACTCTGCAATCTGCATCTCCTTTTCTTATATATATACATTTTCTTGTATATATACTTTAGGACTAATGAATATTGCAGCAACATAGCATTTGAAGACGAATCACTAAATGATACAAGTATTACTATCAGCTAATACTTTTATGGAGAAATACTAATACATTATATAAGAAAAACTAATACTTTGCAGGAGCACTACTAAAATACTCTCTAGGAAATTACTAATACTTTTCGAGAAACTATTAATTACTTTTCCGAGGGACAACTAATATATTTCGGGAGTAAACTTTAATTATATTCAGGGAAACTACTAAAATACTCTCCATGGAACTACAAATACTTTTTCGAGAAACTACTAATACTTTTCCAAGGGACAGCTAATACATTTCGGGAGTATATTCATGAGAAATACTAAAATACTTTTCAGGGAACTACTAATACATTTCAGAAGAACTGCTAATACTTACGGCTAATACTTTTCGGAAGGATCGTTAATACATTTCGGGAGAAAAATTTAATTATATTCGTGGTAACTACTAAAAACTGCTCAGTGGAACTACTAATACTTTTTCGAGAACTACTAATACTTTTTTGAGGGACTGGTAATACATTTCGGGAGTATATTTAGGAGAAATACTAAAATACTCTTCAGGGAACTACTAATACATTTCAGAAGAACTGCTAATACTTTTTAGAAGGACGGCTAATACTTTTCAGAAGGACCGTTATCTGAATACCGATGGTCCCCGAAAACTACTAAAATACCATCATCGCTAATATTACGGAAATGCCACCGAGTTCGCGGGTCACATCCGTCTAACAGTCGAACCGTTAGACGGTCTGGACAGAGTTTTTGTCATATATATATATAAGAAGCAAGTTAGTAACCATTAAGGTAATATGGGAAAATCGATTTAATTTCATCATTCATAATTCATGTTTGCATTTATGTGATCTATATTCGGTAAAATTGAATTTGTTTTTATAAAATCTTATAAAATCTATGGTATGTAATAAGTTTGTTGGGCCAGAATTAATTAAAATTGATTTTGTATGATTTGTTTTTAAAATTATGATTTAGGTATAATGCAAAATATATGACTTTTTCAATTTAATATTTTTCTTTTATTATTGCAATTAGTCTATAAAATCACACTACAATTACAGCATGAAATCAAATCGGACCAAAATTTCCAGAAATAATATCTAATAATGAATTAAAAGTTTAATAATTACAACGATATTGGGCCATCAATTCAGATTTATTCCTCTATTTTGTTTATTGTTGTGTGGGATCTCAATGGACAATGTGTACGTAATAATTAAATTTTGTTGCAGATATTTTTTAATTTTAACTAAATTTGTAATTATACTTTTCCAAATTTATGAATAGATTATTTAAAAATGAAGGTAATGTCACGCCCAAACGGGACGCAACGAACGATTCACAACTTAAATACAAATGGACTAACATTCCGGACAATACCAATGAGAACCCAATAAAGCAGAGTCTAAATAGCAAATGAAATGAATAATGATACAAGTTATCACTTAAAGTCTACATCCCATCACCAAATTACAATCCGAAATTCAACAAGGTAGTAACTTAACGTCAAAGGGTCATACGCCCCTCAATTACAAACCCGAATTGATTAGGATACAAAAGTCCAACAATAACATAATAAGAAAAGAGTCCGATCAACAACAAGATGCAGAACTCCAACAAGCGTAGTACAAGGTCTCAATCCAGAGCCGTTCAAGATCCCCAAATAAATCCTCATCTAAGGTTAGAAAACAAAGTGGGGATGAGACAAAAATCTCAAATGGATGGGGTGATCGGGTAATGCGAGTGTGGCGTAATATAGTTAATGTGAGAAAGCGATTATACGAAAAACGCGTGAGTATGATGCATGGTTTCACACATTCTAAGCGTCGTGATAAATTATTTAAATAATATATTTATACAGTTTAAGAAAATTTCATGGTCACACAGGCACTATGTGATACAATCGAAGACAGGTAGGATTGCGTACGGAAGTGTAACGCCAATCCTATGCAAGGCAATTAATGGTTGCGTACGGACTTGTAGCGCCAACCAATGCAAAATAGGTAGCGGTTGCGTACGGGAATGTAACGCCAACCAAAACGGGACGATAACTCCGGAATCGTGTGGATCGGACAGCGATTCCTTCGTTCTTCCTTGTAACTCCCGTCGATGGTCCAAGACCGGCACCTTATCGCTCCATAGGCAAAGACAAAATCCCGGAGAGCCGAGGCTCGGATCTGTCATAATCATGATTATACCTCGATTACGACCCACTTCCCTTGGACAAACTCCGTTCCTCGATTGCGGGATTAGGGCGATGGGGCCTAAGAGTGGAATAGCAGCCGAGCTGCCCATTCCATCCCCGACGTATCCATTCCGAGACGTGAGCTCGACACACCAAGTTGACTCAGCAGAAAGTAATTACAATTACGACGCATCAACCAGCAATGAGTATTATTGATTCAGGGAAGCAGTTTAGGAGAAATTTTTGAAAAACGCGAGTGGCAATTATGGCGTTGGTGGAGTATTTGGATGAAGATGATTATCGGAAGGATAAGCAACCTTCGATATCTTGAAAGATTAGGTGGAACATAAGTCCCGTCATAGATTCCAAAATCGCAAGACGAGGAAGTCGCTCCGCGATCGGGTATTAATCGGTCAAATTGATCCGATAAGTCAGGGTTTTTGGAAAAGTAAAATACTTAAATTAAATCTCCAAGTCAGAGAGTCCAGGCGATTTTAGTAAAAGAGAAAATAATTTGAGTGAGGTCCTTTATAAAAGGAAAATTGTAATTTAGCCCCGTTTTGTAAAAACTAACACTTTTGGGGTTAAAAATTGAATAATTAAATATCCCGACCTTGAAAAATTATGAGGTCAGTTCCTAAATTCCCCAAATTGTCCAGAGATTCAGATTTTTAAAGCTTTGAGGTCGAGTTTTTGTAAAAATCTCACATTGGCCCCAAATTTGTAAAAATTGCCAATTCGGACCTTAAGTTTTAAAAATTCGAACTCACAAACCGGAAGGGATTTTAATGTGGTTCCAGTTGGAAAATGTCACTAAGGTTAGTAGGATATTGGGACAAAAGCAGTTTTTAAAAACAATATGTGTAGGTCCTTTAACTTTTGAAAATATCATTTTTGTCCCATTTTAAAATAATTGCCTTTAAGGCTTTTAGGGGTCCAATTATTATGAAATTTGAACCTTGGGTCCAAAATACAATTAAGTTATAGTTAAGTTAGTATTTCCAGGTGCATGGGCTGCATAAGTCCTGGAAATTTCATTTGGGTCCTCAAGTTTAATATTTTTCACATTAGTCCCTCAATTTTAGTAAAATTGTTTTCCAAGCCCTAACCACTTGGATTTTTAAAATACTTTTAAAATATGTGATTCCCAGTAGCTTAAAAGTAAAATTTTTAATTTATAAAGTTTAGGTCTGGTACAGTTTTAAAATTGCAAAGTAGCCCTTAAACTTTCAAAAATTTTACAATCTAGTCCTTGGGCTTTTAAAGGTTGATTTTATTTATCTTAAAACTCTTAAAACATCATTAAAATGTCCAAAAGTCATTTTGAACCTGAGTACAGTCCCAAATTTCGAAATTTGCAGAGGGGTCCTTTAACTTTTATTTTCTTGCAATTTAGTCCACCAACTTTCCATTTTTGCATTTTTAAGTCCAAAATTGAAATTTAATCAATTATGCTCGACTTTTCCAGGTTTTAAGTCATCCAAAACATATATTTTAAAGATCATACACATGCATGTCCAATACATACAAGAATTCATCAATTAAAGCATTAAAGTGTACATGCATGCACCTAAAATTCAATAAATAGTAATTTTAAGCAACTCTTGAGAATTTTTATGATTTGATATATAAAATTGACATGCAATACATAGATTATATATATCTCAAGGCTCATGATCAAATTTTCTACATGCATTTTAATAAAACACCTAAAAGTTGGAAAAATAATTTTCCACCCACCTTAATTTTGGAAATTGTGAAATAAAGGGATAATTTCACAATTTTGAGTGAGGCTTCTTAGGTCAGCCCCTAAGTCAAGAAAATATCAAAATTGGAGTTAGAAAAATGAGAGAAAAAAATTAAGGAGAAAAGAAGGAAATAAGGAAATGAAAAGGACTACACTTTACCTTGTGTAGTAGATGTTTGGAGACTAGTTGAAGCTCAAAAATTGGAAATTTGGCTCAACTCCAAAAATCTCCTAAGGTCAGCCCCTATTTCTCAAAAATGAAAAGGGGTGTTAAAATTTGAAAAAAAAATAGGAAGAGTAGGAAAGAAGGGGTCTAGTACACAATTCTTACCTTGTAGTCAAATTTTCTCTACTATTTTCTTCTTCAAGCTTGAGGTCCTTCTTCAAAATATTGTCAAGCTCTAACCTTCAAAGTCTTCTAAATGTACCTCCAAAACCAAATTTAAACTTAAGTTAAGAAGGTGGAAGAGATGAACAATGTGATATCCAAAAATGGATTGAAGCTAAAATTTCTTACCTTTTAGTATAGTGGTTCGATTTTTATGAAGGATAGGGAGGAAAATGTTGAAAATTTTTCTAAGTATGGAAGAAGAAAGTGAAAGAAAGAATAGAGAGATGTTGGGAGTTTTTAGAGAGAAGGAGGAGAAGGCTTTGAGTATTAGAATGTGTTGATGAGAAATGAGATGAAAATTTGGTGAAAAAATGCCATAATGGCCGTGTAGTATGAGAGAGAGGAGAGGAAATTTTGATCAAATTGTGTCTTGTAATTTGTCTCTTGCATGGAGACAAAAATGCAAGTCAAAGTGTGGGTCAATTTGAATTTGAGAGGAATAAGAAGAATGTTGGTTAAGTGGGAATAAGTTGGGGAAAATAGTAATAAAGAATTGGTGTATAAGATGATGTGTATAATGTTTGAATTAATGATATAATTATACACAAGATGACTAATATATGGTGTATGTGTACAAGAGTTGGATGATATTTTTATTCCAAAATATCCATCATGGCCGTCCACGATGAGGTAAAATGGTAATTCCATATATTTTTTTTTGTCCCAATTTTGATGATAATAGATGAAACATATCAATCTCCAAAATAATTAGTGATTCCCTTGATCACTTGTAAGTCTCATGATCACTTAAACTAAATTAAAGTCTTAATTCTATAAGGTAAAAGTCTCCAAAATAAATAGTCTCTTAAAATTCTAAGGTGACTAATAAATACAAAAATAGTACTAATGATCAATCAAGTGATCATAAATGAGGAATAGAATTAATGATGATCATGATCACAAGTAATTAAATAAAATGAAATAAAATACAAATGTTTATATTATTAATAATTACCCGTCAAAATGACGCGGTAAAATAGTCGATCAAAAGCTTAAACAACAATAAGGTTCAACTAATAGCTTTCGGAAAAATCGGGGCTTCACATCCTCCCCTCCTTAAAAGAATTTGGTCCCCAAATTCTCTTCAGAATAGTTCTGGATATTGATTCCTTATGTCATCTTCCATTTCCCACGTTGCGTCTTCGTCTCGGTTGTGGTTCTGCCACACCACTTTAACCATCGGAATTTCTCTCTTACGCAATTGTCGTATCTGTTGGTCGATGATCCTGATTGGCCTCTCGGTGTAGGATAGATTTTCCATTAGAGGAGGAGTATCTCGGTGATGATATGCTCGGGATCCGGTTGATACTTCTTCGCTCGAAACGTGGAATACATCGTGCATTCCCGCATATGGTGCTTTGTAACTCGAGTCAGAGGCTAGCTTCTCGATCCTCTCAGTAAAATCTTGTAAGGTCCAACATATCTCGGACTTAACTTGCCTCCTTTCTTGGATCGATTAATCCTTTCCGTGGTGAGAGTCTAAGAAATACTTCATCACCGACTTCAAATTCCAAATCCTTTCTTCTCTTGTCCGCGTAACTCTTTTGGCGACTCAGCCGTGCGAATCCGCTCCTTGATCGGCTTGACCTTCTCCATGGCCTCCCGAACTAAGTCGATCTTTGGAATCGAGGCGACTTTCGTTTCTCTTTAGTCCATTGGTCATCAATCTCCCGGTGTAGTGGGGATCTACATTTTCGCCCATACAATGCCTCGTAGGGTGCCATCCCAATCGTGGCACGATAATCTGTTATTGTAGGCGAATTCGGCTAATGGTAAGTGCGAATCCCAACTTCCTTGAAAATCCAAGTGCGGGGCTCGCAACATATCTTCAAGGTTTGAATTGTTCTCTCGGACCGTCCATCGGTTTGTGGATGTCTTCTTTGTCTTTGAAACTTAGTAAGGTACCTAATTCCTCGTGTAAGCACTTCCAAAATCTGGAGACAAACCTCGGGTCTCTGTCGGATATTATATCGATTGGTACTCCATGCGGTGGAATGATTTCTGGATATAAATGCATGCAAGTTTCTCGCAAGCTATCGGTTTTCTTGATGGGTAAAAAGTGTGCGATTTCGTAAGTCGGTCTACAACGACCCGATAGCGTCCTGGCCTCTTCTCGTCCTTGGTAGATCCGTCACGAAAGTCCATTGTTATATGTTCCCATTTCCACTGGAATTCTCAACGGTTGTAGTAAACCCGATGGTCGTTGGTGTTCTCGCTTTTACTCGTTGGCAAGTCAAACATCTCGCAACGAACTCCGCTACCTGGTTCTTCGAGTTTACCCACCAATAACTTCGTTTCAAATCTTTATACATCTTATTTCCTCCAGGATGTATAGTGTATTTTGAACGGTGTGCCTCTGTAGGATTTTATTCCTAATATGTTCGTCATTTGGTACACACACTCGATTCCGGAACCTGATAACTCCATCTTCGGTATCGAAATTTTGATCTTTCTCCTTTAAGTATCTTCTCCTTCGATTTTGAAGATGTATATCTTTTTCTTGTGCTTCTTTGATCTCACTCAAGATTGGGTGTAATCGAAATGTTAGCACATGAAATCGAGTATTGTTCTCGTCGATTCCAATTGCTCGGCTCCTTTAATGATTCCCACTCTCGAATCATAAGTCCGCTAAGCTCGCCTTTACTCGCTTAGAGCGTCACGCTCGGCGTTAGCTTTTCCAGGATGGTATTGAATATCAAAGTGATAGTCCTCAATCAACTCCATCCATCTCCGTTGCCTCGAGGTTGAGATCTTCCCGGGAGAATAGATACTTCAAGCTCTTATGATCCGTGAAAACCGTGAATGTTGCTCCGTAGAGATAGTGTCTCCATTTCTTCAACGCGAAAACTATCGCCGCCAATTCCAGGTCATGCGTTGGGTAATTGGCCTCATACGGCTTGAGCTTTCGTGATGCATAAGCGATAACCTTTCCTTCCCGAATGAGTCTTGCTCCTAGTCCTTCTTTTGATGCATCACCGTAGACGACAAAGTTTTCTTCCCTTTGGAAGGGCTAAGACGAGCCGTAGTAAGTCGTTTCTTGACTCTTGGAAACTCGTCTCGCACTTGTCGTTCCACTCAAACTTGACTTGCTTCAGGTTAGTCGAGTGAGTGGTCCGGCTATCTTAGAGAAGTTCGGATAAATCTTCGATAATATCCAAATAGTCCTAGAAAACTTCGATTTCCGTTCTGGACTAAGGGTTGTTTCCATTCAACCACCTGTTTGTACCTTCAAGGATCTACCGCAATCCCAGTGCGGATACTATATGTCCCAAGAATGCGACTTCACTAAGCCAAAATTCGCACTTGCTGAATTTAGCATACGCTTATGCTCTCGTAGTGTCTCTAAAACGATTTTCGGTGACGTTCGTGCTCTTCTCTAAACTTAGAGTATACAAGTATGTCATCAATGAATATCACTACGAATTGATCCAAATAAGGTTGGAAGACTCGATGCATCGAGGTCCATAAATGCTTTGCTGGTGCATTCGTCGGACGAAAGGCATTACTACAAACTCGTAGTGTCCATATCGGGTTTGAAATGCGCTTTTGGAAATGTCTCCTTCAGCGGATTTTCAGTTGGTAATATCCTTGTAGTAAATCAAACTTGAGTACACCGTTGCTCCTTGAAGTTGATCAAATAGTTCTATCCTCGGGAGGGGATATTTGTTCTTGATGGTCACACTATTAAGTCCACGATAATCTATACATAGTCTTAATGTGCCATCCTTCTTTTTGACGAACAGCACAGGTGCTCCCCACGGAGACGTACTCGGTCGGATAAATCCCACATCCATCAATTTTTGTAATTGCGTTTTCAACTCTTGTAACTCAAGAGGAGCCATTCTATACGGTGTTCTGGCAATCGGGGCAGTCCCTGGCAACACCTCGATGGTGAACTCGACTTCCCTATCCGGAGGGACAGTGGTGAGTTCTTGTGGAAATACGTCCGTATATGCTGATACTATAGGTACTTGGTTGATTTGTATCTCAACCTTGGGTTTGTTAATTACAAACGCCAAATACCCCTGAGCCCCTCGAGTGATCGCCCTTCTCGCTTTCATTGCTGAAATGATTGGGGCAATCTTAACTCGTGCCCTTCCCGAAATCTCCACTTCGGGTTTTCCGGGTTCACATAGCTTAATGGACTTGTTATGGCAGTCCATTTGTGCATGGTGTGCGATAACCTTGATTCATTCCCAATATTACGTCGTATTCGGATATAGGTAATAAGATCAAATTGGCAGGAAAGTTTATCTCAGCAATCTTAACTTCGCATGCATTATAAATGATATCCGTTATCTGACTCGCACCCATAGGAGTTGACACTTCTAAGCATATAGGCATATGTTCCATGCATGCATGCAGTTTGTGTACAAAATGCGGTGCAACAAATGAATGCGTTGATCCAGGGTCGAACAATATTTTAGCGTAGTGGTTAGATACTAGAAGCGTACCTTCCACCACGCGTCCATTGCCTCCGAGCCTCTTGTCCGGCTAGTGCAAATGCTCGAGCGGGCATCCTTGCCCGATAACCCTGGCCGTTTCCGCTTTTGTGGTTGCGTTGGTTTGGATCGGTCATTGTACTTGGCAATCTTGCAACTGGTGTCGATTACTACCACAGCGCAAAAACACCTTCCTTGTTTACGCCAGCGGCTTGTCGGCAGATATGTCCCGGTTTACGCAATGCAATGCGTACATTCCCGACCCGACTTTCCTTGTACTAGTCTCTTTCCTTTGTCTGCATCCTGTTAACCGGTCCCTTCGAAACTTAGCGGGCGGTTTAGACGGTATCCCACACTGCCTCTTAAAATCGTTTCGAGGGCCTACTCTGCTGAATCATAATACGGTTCGATCCCGACTCGATGCGGAGAGTCGCTTTTTATCAAGATCGAGTAGGTTGCCAGCTTCAACTCACAACAATCAAGCTTTCAAGTTCGCCAATCCTCGAGTAAACTTGTAAAGCTTATCCTCTTGATCGATTGTCCCCAGAGCATACTTGGACAATCGGTGAAATTCAGACTCACTCATCGAGCCACATCAGTTCCTTGCCTCAATCTATGAAATTCATCCCGGCGTGCTTCCTTCACGACTGGGAATATATCTGTTCATTGAACTCGGCCAAGAAATTTCCCCATGTTCGATTACTCGGTCTATTCCCATCTCCTTTCAACCCTCCACCGGTCTCTAGCAGTGATTCCATTTAAATACAATCTAGTGTGACTCTCTTTCGTCGGAGTATTGAAGAGCATTGAAGATATTTTCCAACTTCTCTATCCATTCTTCCGCTTTCACATCGTCCGCTCTCCCAAGAAGGTTGGTGGGTCGAACCGCAGAATCGCTCCAATGTGCGATCGTTTGCCTCTCGGGCGGGTTCGGGAGCACGGGGTTGAGGCTCGCTGTTGCCTCATAAACACCGAAGATTTGCCGTAATGCTTGTGCGGTCAGATTGTCTCTGCGCAGCAGTGGAGGAGGTGGTGGTAATTCCGGAGAGGGTACCCGGTCCCCGGGTACATCGTCGTCTCCTCGTGGAACGCGACGAGGTCTCCCACGCCCTCAATGTTCCGCCATTCGTATCTTGGAGCGTTAGTTGCGATTTGCGAGTAAATGAATACAACAATTATTCGCGTAAAGTAAAAGATATCGCAGGATAGTAACATCAACACAAGACACCGAATAAATGGCAAAAAGCATATCCATTAATATAAAATTGAATACACCCAAAGTACATCGCAGAATACTAAGTCGATACATGGAATCAAAATACATCCGAATCTAGTACAATAATGAAAGGTACAACACTGGATTACACAAACTACAACAACAAAAGTACAACAGAAAAATCTGCTAGCTAATCGGTGAGATCGCCATCATCATCGCCGCAGACTATGTCTATGATCGGGCTGGTCGGGTTGGCGGCACCTCAACCTCCGCCAATCCACAAAGTCCAACCATTGCTCAAATCCACGAGCCTCATCGAGTGGAGCAGCCTCCGGCTCTCCAATGTCAATCGATCCTCCTCGGGATCCTCCTCGATCCTCCTTGGGATCCTCCTCGGGATCCAAGAGTTCCGCCTCGGGCGGTGGCAATGGCCGAGCATTAGCTGCTAAAGCAGCCTCTAGTGCGCGTCCCTCCGAGATAGGGCCTGTGTAAGGTCCTCAATGATCGTCATCCGCTTGATGAGGTCTCCTCCAAGCGATCGGCAAGATCTTCTACGGGACAGACGGGCATCAATCTCCCATTTACGCGACCGTCGCTCGTCCTCTTCATTTTCTCCCTCATGTTATCCAGCGCTCCTGATACTCAGATTTTAGTCCTCCCGCGCTCTTATGGTGTTATCGCGGTCCTTGATGACAATGGTCGATTCGTTCTTCTCATCTCTTGGCTTATCGCCAAGCGCCGAGTCGTCTCGCATTGCGTTGGCGCTCCCGGGCTAGTTACGTGGTCGCGCGTTCACTTTCCCCGGTGCCAATGAATCATCGATTCGGTAATATTCCCGCCAAAGACGGGCATGGAATACATCCCACCACGTAGCGGCGTCGGCTCCATCCCGATAAAACAAACTAAGGCGGATCACCAAAGGTAGAGGAAAGATAAGAAAGAATAAGGAAGAGCGAGTAAGGAAATCACCAAAATCAACTAAGTCAAGACAAGTATGATTATGAATCTCAAAGTATGCATTCTAACTTAGTTCAAATATCAATAAGACGGTTATATGCCAATTTGAAATCGATTTCACACTTAATTGGTCAAGTCGCGGTTACCCAAAACACAGATGAGGGTCCTATCCTGGGTCGGCTCGGTGTAAGTTTCCATCTTACTAGCCGAGCTCGATACCACTTTCTTCTTTCGTCACGCCCAAACGGGACGCGACGAACGATTCACAACTTAAATACAAATGGACTAACATTCCAGGACAATACCAATGAGAACCCAATAAAGCGAGTCTAAATAGCAAAATGAAATGAATAACGGATACAAGTTATCACTTAAAGTCTACATCCCATCACCAAATTACAATCCGAAATTCAACAAGGTAGTAACTTAACGTCAAAGGGTCATACGCCCCTCAATTACAAACCCGAATTGATTAGGATACAAAAGTCCAACAACAACATAATAAGAAAAGAGTCCGATCAACAACAAGATGCAAAGAACTCAACAAGCGTAGTACAAGGTCTCAATCCAGGCGGTTCTCGGCTCAAGATCCCCAAATAAATCCTCATCTAAGGTTAGAAAACAAAGTGGATGAGACAAAAATCTCGATGGATGGGGTGATCGGTAATGCGAGTGTGGCGTAATATAGTTAATGTGAGAAAGCGATTATATACAAAAACGCGTGAGTATGATGCATGGTTTCACACACGATTCAAGCGTCGTGATAAATTATTTAAATAATATATTTATACGATTTAAGAAAACGATTCATGGTCACACAGGCACTATGTGATACAATCGAGACAGGTAGGATTGCGGAAGTGTAACGCCAATCCTATGCAAGGCAATTAATGGTTGCGTCTGACGGACTTGTAGCGCCAACCAATGCAAAGCGGTAAGCGGTTGCGTCACGGGAATGTAACGCCAACCAAAACAGGGCGATAACTCCGGAATCGTGTGGATCGGGACAATGATTCCTTCGTTCTTCCTTGTAACTCCCGGTCGGTATGGTCCAAGACCGGCACCTTATCGCTCCGTAGGCAAAGACAAAATCCCGATGAGCCGGGCTCGGATCTGTCATAATCATGATTATACCTCGATCTACGACCCGCTTCCCTTGGACAAACTCCGTCCCTCGATTGCGGGATTAGGGCGATGGGGCGGAAGAGTGGAATAGCGGCCGAGCTGCCTGGTTCCATCCCCGACGTATCCATTCCGATTGTGAGCTCGACACACCAAGTTGACTCGAGCGAAAGTAATTACAATTACAGGCAGTCAACCAGGCAGTCGAGTATTATTGATTCAGGGAAGCAGTTTAGGAGAAATTTTTGAAAAACGCGAGTGGCAATTATGGCGTTGGTGGAGTATTTGGATGAAGATGATTATCGGAAGGATAAGCAACCTTCGATATCTTGAAAGATTAGGTGGAACATAAGTCCCGTCATAGATTCCAAAATCGCAAGACGAGGAAGTCGCTCCGCGATCGGGTATTAATCGGTCAAATTGATCCGATAAGTCAGGGTTTTTGGAAAAGTAAAATACTTAAATTAAATCTCCAAGTCAGAGAGTCTAGGGCGATTTTAGTAAAAGAGAAAATAATTTGAGTGAGGTCCTTTATAAAAGGAAAATTGTAATTTAGCCCCGTTTTGTAAAAACTAACACTTTTGGGGTTAAAAATTGAATAATTAAATATCCCGACCTTGAAAAATTATGAGGTCAGTTCCTAAATTCCCCAAATTGTCCAGAGATTCAGATTTTTAAAGCTTTGAGGTCGAGTTTTTGTAAAAATCTCACATTGGCCCCAAATTTGTAAAAATTGCCAATTCGGACCTTAAGTTTTAAAAATTCGGAACTCACAAACCGGAAGGGATTTTAATGTGGTTCCAGTTGGAAAATGTCACTAAGGTTAGTAGGATATTGGGACAAAAGCAGTTTTTAAAAACAATATGTGTAGGTCCTTTAACTTTTGAAAATATCATTTTTGTCCCATTTTAAAATAATTGTCTTTAAGGCTTTTAGGGGTCCAATTATTATGAAATTTGAACCTTGGGTCCAAAATACAATTAAGTTATAGTTAAGTTAGTATTTCCAGGTGCATGGGCTGCATAAGTCCTGGAAATTTCATTTGGGTCCTCAAGTTTAATATTTTTCACATTAGTCCCTCAATTTTAGTAAAATTGTTTTCCAAGCCCTAACCACTTGGATTTTTAAAATACTTTTAAAATATGTGATTCCCAGTAGCTTAAAAGTAAAATTTTTAATTTATAAAGTTTAGGTCTGGTACAGTTTTAAAATTGCAAAGTAGCCCTTAAACTTTCAAAATTTTTACAATCTAGTCCTTGGGCTTTTAAAGGTTGATTTTATTTATCTTAAAACTCTTAAAACATCATTAAAATGTCCAAAAGTCATTTTGAACCTGAGTACAGTCCCAAATTTCGAAATTTGCAGAGGGTCCTTTAACTTTTATTTTCTTGCAATTTAGTCCACCAACTTTCCATTTTTGCATTTTTAAGTCCAAAATTGAAATTTAATCAATTATGCTCGACTTTTCCAGGTTTTAAGTCATCCAAAACATAGATTTTAAAGATCATACACATGCATGTCCAATACATACAAGAATTCATCAATTAAAGCATTAAAGTGTACATGCATGCACCTAAAATTCAATAAATAGTAATTTTAAGCAACTCTTGAGAATTTTTATGATTTGATATATAAAATTGACATGCAATACATAGATTATATATATCTCAAGGCTCATGATCAAATTTTCTACATGCATTTTAATAAAACACCTAAAAGTTGGAAAAATAATTTTCCACCCACCTTAATTTTGGAAATTGTGAAATAAAGGGATAATTTCACAATTTTGAGTGAGGCTTCTTAGGTCAGCCCTAAGTCAAGAAAATATCAAAATTGGAGTTAGAAAAATGAGAGAAAAAAATTAAGGAGAAAAGAAGGAAATAAGGAAATGAAAAGGACTACACTTTACCTTGTGTAGTAGATGTTTGGAGACTAGTTGAAGCTCAAAATTGGAAATTTGGCTCAACTCCAAAAATCTCCTAAGGTCAGCCCCTATTTCTCAAAAATGAAAAGGGGTGTTAAAATTTGAAAAACAAATAGGAAGAGTAGGAAAGAAGAAGGTCTAGTACACAATTCTTACCTTGTAGTCAAATTTTCTCCACTATTTTCTTCTTCAAGCTT
Organism: Rehmannia glutinosa; assembly: GCA_016081115.2. Lineage (NCBI taxonomy): Eukaryota > Viridiplantae > Streptophyta > Magnoliopsida > Lamiales > Orobanchaceae > Rehmannia > Rehmannia glutinosa. The sequence goes on along the minus strand of JABTTQ020002358.1, from coordinate 368,126 downwards.
GAGGTCCTTCTTCAAAATATTGTCAAGCTCTAACCTTCAAAGTCTTCTAAATGTACCTCCAAAACCAAATTTAAACTTAAGTTAAGAAGGTGGAAGAGATGAACAATGTGATATCCAAAAATGGATTGAAGCTAAAATTTCTTACCTTTTAGTATAGTGGTTCGATTTTTATGAAGGATAGGGAAAAATGTTGAAAAATTTCTAAGTATGGAAGAAGAAAGTGAAAGAAAGAATAGAGAGATGTTGGGAGTTTTTAGAGAGAAGGAGGAGAAGGCTTTGAGTATTAGAATGTGTTGATGAGAAATGAGATGAAAATTTGGTGAAAAAATGCCATAATGGTCGTGTAGTATGAGAGAGAGGGAGAGAAATTTTGATCAAATTGTGTCTTGTAATTTGTCTCTTGCATGGAGACAAAAATGCAAGTCAAAGTGTGGGTCAATTTGAATTTGAGAGGAATAAGAAGAATGTTGGTTAAGTGGGAATAAGTTGGGAAAATAGTAATAAAGAATTGGTGTATAAGATGATGTGTATAATGTTTGAATTAATGATATAATTATACACAAGATGACTAATATATGGTGTATGTGTACAAGAGTTGGATGATATTTTTATTCCAAAATATCCATCATGGCAAATCCACTATGAGGGTAAAATGGTAATTCCATATATATTTTTTTTTTGTCCCAATTTTGATGATAATAGATGAAACATATCAATCTCCAAAATAATTAGTGATTCCCTTGATCACTTGTAAGTCTCATGATCACTTAAACTAAATTAAAGTCTTAATTCTATAAGGTAAAAGTCTCCAAAATAAATAGTCTCTTAAAATTCTAAGGTGACTAAAAATTACAAAAATAGTACTAATGATCAATCAAGTGATCATAAATGAGGAATAAAATTAATGATGATCATGATCACAAGTAATTAAATAAAATGAAATAAAATACAAATGTTTATATTATTAATAATTACCCCGTCAAAATGACGCGGTAAAATAGTCGATCAAAAGCTTAAACAACAATAAGGGTCAACTAATAGCTTTCGGAAAAATCGGGGCTTCACGGTAATACCTAAATTAGATTGTAAATATATACAAAAATAAAAATGACAGAATTACAAAGAAATTGCAAACTATTCAATTCCATTTTTGTTATATATATATATATAATATCATCACAATTCATTTTCGGAAAAAGCAAATGGATAGAAAAACATTTTTTGAAATATGTTTGTTATATATATAAAGAGAGGACTTTGTGAACAGTATCAAAAAACTATTTTCCGCTGACTTCACAATACTATAATATAACAAAATAGTTTTGAGTAACAAATTATCATTAAGTTTATTTTAAAAATAAAATACTATTTAATATATTGTGAAAAATAGATCTTCTATTATGTCTCGTATTAAACAATATATGTATGTAATATATATATGACATCAATAAAACTTTACACAAATATATATTTTTGCAAAAATATGAAAAATCAATAACGATTCTTGGAGCAAGTCTCCGATTCTAAGTTTGTTATATATATAATATCCATTACATATTTATAAAAATAATATGGTATTTTTATAATAATAATAGTATACCTAATAAACCTAAGCTATGCTAATATATATATATATATATAAGTAGTAAATATATTCAAAATATTTAGTACAAAATAATTTGTATATAAATAATTAAATATATTTATTAATAACATTATTTTTTAAAATATTGATGCATTGAGTTTTATCCAATATTTTAGTTATTTTTAGAAGGATAATTTCATAAAACAAATATGTATAGATTTATTTTGACTTATTTGGAATAACTATACTCATGCGGGACCAAATGAACAATCATTCCACACTTTTGGGAATAGGATTCCCATGGTAATGGATATTCTCAACACTAAATTATACCAATCATTTAAATATGAATGTGCTTGGGAATGCCAATTCCATTACAACCCCATTTACGTATACCAATCGTACCGTAAGAAGTAATTAAAATTTGTACATTAAAAAGATTTGATTACTATTGAAATTACAGCTTTTCGTTCCACTTTTAAGTTTCCTTAATAGGAATTATAAAAAGTTCTCAAAAATTATGTGTGCGCTGCATCAGTTATTAAGTTTATCTTTTTCTTTAGTAAAATTTAATAACTCTTTCGTTTTTGACATATAATGTATCAAATTAATTATATTTTTACGATTTTCAGTTTGACACTCATATTAGATATATAATATAAAAAATAAACATAATAAATAAAAATATAAGATATGTTTACTAAAAAAATATTTTGTAATAGGCTTTAAAAATTACGCAATTCGGGCTACTGAACATTAATTTATATATTTATGTATTTTGATATTTTTGATATATATTATAGTTGTAAAAAGGGCAAATCGGTAACTATCAAAATGGTGTAAAAATAATACCATATTTACTTTCCTAAAATCAAGGAATATATTTAATATCATATTTCCATAACAGATACGCCTAATAATGAGGAAAAAAATGGATTCTCACTCTTCATTCATACAATATTTTGGTGTACAAATATTTATAATATTGTGCTATGGACGCATTGTTTCGTGTATAGATATGCACATTTTGGTGCTAATATAATATGAAATATGGCGTGTTTGGATGTTTATTTGAGACTAAACACTGGTACTTAAATTGGTATAAAAATATTAACAATATTGTACATTGGAAGCATATTTTGGTGTATACATATGCATACTTCGGTGCTTTATAACCATAAAAATATGGTATAAAAAAATTCCATTACGGTACCCTGAAATTATATTTTGGTATACACTTGTCCAATATTTGGTGATAATACAAGTATGCAGTAGTGCATTATTAGATGTTTAATTGAGAATATTGTATACTAATATTGACAATATTGTATATTTTGAAAATTATTTTGTGTATACATTTTACTGATTTGGTGTACAAATATGCAAATTTTTCAACATTACGCGATGCCTGATAACACCCACGTTCTTGCAAAGATCGAGAGAAGATCCAACTCAAAAACGATAAAATAAAATTTCAAAAAGAAAACGATGTTAACATCAAACAAGTCAACCAAAAAAGAAAAAGAATGCGGCGTGTCGCATAGAAACTAGCTTCAGTATACCAACAATTGCCTAATCGTATATCATTCTATAGCTAACTTTTCATCAATTCATATCCACAATTAAAATAAAAACAATGAACTAATTGTATACCAACTATTTACTAAATGTATACTAACTTATAGCTAAGTTTTCATCAATTTATTTCCACGGGGTACAATAAAACAAAATGGGCCAATAAAAATATAATCTACAATTTTCTCAGTTTGGGCACGGATCTTGTCCTCAGTTTGGGCATCTAGGCTTTCAAAGCAGGTTTTGTGGTCTTTGACCTCTGGCACTCGCACCCTCGCTCGGCCCTAGGGATGCAGGTCTCTTCCTGTTTCCTCGTGCCATTTAACCTGGAATTGAGAAACATCTATGAAACATTACACAATGTGCATGAACTATACTAATTCTGCGATGTAGCAAAGAGAATACAACATCTAAACTAATTGTGCGCTGATTGTACTCTAACTGTATACGAAACTAATATTATTTAAACATCAATTGTATATGCATTAATACAAATTACCACGCATAAAAACAGCGAAATCTATTTATTTATATACAAAATGTAGAAAAACATATATCGTTCCAAGGGTAATTTACACCAAAAACATAATAGGGTGGTTCACCAAATGAAAACACAAAAAGAAAAATCTAATTTGGTGGAAGGGTTATACCAAAAGTATTAAAAGATGTATCATACCTGCATAAATTTACACCAAATAAAAAAGGGATGATTTGTCCAGCAAGGACGAAAACCTAATTTCAATAACATAAAAATTGCACAAATCCTTACCTAAGAACACATTTTTTTTACCTAATTTAATACAAAATTATCTCTCCCCCAAATTCTATCACATATCGCACAAAAAATCTTCCAAAGCCAAAATAAAGGAGAGATTCTGTAAACATCATCATGATTTCGTCGAAAAAATAAATAAATAAAATAAAATACCAAAATTCTAGGAACTTCAAAATAAATTTAAAAAAAAGCTCTACTTACTGGAACTATCACCCAAAACCCAAAAAAGGAACATTGTGATTTCGACAAATAATGAAGAAAAAAGGAGGGACAAACCCTTACTACAAAAAATTACACTAAAAAAATTGGAAAAATTGGGACAAGAATCTGACCTTTACCAAGAATCTGACATTTACCAAAAATTGGTACTTTGATGTCGTAGTGAAACCTGTTAATCTTCGAAAACTGCCACAATCTACTTATTCCGGGCGGGCGACCAAAAAGTGGAGAAGGAGGAGAAGAACGGCGGGTTGGAAAAGTGGAAAGGAATGAGAGGAAAAGATGGGTTTTGATATTCTGTGAAAACTGATATTGCAAATAAGAGGGAATAGATTGAATGAAATCCCAAAAAATGGGTTATGGTGGGGTTACCAAAAACGGATGGGTTTTTATGTGTATAAAATACCCATTATGCCCTTAAATGGGCTGGATTGAATATAAAAAAAAAATTGAAAAAACAGGGGCCTTAGGATTAAACAAGATTGTGGCTTAGATTTGTCCATACTGTCACATGGTAAGACATTTGCCACATATGATCTTATACCTATATATATTTATGTTAGAAACAGATACATAGTCGTGAATGTATTTTTCTTGTTCTGAGGTACTACATATTTTTTTTACTTCATCAATAAAAAAACATTAAATTGTAATCCCCCTTATTGTTTAATGCTATTTTAAAATTGGGTAATTGATTTTTTGCAACATGTACTATAGGGACTTTGCGATTTCAGTACATTACTATTTTTTGTGTGGAAGTAATACCCAAACTAAACGAGATTGTAGAAGTGCAACCTAATACACACCGGCGATGGAATATTCCACCGGGATTCCATCACGTGACACGCACGCCCTTTTTAAGGGGTATTTTCGTCATTTCTTCAAAATTAGAACAAATATTTCCTCAATTTCTTCCTCTTCATCACTTTTGTGCCCTAGGAGCAATGTGGAAGCAAACTTCTGAGGTTATCTTAGATGTATTCTGCAACTGTGGTAGAAATGCAATAATGAAGACTTCGTGGACTGACCTTAACACCGGAAGGAGGTACATGGCATGTCAGAAATTCAAGGTATGTTTTTTAATTTATAAACCCTAGTTTCAATTATGCTCGATTTCTTAGAAATTTTCGCACTAATTTGCTATGTAGTTGAAAATTTGATTTCTGATTATCGAGTTTGTTTGTGAATTCAACCTAAATTTTTTTCTAGAATTTGTAGGAAGTTGGAGGGTACACCTTCTTCAACTGGATCGACCCCCCTATGTGCAGCAGAGCCCAACAAATTATCTCCGGACTACTGAAAAAGATTAACAAACTTCAAGACCAAGTGAAGGAATTTGACAAACTTGAAGGCAAAATGAAGAGAAAGAGAAACAATGAGATTTGGCTGTGGATGGGTCTGTTGTTTTCTTGGATTGTGGTCTATCTTATGGTGTAATGTAATTGTATAGTGTAGGAGTTTGTATGAGACCTTTTTAAGTATTATCTAGTAGTAGATAAGATATGCCAAATTCATTGTAGGTCCCCGAGGGGTGTGAGTGTAAGGTGTAGAAGGGGGTTGAATAAACCTTACCAACTTTTTGATTTAGTCCTTTTAAAACGTTCACATTAATACTTCACGGTGAGTCCTAGATGGACAACTAAGTTAGTTAATCAAAGTGAGTTAGCCACTCAATGCACTTGACGAGTTGTTGATAGAATAACTCGATTGTTTTGACTAGAACTTAACTTGACGTGATATGTTTTCAAATGAAGACTTAACACCCTTGAATTTGGTTTAAGATTGTTTTAATACTTGGTTTTAGCACCTTTTTGATTATCAATTGGACAACAAATTTATTAGCAAATATTGAAATAATGTGCGAGAAATTAAAGTCTTTGAAATGTAAATGACACAATAAATTTTTATAGAGGTTCGAAGATGGGGTAATTCTTCTAATCCTCTCTTCTCCAACTCCTGGAGGAATCCACTAAGTATTGATCGAAGATACAAAGTTGTAATCAGTCCGGATGCAAGTCTTGATCACACAAATGACTTGATCCTTTGGGACTCGATCTTGAGATGCCTTGGTCACACAAATGGCTTCTCGTCGACTCGACTTCTTCACGGGGTAGGTAGCACTTTGCTACTACACTCACTTGCTCAAGCTTCTTGGATTTGATCACGAAGCCCTCCAAAAACTTGAGACTGGTTCGACCTTGAACCTTTCTACAATCCTCCTTGGAATGTAAACCCCTTGATTCTTAAAATGTTTCCTCTTCAACGATTGAAGTCGTCTTTCCTTCACGGGTAAGTGTTGGATTGATTTCCTTCGTAGTGTAGTCTTGTGGATTGAACTTGAATGATTTGAGAATAGTTCGGGTTACATATATTGCTTTTCTTGCTCGTATTTGTTTTTCGATTATCAAGGTAGCTTTTTCTCAAAGTGATTTCTCGAGTCTTTTATAGTGTTCTTTTGAAAATTTGCCCGTTGAAGAGATAGGTTAATTTTCAAAAGACACTTGTGGTCGTTGGCTTGTCTTGTTGCGATTCTTGGAATTGACATTTTCTCGTATGAATGATTCTTGACTTTTTCGAGTTCGACACAGTGCGGTGCTTCCCATTGGTTTATTCCTTTTTCACGCTTCCGGGATGAGCACTTTAAGAAAGCGATATGGAAGTATTACTTGTTTAAGTAATTCTCTTGACTTACGTACAACGGATCTCTTTCGATTGTCTCGACTTGACCATTTACTTGAATTCCCCCAGGTGACTTGAGTCGACTTCCAATCATTGGATGACTCATCCGTCACTTCATCTTGAGACTTGGCTATCTTGAGTTGACTTGATGACACTTTCTTGAGCCGCATCTCACCGCACCTTCACCTTGATCGAGTTCTGTCTTCTCTTCTTGCCACACTCGGTTCTGTCTCACAATGAGTCTTCCTTTTAGTCTCCGGTTGTCTTCTTGCATGTTCGAGGCATAGCGACTTAACTCGGCTCGACCAGCCCTATCTATTACAATGCAATTTACAACACAAATAGGGTGCCAACTTTCTATTCTAAGTTTTACATGGCATTCATCAAAATCTAAAAATTAATTTCCCAACAATTTCCCCTTTTTTGATGATGCCAAAACTTAAAACATTCATACAATAATTAAACAAAGAAAGATACGTCGGACAATGTAGAATCACGGAATGTATGCGTAGAATCAATCTTTTATTGATCATAACATTCTTGTTCTTTACACACCTCTGAGTATATCGAGCTTAAACGAACTTAATGTAGCCATGCTATTCTATATCTACGCAAGTATAGAAATTATACAAGTTTATTTGATGTACATAAGACTTACATAAAGATGTATTTACATAGTAAAATACATGAAGGGTGGACAAAGAAACACTTCATCTCCTTGTTCTTTCCTCCTTCTTTCCTCTTCTTCACTCTGTCTTCTTCCGATCTATTCCTCTTCTTCTCTTCTTGTTTGCTTTCTTTTTCTCATATGCTTTCTGGCGCTTCATCTCTTCTTTTTCTTTCTTGCCTTTCTTCCCACATTGAGTTTGTCTTCTATTTTCTTCCTCGATCCTCTTCACATACTCGGCATTGTTCTTGGCTACTAGCAGTTGGCTACTTCGTCGAATCCAGCCCAATAGATCCCTCCTTTCTTGCCTGGATCTATATATTCAATGTTTTTGGCGAGAGGTCTAGGTAAACCTCTTCCTCCACCATCGCTTCTTCCTCTCGCCTCTTGGCGTGTATTATCTTGGGGCCTTCTTTTTCCCAAAAGTGACTAGCGAGTGACCCGAGTGATTGCCGATGGTCTCGCCTGTCGACTTCTTCACATTGCTTGAGGCCTTTTTCCCAATACAAATCCCAGGCTTGAGCCATGGACATGTTTGCGAAGTAACCCTGGATGCGAGCATCTTGAATTCATCAACAGATCTTGGCCTCGGTTCCGACGCGTCACGAAATGGCATAGGTGTCTGCATGTTGGAATGCCTCCATGTTGTTTTAGTATATCCATAACTCGGGCATCCATCTTTCCTTCCACCTCCTTCATCCCGCTTCAACTATCTTTCTCTTTTCGACCATGGGCACTGCAGATGTTGGAGCGGCAGAGTCACGGAAGTTTCTTTGATGATATCACCGTGTGACAAGACCTTGTTGGGGGTTTTAGCAATCATCAAGGTCATATCTTTCGAACCTTTCGAACCTTTCCCCTCAACAGATTTTCCTTCTTCTCTCTTCTTAGTTCCTCAAATTGTCTTCTCCTTCACAATCACTGCGTCCTTCTTCTCGAACCTTCGAGATCCTTTCAACGCCTTTTAGGTATTCCTCTTCCCCCTTTTTGGCATCATCAAAGGAGAGAGAAACCCCCGAAACAAGCTAGCAATCATGAAGTCTAAGCGGTGATAGGCGAGTTATGCTTTTGAATCTGTGCGGAGTATCTTTGCATGGAATTCGGAGTGGGTGGCGTTGGATTGATTGTTACCGCTTCATTTCAGCCATGAGGAGGCTGAATTTCCTCTCCATGTTCTCCTCTACGCGCAGGAGCTCTTTCTTATTAAATTCACGCAGCAGCTGCATTTCTATGTTGTGAGATTCATGCATTCGATCGATGTTCTCTTGCATTCTTATCTTCATATCAGCATTCTCAGCCCGCCAGACTAGCAATTTATTGAACAATGTCCTGAAATATCGAGCTTGTTCTACACGCATTGTTTGATGTTGTTGCCACCATTCCGGATCGACAATTATTCCTCGCAGACGGCGGTAAGATTTGCGTCTCATTATCCACCTTATGTCCGGTGAGGCCTGGTGCCTCTCCATCTTCTCTATCTCTGCAAATATGGCCTTGAAAACTTCTCGAACCTCGGTTGTCACTTCGTCTCACCGGTGGCGGCCAAGCATGTCAAAGTCAAAGTCTGTTGGGACGATGGTGTCATGGAATAACGGGATCGGGAGTTTATGGAAACGTTCTTGATCTCGAGATGATTCTTCGGAAGGTCGGTACTTCCAGAGATAAGCGAAACGATTCGTCAAACGGATCATCACCGCAATGGGAATCACTCAATGACAACTTATGCTCGTGAAGTTCTGGTGGAGTCGATCCTGCTGCGGCTGGGAGCCTGCGCGATTGACTCTATTTCACTATGGTCATTGTGGAGTTGACCCGACTTTTGAGCCTCGGTATGTCTTACTAGCGGCTTAAATGGTCTCAAATGATTTTTCCATATGAGTTGACTGGTCCTCGGCCATATCGGAGCGTCATCATCGACGATGATAAGATTTGCATGGGTGGCTCATCATCAAAATTAAAGGTTTGGCGAGTAGCACTTAAGGTCGACTTACTCGTGCTTGGGAGAACATCCTCACCGAGTCTTTTGGATGGGCAATAGGGGATGACTACGCTTGCGTCTTCACCTTCGGATCCCGGAAAGGTTACATCGGGATTTTCTTGGGAATCATGAAGAGCACTTATCGCCTTTTCGGATGGATCAATGATAGTAGGAGGGATGTTTTGTGCTTCCGTCTCTTTACCCTGGGAAGTCTCAACCTCCCCTGTCGGCCTTCATTATCTCCTACGATCTCAAATCAATCGGGCCTTGGACGGTCCCTTCGATGCGGTGTCGGTATCTTGGGGTCTTCGAGGTGGCATCCATCAGCGTCTCAACTACATGGATTGCACTTTCAATGCCCAGTGTTAACTCCCGGGCGCTTCCTTCATGTGCCTCGACCGCATCGGCAGTCATTGGCTGCGGTGCGATTGGCACTTTAGCCGAGACAGTCTTAATCGTGCGAGCCTCGTCGATGACAACTTGTTGTGTATCCGTTTGTTGTTTCTTCTCCACTTTGCCTCTAAGATTCGTTGTATAGTCATCTGCGGCAACCTCCGACCTAGCAACAATGAGGGAGGAGTTTCCCCCTCGGCACACACCGGTGAGTGACTTGATTGGGGTCACTCGTCTCCGGACTCACGGCTGTTCCTTTGAGTATTCAGCCGTTGGGGGGGGTGGTGAGACACCTTCATTAGGGTAGGCTCGACCGGGTCCCCACAATCCCGCTTCATCGCTAGTTCCCTTAACACCTTCTTCTAAGTGAGCGGGGAAGTGGTGGCAAGAACAAGCGTGGCAATATGATGTACCACTCCCATCGGATCAATCTCCACCGGTGCGATGTGGAAGACTCCCTTGGATCCTAGATTCTGCATGGCTTCTTTGCATCTCCAATTCTTCCTCAGTAGTAGCGGCGGTCCGATCCTCATCACTCCCAGAGAGAATGTCAAGATGAGGATGTGTATGATCGGTGGTTCCAATAAAGAGACAGACATCGCCTTTTCACGAGCTTGACTTCCTCTCGATCTCTGTTTCTCCTTGTCTTTGTAGATCTGCAAGATATCTCGTGCGCTTTTCTTCATCCGATGCTTGGACCACGTGGTCAATCCGAGAAAGTTCAATAGTTCTTCTTCTTTTTCAATAAATTTCGGTCTTTGAATCGCTCCCTGGATCAACTCGGCTTCCACTTCCTCCACTCTCGCAGACGATTTTGGATGTCCGGATATGGTGGGGATAGGATCATTATATCATCATCATCTTTGTCATCTTCTCCCTGCTGTCCCTCGTTCTCAGGGATTGAAGGTAGCAAACTTTGGTGCTCCACACCCGATGGCGTGCGTTGCGGGAGGGGATACAATCCTATCACCAGGAGAGTTTGCTTTCTCGGATGCTTCTTGTGTCTCAAATTTGTTATGTTGTGTCTTGAGACTTGGCTGTTTCATCTACAATTTCTGAGACTCTACTTCTCCAAAGTCTCCCAGATTCTGTTTGGTGAGTGGTGACTCACCCGGTTTCTCAAGCTCGGAATGCTTGAAGATTCTTCTTCTTTAGTCCTTACCAAAGGGATTTCTGCTCGGATACGGTTTCTTCCGAGTCCCAGGCGGCGGGGCTGGTCTTTTTGTCTTTTTCTCGAGGAGTGCCGTCTTGGCTTATCGATCCTCCTTTTCTTGATAACCGGAGAAGGTATTTGAGGCTCCTTTTTCAGCTGCGGCTGCGGGGCAGTGCATCTTTTTGTTTTCTTTTTCTTTCTTTGCAGGGGCAATAAGTCTTCTTTGTAGCCGTTGCATGGGCAACCTTCTTCCGGGGAGAGGAGGAGAGACGTTGTTTCTTAAGGGTCACCGATTCCCCCTCACTTGTATCATCTCTCTTGGCATATGCTCGCTTCTGTCTAGGAAGGTTAGACCGGAACATTTTCTTGTTGACATGGAACGCCTTTCCATGTCGAAGAGGACTCCTTTCACTTCCATCATCCGCCAATCACCAGGCCGTACCCCGAGATCCTCCAAACAAACCATCCTTCTTGAAGGATTTATTCCCAACATTTTGGCGAGTCTGCTATACAAACTCAGCCAGTTCACCTTCTTTTCTTCTATGATCGCAGACCATCATGATCGGCTTAGTTTTGGGCACTGATTAAAGCTTCCAAATTTGATATCAACGCACTTGCAACAATATCCGGCTTGTGGTAGTCTTCCTTGGCCAAAGCTGCCTCATTTGTGTAGACAACCTTCGCAAGATAGTCGGTTTGGCTCTTACTTCTTCCAAGCGACAACAGGTTAACATCGACTTCATAAATCTCCTGACTCCTTCCGCAACGAATGATGTTGCGGATCCTTGGCGGTGATGGTGAATTCTTTTCCGTGAACGCAGGAGGATCGATGCCCTCATCGTGAACTTCGACTTTCACATAGATCGTGCGACCTCTTCCACGTAGGTCATTGGAAACTCTATCGTCAAAATGGTTTGATCCGGACTTTTCCACTTCTCTCTATCTTCTTCACAAGGGTGTCGTCGGACCCTGTTTGATCATGTCGTCGAAAATCCACATGAGACCCGGTGTGGATTTGCTTTCCCAATTTGACAAAATCGTGAGTAGATGCCATTTCTCGATGTTTTACCGAACGAAACTTTGAAAATGAACTTTGAAGATTTGTAGGGTTTTGAGAAAAATTTCTTTCTTTGCTTTCGAGAGAGATGAATAGTTTTGGTAAAGTGAGAGAAAATTAGGCGAAACGGTATATGTATGGGTTATGAAAGGGCGTGCGGGTGGTTTTTGAAATTTGATCAAGATCAACGGCTTAGATTTTGCACGCGATTAACATTTAATTTCTCGCATTTAATGCGGCAACATTTATATCCAATCATAAGCTTGGTATGCGACTTTTGATCAGACACGCTATAATTATCTTGACGTCATTCTTAAAAACATTCCCACTTAGTAAAAACGATTTGCGTTTTTGTCACTTTGCTCATAAATGACTCAAACATTCCTTAGCTAATTTAACTCTTCTCTCTTTGCACATAGGTACTCACCGTCGATTAACTTGACGGTGATTCTCCGATCTGGTGATTCACTTAGGTCGATTCAAGAGTTCACCCTTTTTCATCTTTTCGTGTTTCATCTCTTTTCTTTGACTCTTCGAGTGTCAACTCACTCAATTGACCCTAACTCATGCTTGAGTTCTTCAAATCTTGATTCACATAATGGCTTTGTGAATATATCACCAACGCTTATCGGTTGAGATATATTCCAAGGTGATGTCCTTCTTTTCAACATGATCTCTTATGAAGTGATATCGACATCAATGTGCTTTGTTCTTGAGTGCAACACAGGATTTTGAGTGATTGCAATTACACTTGTGTTATCACACATAATTGGAATTTCTTTTTCTTCAACTTCATAGTCTCTCGATTCTTTGTCTCATCCATAAGACTTGGGCACAACACCTGCCCGCAGCCTATGTATTCTACTTCACCGTGGAGGTAGCTATTGAATTTTGCTTCATGCTAAACCAGAAATTAGCCTATTTCAAGCATTTGACATGTACACGAGGTACTCTTCCGTCAACTCTACATCCAAAGATAGTCGAGTCCGAGTAACCAATTAGCTTGAATCCACCTTCCTTAGGATACCATAAGCCAACTTCTTGGCTTCCTTTCAAATATCTCAAGATTCTTTTGGGTCAGCAGTCATGTGGCTTTCTTTTGGAGCGATTGAAATCTCGCACATACAACTACAACAAAGGTGATGTCCGGCCCTTTGCTTTGTGAGATAGAGTAATGATCCAATAAGTGCTCAGTATCTTGTTTTGATCCACGAGCTTGCCATCCGAATCCATATCCATTTTAATCGATGTATTCATTGGTATTTTCACGAAGACTTCTCTTCCATGCCAAATTTCTTCATTAAATCTCTCGGTGTATTTTGTCGACTTATTAAGGTTCCATCCTTCACTGTTTTTACTTGGAGTCCAAGGAAGAATGTCGGCTCTCCCATCATGCTCATTTCAAATTTGCTTTGCATAAGATTTGAGAATTTATCACACAGACTTTTTGTTTGTGGATCCAAAGATGATGTCATCCACATATATTTGAACAAGCGAAAGATACTCTTCCCATCTTGAATTCAAAGAGTGTTCTATCCACTTTGCCTTTTGTAAATCCGTTCTCAATCAGGAATTGTGATAATGTATCATACCATGCTCTTGGTGCCTGTTTCAATCCATATAAAGCTTTCTTGAGTTTATATACTTTATCTCCAAGAGTCTTCTGCTCAAATCCTGGAGGTTGTTCAACATATACTTCTTCCTCCAATAACCCATTAAGGAATGCACTCTTTACATCCATTTGATATACAGTGAAGTTCTTGTGAGCAGCATAGGCAAGAAACATCCTTATGGCTTCCAATCTTGCCACAGGAGCAAAAGTTTCATCAAAATCTATTCCTTCTTCTTGGCAATACCCTTTGGCTACCAATCTTGCTTTGTTTCTTACCATAGAACCTTCCTCATTCATCTTGTTTGAACACCCATTTAGTGCCAATAACATTTTGATGGGTAGGTTTTTGAACCAATTCCCACACTTTGTTTCTTTCAAATTGATTGACTCTTCTTGCATGGCTTGAATCAATGTGTGTCATCCAATGCTTGTGACACATCTTTTGGCTCTATTTGTGAGATGAAACAAGTGAACATAGCTTCTTGTTGGGTTACGATCTGGTTTTACACTTTCTCTTACATCTCCGATGATTAGTTACAGTGGATGCTCTCTCACCATCTTACATCGAGGTTGGAGTAAGTTAGTGGATTGATCGTCTTGCAAACTGTTATTTTGATCAGCTCTCTCATCATCACTTAGTTGCATATTTCCCACTGTCTTTGAGACTCACTATCTCATCTTCATCCGGGTTTATAATTCCGGCTTGACTTCAACATAGGGACTCTTCGCATGGTTGGTGATTGAAACTTATCACCGACTCTTCAATGTCTTCTCCATTTACATTGGGTTCATCAAACACCACATGAATAGATTCTTCCTCGTAACCATTATCCTCTTGTTGAGCACTCTGTAGGCTTTGCTTTGTGAGTATCCTAATAAGATACCTTCATCGACTTTAGCATCAAAAGCCTTTAAATTATCTTTCTCATTGTTGTGTATGAAGCATTTGCATCCAAATATTCTAAAGTATGCAACATTTGGCTTTCTCCTGTCCAAATCTCATAGGGAGTCTTTGTCGGTTAATCTGTTTATCATGCATCTATTTTGAGTATAGCATCTTTGTGTTTATTGCTTGACCCAAAATCTTTTAGCGACCTGCTTGACTAACATGGTCCTTCTTTGCTTCTTTGAGAGTCATATTCCTTCTTTCTGCAACTCCATTTTGTCTTTGTGGAGTCCTTGCTGTGATAATTCATGACCAATACCATTTTCAACACAATGCGAGTTATTATACCAATGACAAACTCCGTTACTCACAAATCTTATTTTGATAATGGTTTGACTCTTCTCATTTTGGATTCTCTTCATCACCGTGGTAGTTTCTTGAGTTTCTTTCTTCTTACACATGAATATTGTCCATGTGTATCTTGAGTAGTCATCTACTACCACCAAGGTGTATTTCTTCCCACTTATACTAGCTGGTTCAATGGACCAAATAGATCCATATGTAGCAGGTGCAATATTCTTGTTCGGGGATGGACATGTCTTTTCTTAGAATGATGATTTGATCTGTTTTCCCATCGCATGCATCACATACACTTTCCTTCTTGTATCTCGAGTCTGAAGTCCTTCCACAAGATTGCTCCTTGCAAGCTTGTTAATTGTTTTGAAGTTTAGGTGACTCGACTTTCTTGTGCCCAACCCAACTTGATTCTTTGTGCTTTTTGCTATGACAAGTGCTTGGTGTTGTAGTTGACCAATCTACCACATACATGTTCTTTTGTCCGCATCCTTGCAACACTACTTCATTAGATTCATGTTCTTGATTTGGCACACTCTCATATTGAATCCAACATTATAGCCCTTGTCACGAGTTGACTTATGCTTAGTAAGTTGAAATTGAGGCCTTCAACATATGCAACATCCGTAATTTCTAATCCATTTTTCTTGATGGATCCAATGCCTCTTATTTCTCCCCGAGCTTCATTTCTTCCAAATATGACTTTTGCACCTCTAACCTCCTTGAATTTTGACATTTTTCTTGTTTCTGTCATGTGTCCGAACACCCACTATCCATGTACCAGGTGCCTTGGCATTCACTTTGCTCCTTAAACCTGCAATTAAGGAAATTAGGTTTTAGGTACCCATATTTGTCCGAGTCCTGAGGGGTTAGTATTGTAAGATGATCCAACCAACCTATAGCCAAATGATTTGACTCTAAGAGATTGCCATCTATCGATTGCCATAATCACAATTAATTTTAGCAAATTGCTTGGGGTTTTAGGTTCATACAAATTGCTCTTTTGTCTCAGTATGCCTGTGTATGTATTTTAGCAATTGCTTTGTTTGGGTAGTTGTGATATCTTTGAGGATAGTGTCCGAAAAGTGCGTATGTGTCTTGATGATAGCTCTTTTGCCTTTGGAATGGCCTTTCTTGAGTCTTAGGCCTTTGCCATTTAGGCTTATATTCCATAGATCTTTGCTTTGATAGTTCACATTATTCCAATCGGCTTGGCTTGTACTTTCTACCATTCCCATCATATGTGTTCCTTTTATAGAACTTAGGGGCTTTTGGTAGCTCTGTTTCTTCTTTACAGAGTATTTCTGTTTGGAGTTTCTTTGAGGAACTCAAGTGGATTTCTTCTCGAGTTGTCCTCTCAAAGATACTCAACTCAATTGTTTTCTTTTTCCTTTATAACCAAGGCCAGTTTGCTTGTGATTGTGCTTTGGAATAAATGTGTGTGCACCATTTGGAGTTTTGGATTTTTGAGATGCTTCATTACTTGAAGATCCTTTTTCCAAAATCACTTTTGGAGCTTGACATAGCACAAAGGAATTAAATTCTAAGCATGTCTTATCTCCACATTCTCTTTTACTCATCACTTTAGAGAGCACATCAAGATGCGTGTGAGTGTGATCTGGAGAGCCTGTAAATTCGCATATTTTTTATTTTTCCAATGCTCGGGCTTGCTCCTCAGCTTTATCCTTTTCATCCGCCTTTATGATGCGGAGGATATCCATGCGATTATCTTCGTCGAGAGCATGTCGAGAAGTTGCGGACAAAGGAATCGGAGCAACTCTTCTTCTTCTTCTATAAACTCAGGGTGAGTGAACTGCACCCTTGAGTGATCCAGCTTCCATGCTCTCCATTCTCGTAAGCGTCGTTGAATATCTGGGTAAAGTGGAGAATACATGATTACATCGTCGTCATCATCTTCATCTTCACCTTCACCTCCGGTTTTGAATGGGAGGCGGAAGACCTTGCTCTTCCTCGGAAGCGGAACATCGGATGTGGGCGGGAGACAACTTTTTTGAACAACGAGTTCGATTGTCTCACCGCTTCTTTCTCCTCGATTGTCTTCCTAATTGGGTCTTCGATCGGTATCGTGATCGATCATCGACTTTGCAGATGCATCAATAACTTCGAGAGACTGCTTCTTGATCACCAGCAGTCTCGGCTTCCTTCTCCAACTAAGTAGCAGACTCAGCCATCTTCTCAAAATCAGAATGCCTGAATAGCCTTCTCTTTCTTGGACGAACCAGAGGGACTTCTGGTTCTGATTCAGTAGATTCATCAGTAGTGGGGGCTTGGGTATTCTTCTTAGAGGGAGTTGCCTTCCTCGACTTGGCAGTCCTCTTCTTCTTAATGACTGGAGAAGGGATTTGAGATTCCTTCTCGAGTCTCTGCAGGGGCAGGGTCTTGGCCGGCTCGGGCGGGGGACTCTTGTTCCGCGGGGTCTCTACAAAGAGCAACACCCTTCACTTCCAAAGAAATGGACAATCACAAGGCCATATCCAAGTGAGCATCCAAAAGACCCATCCTTCTTAAAGGTCTTGTTCATCACATTCGGCAGAGTCTAAAACAAACAAACTTGATTAACCTTTTTCCTTGCATGATCGCACCATGACGATCGGCTTTGTCTTGGACGGTGATTGAAGGCGGCAAACTTCATGTGGACACATTTCAAACGACATCCATCGCTTTGTGATAGTCGCCCTTCAAAGAACTTCTTGTCAGCTGTGAAAACCACTTTAGCAGAACACTCGGGTTTGGCCACTTCCTTCCATGCAGCAGCCAAGTCGACATCAGCCTCGTGTATTTCCTTCATGCCCTCCGAGGGAAACAAACAGTGCTCAGCAAGGTCTTTTGCACTGAGTTTTATGACCTTGCTGTGGACGGAAGATTTGATTTCGTCTTTCTACACTTCGTGTTAACGTAGAACTGAGCTACCTCCTCAAGGTAGGTATGAGAGTACTCCATAGTCAGAAAAGCCTTGAGACCAGACTTTTCCAACATCTCCACTATCTTCAGAACCAGGGTCTCATCAACACCCTGCTTTACCATTCCATCGAAATCCACTGAAGAACCAGTGTGGATTTGCTTCGAGAGTTTCACAAAATCGTACTTTGGAGCCATTTTTAGAGATTTTTACCGAATGAAAAGTGAAGAACTTGCTTTGAGAGACCATAGGGTTTCAGAGAGAATTTTTCCTTTGCTTTGAAGATGAACAGTTCGCGTAGTGAGAGAAATGCAAATTTCCATATATAAAGGTCGTGAAAGGACACATTTCGGATTTTAAAATTTTTGATCAAAATCAATGGCTAAGATTAAAATGTCAAAACCGCATTTAATTCCTCGCATTTAATGTAGCAGTATTTATATCCAATCATATGGTTTACTATGCAGCTTTTACTATGACCGTCATTATTACGCTGACGTCATCCTTAAAACATTCCCGCTTATTTAAAAACGACTGCATTTTTGTCACTTAGCTCATAAATGATTCAGCTTATATCCAATGTGACTTAACTCTGCTTCTCTCTTCACGTGATGTAACTCAGCTGTCAGCTAACTTGATACAGTTGACTTCCCGACAAGGTTGTTTCACTTGGCTGTAGTGTGAAACTTGCTCTGCTTTGATTTTCTCATCTTCTTTCTCTGCTGATTGAGTCTTCTGAGTTTCAACTCAGCTCAATTAACCCCAACTCATTCCTGAGCTCTTCAAATCTTAATTCAGATAGAGGTTTAGTGAAAATATCAGCTAATTGTTTATCAGTTGAGATGTATTCCAAGGTGATGTCTTTCTTTTCGACATGTTCTCTTATAAAATGATATCGATATCAATGTGCTTTGTTCTTGAATGCAACACAGATTACGAGTGATTGCAATAGCAATAGTGTTATCACACATAATTGGAATCTCTTTTTCTTCAATCTCATAGTCTCTCGGATGTTGTCTCATCCATAAGACATGGGCACAACAATCGCCTGCGAGAGATGTACTGCTTTGGTATGGATGTTGCTATTGAGTTTTGTTTCTTGCTAAACCAGAAACCAATCTATTTCAAGCATTTGACATGTACACGAGGTACTCTTCCCATCAACTCTACATCCAAGATAGTCCCGAGTCCGAGTAACTAATAAGCTTGAATCCACCTTCTTTTGGATACCATAAGCCAACTTCCTGGCATCCCTTCAAATATCATAGGATTCTCTTAGGCTGCATCATGTGGCTCTCCTTTGGTGCGATTGAAATCTTGCACATACAACTCTTTACCAAAGGTGATGTCCGGCTCGCTTTCGTTAAATAGAGCAATGATCCAATAAGTGCTCTATATCTTGTTTGATCTCTGACTTTGCCATCTGCATCCATGTCCATCTTGACTGATGTGTTCATTGGAATTTTCACAAAAGACTTCTCTTCCATAGCAAGTTTCTTCATTAAATCTCTGGTGTATTTTGTTTGACTTATGAATGTTCCATCCTTCAATTGCTTGACTTGAAGACCTAGGAAGAAAGTCAGCTCTCCCATCATGCTCATCTCAAATTTGCCTTGCATGAGGTTTTAGAACTTGTCACACAGCTCTTTATTTGTGGATCCAAAAATGATGTCATCCACATATATTTGAACAAGCAGTATACTCTCTCCATCTTGAATTCTGAAGAGTGTTCTATCAACTTTACCTTTGGTGAATCCATTGTCAGTTAGAAATTGAGACAATTTATCATACCATGCTCTTGGTGCTTATTTCAATCCATATAATGCTTTCTTGAGCTTATATACCTTATCTCCAATAGTTTTCTGCTCAAAACCTGGAAGTTGTTCATCATAGACTTCTTCCTCTAATGACCCATTTAGAAATGCACTCTTCACATCCATTTGATACACAAAGTGAAGTTCTTGTGTGCGATAAGCATAAGCAAAAACATCCTTATTGCTTCCAATCTTGCAACAGAGCAAAGGTTTCATCAAAATCTATACCCTCTTCTTGGCAATACCCTTTGGCTACCAATCTTGCTTTGTTACTTACAACAGATCCTTCCTCATTCATCTTGTTTACAAAACCCATTTTGTGCCAATTACATTCTCACGATGGGTTGGCCTCTCTGCACCAATTCCCATACTTTGTTTCTTTCAAACTGATTCAGCTTTTCTTGCATGGCTTGAATCCAATGTGCATCATCCAATGCTTGAGACACATCTTATGGCTCTATTTGGGAAATAAAACAAATGAACATAGCTTCATGTCAGTGTCTTTGTGGATCTGGTTCTTATGCCATCCCTAACATCCTCAATAACTAACTCGTGGATGGTCTCTCGGACATCTCACATCAAAGTTGAAGTAAGTTTGTTTGGATTCAGCGCCTCGAGGCTAAGTTGTCTTGAACAGACTCTTTCGTCGTTATTCACCAGACTTTCCAAATTTGTCTTTGAGATTCAAATATCTCATCTTCATCCTTATTGCTCTTACTTCAGCTTTCAACATAAGGACTCTTCCGCATAGTTGGTTGATTCAAACTTATCGGCTAGCTCTTCAATGTCTTCTCCATTTACGTTAGGTTCATCAAAAACCACATAGATAGACTCTTTTGTGACCATAGCCCTCTTGTTCAGCACTCTATAGGCTTTGCTCTCAGATGAGTATCCCAAAAAGATACCTTCATCAGCTTTAGCATCAAAAGCCTTCAAATTATCTTTGCCATTGTTATGGATGAAACATTTACATCCAAATATTCTGAAATATCCAACATTTGGCTTTCTCCCTGTCCAAATCTCATAGGGAGTCTTGGTCAATTGCCTGTTTATCATGCATCTATTTTGAGTATAGCATGTTGTGTTGATGGCTTCAGCCCAAAATCTCTTAGGCAACCAACCCGGCTTAACATGGTCCTTGCGACTTCCTTGAGAGTTATGTTCCTTCTTTCGGCTACTCCATTCTCATTTGTGGAGTTCTTCTGTCATGAGATAACTCATGAGCGATACCATTTTCAACACAATCTTTTGAGTTATTATCCTATTGACAAACTCAGTTCCCCTGGAAGATCTTATTTTTATAATGGTTTGGCGCTTTTCATTTTGAACCATTTTCATTAGCTGAGGTAACTTCTGCAAAGTTTCCTTCTTTTTGCACATGAAGATTGTCCATGTATATCTTGAGTAGTCATCTACCACTACCAAGATGTATTTCTTTCCACTTATGTTGGCTGGCTCAACTGGACCAAATAATTCCATATGCAACAGATGTAATATCCTTGTTGAAGAAGGACTTGGCTTATCCTTGAATGAAGATTTTATTTGTTTTCCCATCTGGCATGCATCGCATACACTCTCTTTCTTGTACACTGAGTCTGGCAATCCTTCTACAAGATGACTCCTTGCAAGCTTGTTGATTGTCTTCAAATTCAGATGACTCAGCTTCTTATGCCACAACCAACTCGATTCGGTTGTGCTCTTTGCTAGCAGACAAGTGCTTGGTGTAGCAGAAGACCAATCTACCACATACATATTCTTCTGTCTTGATCCTTGCAGCACTATTTCATTTGATTCAGCATCTTTGATCTGGCACACTCCCGTATTTAATCCAACATTGTAGCCTTTATCACAGAGTTGGCTGATGCTTAACAAGTTGAAGTTGAGGCCTTCAACATAAGCAACATCTGTGATTTCCAATCCATTCTTCTTGATAGATCATGTGCCTTTGATTTCCCCTGGAGCTTCATTTCCTCCAAATATGACTTTTGCACCTCTAATCTCCTTGAGTCTTGACAGATTTTTCTTGTTTCTGTCATATGTCCGGGAATGACCACTATGTACCAGGTTCCTTGGCACTCACTGTTCCTTGAACCTCGCAATCAAGGAAATTAGTTTTTAGGTACCTATACTTGCAGGTCTCGAGATCCAACCTACCTATAGCCAAAGGACTTGACTCTAAGAGGTTGCCATCTATCAGTGCCATAATCATAGTGCACATTAGCAAAGTGCTTGGGGGTTTTAGGTTCATACAGCTGTCTCTTTTGTCTGTATGTCTGTGTGTGTGTTTTAGCAACTGCTTTCTTGGGATAGTTGTGATAATTCTGAGTGTAGTGCTTGGGTGCATATGTGTGATGATAATAGCTCTTTTGCCTTTGGAATGACCTTTGCTGAGTTTTAGGTCTTTGCCATCTTGGCTTGTATTCCATAGGTCTTTGCTGGTGTTTCACATTATTCCAATCAGAATAGTTTGGATAGTTTCAACCATTCCCATCATGTGTGTTTCTCTCGATGAAACTTCGGTTTTTGGTAGCTCTTTTTGCTTTTCACACAGTATTTTCTCGCTTGGAGTTTCTTTGAGGAACTCGGTGGATTTCTTCTCGCTTGTCCTCTCGATACTCAATCAATCGCCGTTTACCTTTCCTTTTGTATCCAAGGCCGCTTTGTTTGTGATTGTGCTTTGGAGTGAACGTGGAGTGCGGCATTAGGTGTTTTGGATTTTTGAGATGCTTCATTACTTGAAGATCCTTTTTCCAAAATCACTCTTGGAGATTATTTGTGCACAAAGGAATTAAATCCTATGCCTGTTTATCTCCACATTCTTTTTGATTCATGATAAGATCATCCAATAATTTGGATGCCTTTGTAAATGAGGCAATCACACTTTTGAGATCTTTTTCCCTCTTTTCTATAACATCTAACTCGTTATGATCTTGGCATTTTCACCTTGACTTAGTGTTCTCATCGGCTATGTGACTCGAGTACTCGACTCTTTTTAGTCACTATGAGTTTTGGCTTTTAAGTCGTTTGCCTCATTTAGAATTGTATGTGAGGATTTTATGTGTTCAAAATCTTTCATCATTTTGCCTAATGAATCATAAAGATCGAGTGGGTGATGAAGTGTGTGTATCACGATCACTATCACTTGAATCAATGAGATGAGTTAGAGTGTACCTCATCTTCTTGATCCGGTTGATCTTCTTCTTTAGCCATGAGGCAAATCATAGCCTCTTCCTCGAATCACTTGAGTAATCAGCCTCACTACTCTCTGAGTCTGCTGCTTCTTTAGACTTGGTTGTCTCAGTAGTCTCAGCAGCCAATATGGCTTTCTTCTTTTCCTGTCTTCTCTCTCTGAAGCCTTTTCTTTCTTCTTCATTCCTATATTTGTTAACTCGTGGATAGGAAAGTCAATCAAAATGTCCTGGTTGTCTACGGTTCAACACGGTTCTCGGCTCTTTTGATCACTCTTTCTATTCTTGGATCATCAGCTCTCTGATATTCAACCCTTTGATGCTCAGCTCTCTTGGGTGGCCTATCTTCCCTTGACTTGGAAGGAGCTGAATGTCTCCTGGAGGTTTCACCCTTATTTCTCTTATAGTTCTTATTGAAGAACTTGTTGAATCTTTTAACCATTAGGGCAATTTCCTCTTGGTTTATGGCTTTCTTAGGTTCATCTCTCTTTCCATCCTTGGCCATCAGTGCAGATGTCTTGGGTACAACTGTCTCCTCTTGCTCTTTTCTTCTCAGCTCAAACACATAGGCTTTGAGGTCTGAGAATAGCTCATGGTTAGATGTTCTTGAGAGGTCCATTGAATGTCACTGGGCCATAGTCTTCATTTCCCATTCAGCTGGGAGGCTACTTAAGATCTTCATACACATCTCCTTTTGTGTGTATTCCTTCCCAAGAGCTGAAAGCTCATTTGTGATTTCAGTGAATCTGGCATCCAGCTGATCCATGGTTTCACCTGCAAGCATTTTGAAATTTTCAAATTTTTGAACAGCAACAGACAATTTATTTTCTTTAATTTGTTATGATCCTTCACAAATTAAAGTTAGTTTATTCCAGATTTCTTTTATAGATTTGCAAGATTTGACTTTATTGAACATTACTTTGTCCAATGTCTTCTAGAGTATGTCTTTGGCCACATTGTCCAAGTTGTATCTCCTCCTATCCTCATTAGTCCACTCAGTCCTTGGTTTTTCAACCATGGCTAGTCTTTCCTCAGCAGCAGCTTCTTCTCCTTCAGCTTGCTGCTCTTATTGCAGTCGTGTTCATTTTAAGTATTTGCAGTGGCCCATCCTCTATCACAAGCCACATTTCATCATGTAATGCAGATAGATGAGCCTGCATACGAATTTTCCAATCATCAAATTCTTCAACAGTGAACATAGGAATGCATGTCAGATTTGCTTCCATGATAATAACTTTGCTTAAAATGAAAGATTGTGAAGATGCAAGTATTTAAAACCTTTTTGAAAAGATAGAGATCTAGTTCAGTAACCAGTGCGGAAGGCCCAATTAACCAACCGATCTGATACCACTTGTAGGTCCCTAGGGGTGTGAAGTAAGGTTTAGAAGGGGTGGTTGAATAAACCTTACCAAATTTTTAATTTTGGTCCTTTTAAAGTTACAACAGAGTTGACTCAAATAGTTGTGTCCTTGAGGGACAGCTAAGTTGGTTATTCACTAAGTTAGCCATTCAACGACTTCGATAGAGCTATTGATAGAATAACTCGGTACTTTTAACCTAAACTTAACTTGGTTGGTTTGGTTTTATCGTGGAAGACTCAACACCCTTTGATTTGTTTTAAGTTTGTTTTAAACACTTAATTTAGCACTTGGTTATTAATCGGTTGGATAGCAAATATGATTCTAACAGATGTATAAGATAAATATGAAGGAATATAAATGTGCTGAAAGTAAATGACACAAATGTTTTTATAGAGGTTCAAAGATGGGGTAATTCTTCTAATCATCTCTTCTCCAACTCCTGGAGGAATCTACTAAGTAATAGATCAGTTTACAAAGTGGTGAACAGTCTGAGACAACCTTGATCACAACAGTGGCTTCTCTTGCGACTCGACTTCTTCACAGGGTAGGCAAATTTGCCTTGCTACTTCAGCTCACTTCTCAAGTTCTTGGATTTGATCACGAAGCCCTCCAAAAAACTTGATACTGGTTCGACCTTGAAGCTTCCTACAATCCTCCTTGGAAAGTAGACCCCTTTTGATTCTTCAAAAGTTTCCTCTTCAACAGATTTGAAGTTGTCTTTCCTTCACAGCTTGTGTTGGATCGATTTCCTTCGAGTTTCAGGCTTGGGGATTTGCTTGTATGTACTTGAGAATATTGCAGGTTAATTGCTTGAATGTTGCTTGCTTGTTCGTGGTTCAGGTAACCTTTTCTCAATAAATTCCTCAGCCTTTTATAGTGTACATTTGAAATTTTGCCCGTTGAAGAGATGGGCTAATTTCAAATGTCACTTTTGTTCGTTGGCTTGTCTTGTCTGCAGTCCTTGATGTTGACATTTCCTCGTATTAAATGTCTTCGCAGCATAGCAGGTGCCTGACACAAGGTGCAATGCTTTCCATTAGTTTATTCCTTTTGCACAATTTTGGGACTAACACTTTAGACCTGACAACTTTGACATGTTACTATTTTGAGTAACATTATTGACTTTAATCAACGGATCTAAGTCAGTTGTCTTGACTAGACGGTTGTCTTTACCCCAGTGACTTGAGTCGACTTCCGGTCGTGGATGACTCAACTATCACTTCAACTTTGAGACTTGGCTTCTTGAGATAACTTGACCGACACTTCACACTGCTCCTCACACACTCCTTCATCGAATCCTTGACTTCCTTCTTGTCCATACTCGCTTACACACAAAGAGTCTTCAATCCAAATCCCATGATTGACTTCTTGTATTCCTTGGCATAGTGACTTGACTCGGCTTTTCCACCCTATCTATTACAATACAAATTACAAGGAAAATGAGGTGCCAACTTCCAAGTTTAAGTTTTACATGGTATCATCAAAATCTACTTAATAAATTTCCTAACAGAATTTATGGAAGTCTTCGGCTAAGAGGATATTATATTACCAAAACATAATGGTAACCAAATACGAATTATTTAGACATTTATAACGGATGAGTTATATCAGAATAAATATAAAAAAGTTAAATACTAAAATAACACAACAAAACTTGGTAAAAGATTACAATAATTGATTTCTTAAATATTCTCAACACTCCACCTATAAATATGAGTTATCAATCATATTTTTTACCATACTCTTTGCTAAAAAATATGTGATTTCTCTCGAGAAAATAATTCTGTCAATTTTTCAAATGCATAGAAGACAACTAGAACCGATGATGACATTAATCATGGATATTAATATGATCAAATCTAAATGAGCTATGAAATTGTGATTAGTTTGTCTCTATTAGAAGCCCCCATATAATGACAGAAGCCAAACACAGAGCCTGGAGTATGTATTTCATGATGTTGAGGTATGAAATCTTTATGGCATATTCTATTCATCTAATTTAAAATATTAAGACCGATGTAATGATAACGCTAATGCCATTTTGTTATTTATGTTATTGCAGAGTGACACGATAAATGACACTATAAGGAAGATTTATTTTTATCTATATCAGAAATTATTTTACGCTGACCCTAATCAAAAATTTTAACACGACAAACACAGAGTGGGCTATAAAAACTTTGTATTGTCCAGCTTTATAAAGAAGCCAAATTCACAAATTCACACCCCGTGCATCGCACGGGTCAAAAACTAGTGATAATAATAGACGAGCTTCCATTTAAGTTTGTCGAAAATGCAGGTTTGTAAACGATGTATGAGAGTGTGTCAGCCTTCAGTTTTGCTTCCAAGTAGAAGTACAATAACAAAAGATTGCTATCAAGTGTTTCTTAATGAAAAGACAAAAATTAAGGCTCAAATCAAAAATAATTCTAACAAGATTTGTTTATCCACTGATACTTGGACATCACTACAAAGAATTAATTATATGTGCTTGATTGCTCACTTTATTGATAATGATTGGAAATTGCAAAAAAAAAAAAAAAGTGTTAAATTTTTGTCTTGTGTCAAGTCACAGGGGTCAAGACATTGGTAAAGCTGTTGAAATGTGCTTGGTTGATTGGGGTTTGCAAAATGTTTTCATGGTTACTGTTGATAATGCAAGTTTAAATGATGTGGCAATTAATTATTTAAGAAGAAAAATTGTGAATTGGGGACAAAAGTGTGTCTTACAAGGTAAATGGACATATATTAGGTGTGTTGCTCACATTTTGAACTTAATTGTTCAAGACGGACTTAAGGATCTTGGGGGTCGGTTGATAGTGTTAGAGTAGCAATTAGGTATGTTAGACAATCACTAGGTAGGCTTAAAAAGAAGAAAGGCAGATTCGGGTTCCAAAAACCTTAAATCTAAGTTGGATAGGTATTTGACCGAGGATGATGATGAAGATGAGGACTATGATAGTGAGACCTTTAGTGTTTTAGATTGGTGGAGGGCTAGAAGTCCAAGATTTTCCATATTATCATTGATTGCTCGTGATGTTTTAGTTATTCCAATTTCCACGGTTGCTTCTGAATCTATTTTTAGTACGAGTGGGAGAGTATTTCTTGATTCATTTAGGAGTTCTTTAACTCCTAAAATTGTGCAAGCGTTAATATGTTCCCAAGATTGGCTACGGTCGATGCATCTCAAGTTGAAGTGGAAAAACGCATTGAGGATCTTCAAAAATTTGAACAAGGTCATCTCTATATTCTTTAATTTGAACTCATATTATTGTGTTTCCCTTAGTGATGCATCTCAATTTGTTATAGAAAATTAGTTACTATGCATCTTTTCATATTTTTAAAGGATTAGGAAATTTATTGTTTAGATTTTGATGAATGTCATGTAAAACTTAGACTAAAAAGTTGGCACCCCATTTTCCTTGTAATTTGCATTGTAATAGATAGGGTTGTACGAGAGTGAGTCAAGTCGGCTATGCCTGGATATACAAGAAGTCAATCAAGACTAAAATGAAGACTCACCGTGAAACAAATGAGTATGGCAAGGAGGATAGTCGAGAACTCGATCGAAGGAGTATCACCGGGATACAGTTTGTGAAGTGTCGATCAAGTCAACTCAAGAAGCCAAGTCTCAAGTTGAAGTGACAGATGAGTCATCTATTGATTGGAAGCTAACTCGAAGTCACCTGGGAAGTTAGAGAACTGCATGATCAAGTCAAGACAATGAAAAAATCCGTTGCACAAAAGTCAAGAAGCTTACTTAAATAAGTAATACTTCCATGTTGCCATGTCTTAAAGTGCTCGATCCCGAAGCGTGCAAAAGGAATAAACCAATGGGAAGCATCGCACCTCGTGTCGATCAAAAAGCTAAACATTCATTTAATACGAGGAAATGTCAACATCAAGGATCGCAACAAGACAAGCCAACGAACACAAGTGACTTTTAAAAATCAGTCTATCTCTTCAACGGGCGATTTTTGAAAGTTCACTATAAAAGGCCGAGGAATCTCGTTGAGAGAAGGTTACTCAACCACGAACATTCAAGCAATTATTAAGAATCAGAATCGCAATATATTCTCAAGTTATTCAAGCAAAATCCTCAAGCCTAACTCTCGAAGGAAATCGATCCAACACCAACTGTGAAGGAAAGACAACTTCAAACTTGAAGAAGGAAACTTTTGAAGAATCAAAAAGGGTCTACATTCCAAGGAGGATTGTAGAAAGGTTCAAGGTCGAACTAGTTTCAAGTTATTGGAGCGCTTCCCGATCAAATCCAAGAAGCTTGAGCAAGTGAGTCAAGAAGTAGCAAGCGCACCCCCTGAAGAAGAGCCTGACGAGAAGCCGATTGTGTGACCAAGGCATCTCCAGATCGAGTCCCAAAAGGATCAAGTCACCGTGTGTGATCAAGACTTGTATCGGACCGATAACCACTTTGTACTCGATCAATACTTAGTGGATTCCTCCGAGTTGGAGAAGAGAGGAGTAGAAGAATTACCCATCTTCGAACCTCTATAAAAATTATTGTGTCATTTACATTTCAAAGATTTTAATTCTCGCATAACACTTTATATCTGCGATAATTTGCTATCCAACCGATAATTTACAAAGTGCTAAAATCAAGTGTTTAAAACAAAGTTAAACCAAATTCAAGGGTGTTAAGTCTTCCATTTGAAAATCTCATCACGGCCAAGTTAAGGTTTATACTAAACAAATAAAGTTATTGTCTATCAACAACTCAATCGAGTCTTGAGTGGCTAACTCTATTTGGTTAACTAACTTAGCCGTCCCTCAAGGACTTAGTTGTGTATATACTACGTATTATTTTAAAAGGACTAAAATCGAAAAGTTGGTAAGGTTTATTCGACCCCCCCTTCTAAACCTTACTCACACCCCTTGGGACCTACAAGTGGTATCGAGCGGTTGGTTCATTGAGCCTTCCGTGACTCGTTCTTGAACTAGATCTCCAATCTTTCAAAGAAGTTTTTAACACTTGCTCTTTCAAAAGCTATTTTTATTTCAGCAAAGTTATTATCATGGAAGCAAATTTGACACGCATTCCTATGTTCACTATTGAGGAATTTGATGACTGGAAAATTTGTATGCATGCTCATCTATCGACTTTACATGATGAAATGTGGATAGTGATAGAGGATGGGCCACTCGCAAATACGAAAGTGAACACTTGTTATCTGAGAGAGTGCGTACGCAAGGAGAGGAAGTTCTTGGCTTTGAACCAAGACCAGCCCTGGTTGATAAACCAAGGACTGAATGGACAAACGAGGACATAAGAAGATATAACTTGGACAATGTGGCCAAGGACATACTCTACAAAACCTTGGACAAAGCAATGTTCAACAAAGTCAAATCTTGTCAAACTGCAAAACAAATTTGGGATAAATTAACTTTAATTTGTGAAGGATCTGAGCAAATTAAAGAAAACAAATTGTCTGTTGCTATACAAAAATTTGAAAATTTCAAAATGCTTGCAGGTGAAACCTTGGATCAACTGGATGCTTGATTCACTGGGATTACCAATGAACTATCTGCACTTGGGAAAGAATATACGGAAGGAAATGTGTATGAAGATTCTAAGAGCCTCCCAGCTGAATGGGAAATGAAGGCCATGGCCCTGAGACATTCAATGAACCTCACAACAACATCCAATCATGAGCTATTCTCAGACCTCAAAGCCTACGAGTTCGAGCTGAGAAGAAAAGATCAAGAGGAGACAGTTGTACCCAAAACAGCTGCACTCATAGTAAAGGATGGGAAAAGAGTTGAGGTTAAGGAAGCCATTGACCAGGAGAAAATTGCCTTGATGGTTAAAAGATTCAACAAGTTCTTCAACAAGAACTATAAAAAAAACAAGGGTGAATCCTCCAAGAGACATTCAGCTCCCTCCAAGTCAAGGGAAGACAGGCCACCCAAGAGAGCTGAGCATCAAAGGTTGAATATCGGAGCCGATAACCCAAGAACGGAAAGAGCCGATCAAAGAGCCGAGAACTTGTGTTGGAACTGTAGACAACCAGGACACTTTGCTATTGGTTGTCCATATCCTGTAGTCAATAAATACAGGAATGAAGAAGAAAGAAGAGTCTTCAGAGAAAGAAGACAAGAAAAGAAAAAGGCAATGTTGGCTGTTGAGACTCTTTGAGACAAATAAGTCAAAGGAAAGCAAGACTCGAGAGTAGTGAAGCTGACTACTCAAGTGATTCTGAAGAAGAAGCAATGATCTGTTTAATGGCTAAAGAACAAGATCAACCTGACCAAGAGGATGAGGTACATTCTAACTCATCTCACTCATATTCTAGTGATAGTGATTGTGACACACACACTTCATCACCCACTGATCTTTATGATTCATTAGGCAAAATGATGAAAGATTTTGAGCACATTAAGTCCTCACACACACTATTAAATGAGGAAAACAATGCCCATTTCTCGAAAGCAAAACTCACAAACACCGACTAAGGAGTTGAGTACTCTAAGTCACATAGCTGACGAGAATAAAGAGCTGAAAGCTGAGAATGCTAAACTAATAGCAGAGATAGCTGCTATAGAAAAGAGAGAAAATGATCTCAAAAATGTGATTGCTTCATTCACTAAGGCATCTAAATCATTGGATGACCTTATTATGAGCCAAAAAGAGTGTGGAGACAAGACAGGACATAGGATTCAATTCCTTTGTGCACAAATCAAACTCCCGAGTGATCTTGGAAAAATGATCTTCAAGTAATGAAGCATCTCAAAAACCAAGACACCAAATGTTGCACCCACATTCACTCCAAAGCACAATCACAAACAAACCGGCCTTGGATATAAAGGAAAAGGAAAAAAAATGACGATTGAGTATGCAGAGAGGCAAATGTGAGAAGAAATCGGCAGAGTGCCTCAAAGAAACTCTAAACAGAAGTACTCTGAAAGAAGAAACAGAGCTACGAGAATCCCCAGAAGTTCTATCAAAGGAACACAAATGATGGGAATGGTAGAAACTACCCAAGCCAACCGATTGGAATAATGTGAAATATCAAAAAAAACCTATGGAATATATGCCAAAATGGCAAAGGCCTAGAACTCAAGAAAGGTCATTCCAAAGGCAAAAGAGCTATCATCGACACATATGCACCCAAGCACTACACTCGAAAATATCACAACTACCCAAAGAAGGCAATTGCTAAAACACACACACAGCATACGACAAAAGAGACAAAATGTATGAACCTAAAGCCCCCAAACTATTTGCTAAAGTGAATTATGATTATGGCACGAGATAGATGGCAACCTCTTAAAGTCGGATCATTTGGATAAAGGTTGGTTGGATCATCTTACAAAGACTAACCCCTCAGGACCCGGACAAGTATGGGTACCTAAAACTAATCTCCTTGATTGCGGTGGAGCAATGAGTGCCAATGAACCTGGTATATGGAGAGTGGTTGTTCCCGGACACATGATAGGAAACAAGAAAAATCACAAAATTCAAGGAGATTAGAGGCGCAAAAGTCATATTTGGAGGAAATGAAGCTCCAGGGGAAATAAGAGGCATGGATCCATCAAGAAAATGGATTAGAAATCACGATGTTACATATGTTGAAGGCCTCAACTTCAACCTCAAAGCATCGACCAACTCGTGACAAGGGCTATAATGTTGGATTTAATATGGGAGTGTGCCAAATCAAAAACACTAAACCAAATGAAGTAGTGTTACAAAGATCCGTATAAAATAACATGTATGTGGTAGATTGGTCGACCGCCACACCAAGCACTTGTCTGCTTAGCAAAGAGTACACCGAATCAAGTTGGTTGTGGCACAAGAAGTCGAGTCACCTGAATTTCAAGACAATTAACAAGCTTGCAAGGAGTAATCTTGTAGAAGGACTGCCAGACTCAGTGTACAAGAAGGAAAGTGTTTGTGATGCATGCCAGATGGGAAAGCAGATCAAATCATCCTTCAAAGAGAAGTCAAGTTCATCTTCAACAAGAATGTTGCATCTGTTGCATATGGATTTATTTGGTCCAGTTGAGCCAACCAGCATAAGTGGAAAGAAATACACTCTAGTAGTGGTGGATGATTATTCAAGATATACATGGACAATCTTCATGTGCAAAAAGAAGGAAACTTTGCAGAAGTTACCTCAACTGATGAAAAGAGTTCAAAATGAGAAGAGTCAAACCATTATAAAGAGAAGATCTGATAGAGGAACTGAGTTTGTCAATGGAATAATAACTCAGTATTGTGTTGAAAATGGTATTGCTCATGAATTATCTCGCAAGGACTCCACAAAGCAGAATAGAGTAGCCGAAAGAAGAAATAGAACTCTCAAGTAAGTGCAAGGACAATGTTAGTCAAGCCGGATCGCTAAAAGATTTTGGGCTGAAGCTATCAACACTGCATGCTATACTCAAAATAGATGCATGATCAATAGACATCTGACAAAGACTCCCTATGAGATTTGGACAGGGAGAAAGCCAAATGTTGCATATTTTATAATATTTGGATGTAAATGCTTCATCCACAACAATGGAAAGGATAATCTAAAGGCTTTTGATGCTAAAGTTGATGAAGGTATCTTTTTGAGATACTCAGCTGAAAGCAAAGCCTACAGAGTACTGAACAAGAGGACTATGGTCACAGAAGAGTCTATCCATGTGGTTTTTGATGAACCTAATGTAAATGGAGAAGACATTGAAGAGTTAGATGATAAGCTAAATCAGCCAACTATGCAGAAGAGTCCCTATGTTGAAGCTGAAGCTGGAGTAATAAATCAAGATGAAGATGAGATAGTTGAATCCCAAAGACAAATTGGAAAATCTACAACTAAGTGATGATGAGAGAGTTGCTCAAGACAACACAAACAAGACGATCGAACCCATCCGATTTACTCCAACCTGGTGTGAGATGGCTGAGAGACCATCCACCAGAGCTAGTTATTGGAGATGTAAGAGATGGTGTAAGAACCAGATCCAGAGCTCAACAAGAAGCAATGTTCACTTGTTTTATTTCTCAAATAGAGCCAAAAGATGTGTCCCAAGCATTGGATGACACACATTGGATTCAAGCCATGCAAGAAGAACTGAATCAGTTTGAAAGAAACAAAGTATGGGAATTGGTGCAAAGACCAACCCATCAAAATGTTATTGGCACAAAATGGGTATTCAGAAACAAGATGAATGAGGAAGGTTTTGTGGTAAGGAATAAAGCAAGATTGGTAGCCAAAGGGTATTGCCAAGAAGAAGGAATAGATTTTGATGAAACATTTGCTCCTGTTGCAAGATTAGAAGCAATAAGGATGTTTCTTGCCTATGATGCACACAAGAACTTCATTGTATATCAAATGGATGTGAAAAGTGCATTCTTAAATGGATTAGTGGAAGAAGTCTATGTTGAGCAACCTCCAGGTTTTGAGAAGAAGACTCTTGGAGATAAGGTGTACAAGCTCAAGAAAGCTCTATATGGATTGAAACAGGCACCTAGAGCATGGTATGATACATTATCTCAATTTCTCGATGTGATAATGGATTCACCAAAGGCAAAGTGGATAGAACACTCTTCGAATTCAAGATGAAGAAAGTATACTTTGCTTGTTCAAATATATGTGGATGATATCATTTTTGGATCCACAAACAAAGAGTCGTGATAAGTTCTCAAACCTCATGCAAGGCAAATTTGAAATGAGCATGATGGGAGAGTTGACATTCTTCTTAGGACTTCAAGTTAAATAGTCAAGGATGGAACCTTCATAAGTCAAACAAAGTACACCAGAGACCTAATGAAGAAATTTGGTATGGAAGAGAAGTCTTCTCGTGAAAATACCAATGAATACATCGACCAAGATGGACATGGATGCGGATGGCAAGCCTGTGGATCAAACCGGATACTGAGCACTAATTGGATCATCGCTTATCTAACAATGAAGCGAGCGGACATCACCTTTGGCAGGTGTATGTGCAAGATTTCAATCGCACCAAAGGAGAGCCATATGACTCGGCTAAGAGAAGAATCCTAAGATACTTGAAGGGATGCGAAGAAGTTGGATTATGGTATCCAAAGCAAGGTGGATTCAAGCTAATTGGTTACTCAGACTCTGACTATGCTGGATGTAGGGTTGACATGAAGAGTACTTCAGGTACATGTCAAATGCTTGGAAACAGATTGGTTTCCTGGTTTAGCAAGAAGCAAAACGCAATAGCCACATCCACAAATGAAGGCCGAGTACATAGTTGTGGGCAAATGTTGTGCCCAAGTCTTATGGATGAGACAACAGCTGAGAGATTATGATATTGAAGAAAAAGAGATTCCAATTATGTGTGATAACACAAGTGCTATTGCAATCACTCAGAATCCTGTGTTGCATTCAAGAACAAAGCACATTGATGTCAGATATCATTTCATAAGAGATCATGTTGAAAAGAAAGACATCACCTTGAATACATCTCAACCGATAAACAAGATTAGGCGACATATTCACAAAGCCATTATGTGAATCAATATTTGAAGAACTCAAGCATGAGCTAGGGTTAATTGAGCTGAGTTGACACTCAGAAGACTCAAGGAGAAGAGATGAAACTTGAAAAGATGAAAATTGAGCAGATTTCTTGAATCAGCCAAGTGAACCAGCCGTATCGGAAGTAAGCTGAGTCATTTATGAGCTAAGTGACAAAAACGCAGTCGTTTTTAATAAGCGGGAATGTTTTTAAGGATGACGTCAGCGTAATAATGACGGGTACAGTTAAAAGCTGCACAATAAGCATATGATTGGATATAAATGCTGCCGCGTTAAATGCGAGCAATTAAATGCAAATGAGACATGCTAAATCTGAGTCGTTGATCTTGATCAATATTTCAAAAACCGAAAACACGTCCTTTCATACCCCTTATATACCCATTTGTTCAGTTTTCTCTCTCACTTCAAAAACTGTTCATCTCTCCAAAGCAAGAAAGCAAGTATCTTTTCTCTCAAAACTCTACCAGTCTTCAAAGCAATTTCGTCAAGTTTCGTTTGATAAAAATCACTGAAAGGGCACCAGCACATGATTTTACTAAGCTCGTAAAGCAAATCCACACCGGATCAACCGTGGATTTTGAAGGAATGATAAAGAAGGGTTCCGATGAAACCCTTGTGAAGAAGATAGCTGATAAGATTGAGAAATCCGGGCTAAAACCCTTTCTCACACTGGAATACCAAATGACGTACGTAGAGGAGGTCGCCCAGTTCTACGTAAACGCTGAAGTGCAGGATGAAGGGATTAAGTCCTCCGTCCACCGCAAGGACATTCTAATCACTGCAAAGGACCTTAGGGAGCACTGTTTATTGCCATCGGAGGGCATGCCGGAGATATATGAAGCAGACGTAGATTTGGTCGCTGCATGGAAGGAAGTGGCCAAACCCGAGTGTCTTTGCAAAGTTGTCTACACAAATTGACAAGAAGGCTGTCGAAGGATGATTATCACAAACTGTTGGATATTGTTGCCAAATGTGTAGACATGAAGTTTGGAAGCTTCAATCAGCTGTCCAAAACCAAGCTGATCGGCATGGCTGCGATCATGGAGGAGAAGAAGGTCAATCGGGCGGAATTCGCCTACAAAGCAGACTCTGCCAAATGTTGCAAATAAGTCCTTCAAGGACGATGGGTCATTTGGAGGATCTCTAGGCTATGGCCTTGTAATTGGCCACTTGATGGAGGTGAAGGGTATTCCCCTTCGACATGGAAAATCATTCCATGTTAACAAGAAGATGTTTTGGGCCAACTTGTCTGGAGCCCAGAAGAGAGCATACGCCAAGCGGGCGGACACCAGTGAGGGGGAATCAGCTGACCCTGAGGAAATAGTTGTTGCCTCCCCTCCGAAGAAGAAAGTTGCCCATGCAGCTGGAAAGAAGAAGGTTGCCCCAGCAGCAAAGAAGAAAACCACACCTGCCCCTGCAGCCGAGTCACCTGCCCCTGCAGCCGTGTCTCCTACCCCTGCAGCCGCGGTGGAGAAGAAATCCTTAATACCTTCTACAGGAATGAAGAAGAAGAGGACTGCCAAGGCGAGAAAGGCAGCTGCCTCTAAGGCAACTCCAAAGGCCTTTACCTTCGAGGAACCGGAGGAAGTAGAACAAGACATTCCTCTGGTGAAAACTAAGAGAAGGAGAAGACTCACCAAGCTCTCGGAGCTTGAGAAGACGGTTGAGTCTGCAATCGAGCCGAGCAAATCACCGAGATCGGGAAGAGGTGCGGTCTCCGAGAGTGCTTGATGAAATTGCCAAATCTGCTGAAGGCGATCAACAGAGGCAAATTGAAGACCAACTGTGGGACGAGAACATCCGAGGAACAAGAAGCGGTGAGACAATGAGAATCCTCTGTCGACAGGATCGTATCTTCACTGCGACGACAGAGGCTGAGGTGAAGAGCAGCAGAGTTTGCTACCCTCCATTCCTGAAAAAGAAAGGCAACAGGGAGAGGATGAAGACGATGATGTAATTATGTACTCTCCATTGTATCCAGACATCCAAAATCGTCTGCGAGAATGGAGGAAATGGAAGTTGAGTCACTCTAGGTGCGGTTTGAACACCCGTAGTTTATTGATGAGAAGAGGAACTCTTGAGTTTCTTGAAGTTGATATCTTGTCTTTGCAAGCCCTAGATGAGGATAATCAGTATTAACATGCCGCAAATTCGGAAGGAAAACGAATAGCAAGAGCAAATTGAGGAAGCAAGGCGCGATGAGAAAGCTAGCATTTGTCCTCTCACCGGAACCAACGACCATACTCATCCTCATCTCGACGTGCTTTCGGATGGTGATGAGGACATGGACCCTAT
Organism: Rehmannia glutinosa; assembly: GCA_016081115.2. Lineage (NCBI taxonomy): Eukaryota > Viridiplantae > Streptophyta > Magnoliopsida > Lamiales > Orobanchaceae > Rehmannia > Rehmannia glutinosa. The sequence continues at coordinate 331,113 of JABTTQ020002358.1, read as the reverse complement.
TGCTTTGCACAAAAAATTGGACATGCAAAGCAAGCCATGCAGAATCCACGTTGATGCATGAGCAACAGATTGACGGAAGGACCAGGAGAGTCTTCCAAATCAAAGTCGAAATTGATCCGTTGGGAGTGGTGCACAGATTGCCATCTTTGTTATTGCTGCAACCACTTCCCCAGTTCACTCAGAAGACGGGTCTAAGGGAATTGGCGATGACACTGGGAATTTGGGCACCCAAGTTCAGCCAACACTTGTTGAAGGTGTCTTACCACCTACCCCCATGGATGAACACTCACTTGACAAAGTCGGGAGTCTAGAGCAGAGTGACCCCACCCTAAGTCACTCAGCTGGTGCGCCAGCTGAGGGGGAAACTCACTCCACTGCAGCTAGGTCTAGGTCGGAGGATGTTGCGATGACTCCACCATGAATCTAGGAGGCAAAGTGGATAAAGAACAAGAAAAGGAAACACAAAGAAGTTGTCATCCGAAGCTCGGACGATTGAGTCTGTCTCACTAAAGTGCCAACTACTCTCGCAGATGATGATGTCATGATGCGAGTCGAGGCACGAAATGATTACGCCCGGAGTTAACACTGACACACGAAAGTGCAATCCACGGAGTTGAGACTCTGTGGATGCCATCAAGAAGACCCTAAGACACCGCGCTGTCGAAGGGATTGTACAGGCCCCATTGCGGTTGAGACTGCAGGAGGTAATGAAGGCCTAAGGGAGGTTGAGACTTCCTAGGTAAAAATCAAGGAGATAAGAGCATTCCTCGAGACCATAATTGCTGATTGATTCGAGGAGGAAATCGATGCTCTTCATGACTCCCAGGATGATCCCGATACAACCTTCATGGGATCTGCAGATGAAGCCGAGTCTACCCTAACCGCACATCAAAAAGACTCAACCGAGGACGCTATACCAAGTACGAGCAAGCAAGCCGACCTCAAGGCTACTCGTCAAACATTCAATTTTGATGATGATCCAAGCCTTCAAGACTCATCATCTTCCGATGACGCTTGATGGTGCAATGAGAACAAAAAATTCATTTAGCGAGAATCCACCGAGGCCGAAGAAGTCATTAAGATAGTTGAGGCTCGCCGACCTAGCCAAACCACTCACCAAGGCCCAATCTAAAACCGAGTCATCTCAGCGCAGGCTCCTAAAGTCATGCAGAGACTCCACTCAATCGGGCACATCACACAGCACGAGTAACGGTGGAATCTATACCATATGTCCGTGATGATGCATTTGAAGAAACTTTCTCTATTGAGTTGCCTCGAACTTGATGAAGAAACAAATCGAGAGCGGATGCTTCAACGTCGACCGACCCAGTTATTCCCACAGATACTATCGTCACAACAGACTTTGATTTTGATGTTACTTGGCCGCCAGCTGAGACCGAGGTGACAGCTGAGGTACGAGAGGTCTTCAAGACAATCTTTGCAAAAATTGAGAAGATAGAACGGCACCAGGCCACATTGGATATCTTGGCCGGACAATAGGTATGCCAATCTTACTACCGATCTGTCTGCGCGGAATAGTGGTTAGAATCAGGGAATGGTGTCAATAGTAGCGTAGAATGCGACTAGAACAAGTCAGATATTTCAAGGCATTGTACAACAAAATGTTGATCTGGAGCGCTGATAATGCTGACATGAAGAGGAGGATGCAAGAAAATATTGACAGAATGCATGCCTCCCACAACACTGAAATGGAACTGCTGCGAGAATTTCACAAGAAAGAACTTTTGCGCGTAGAGGAAAATATGAATAACAAATTCAGCCTTCTCATGGCTGAAATGAAGCTGGTGGCACCTGAATCCAAAGCCACCCGCTCATAATTTCGTACACATACTCCGCAGCAGACTCCAAGCAAAACTCAGCTATTAGCCGCCTAGATTTTATGCTTGCTGGCATGTTCCCAGGGGTTCCTCTCTCCTTTGATGATGCCAAAAAGGGGGAAGAGGAATACCTGAAGATGTTGAAAGGGTTAGCGGATGAGAAAGAGAAGGACGCATCTGTTGAGAAGAAGAAGAAAACATTGAAGAAGAAAAAAGAAAAAAAGGAAAAGCATTGAGGGGGAAGGTTCAAAAGATATGACTCTAATGTTTGCTGAAACCCCTCAACAAGGCCTTGTCACAGTTGACATAATCAGTAAACTTCCAATAACTCTGCCGCTCCAACACTCTGATGTACCTATGTCTGAGAAGAGAAAAATCGTAGAAGCAGGGATGAAGGAGGTCGAAGGAAAAATGGATGCCCGTGTGATGGATATATTGAAACAATACGGAGGCATTCCAGCAGGAAAAGACACAGATGCCATTCCAAACGACGGAGACGAGCCACGATCGGGAAGAATTCAAAACGCTCGAATCCAAGGGATACTTCAAAAATATATCCATAGCCCAAGCCTGGGACTTGTATTGGGAGAAGGGTCTAAAGCTATGTGAAGAAGGCGATAGGCGGCGGAGACTACAAGTAGCCCGGTCCACCGGCAAGAAGAAGACTCGATCTGATATACGCCCGGAGGAAGAGGAATGAGTGGTGGAGGCGGAGGTTTTCAACTTAGACCTCTACCCAAAAACATTGAATATGTAGATTCGGGCAAGAAGGAAAGGATCTACTTTTGGATATGACGAAGTAGCCAACCGGAAGTGGCTAGGAAGAATGTTGACTATGTCAAAAGGATTGAAGAAGAAAACAAAAGGCAAGATCACCGTGGGAAGAAAGGCAAGAAAGAAAGAGAAGAGACGATGTTGCAAAGAGAGCATACGAGAAAAAGAAGGCACCAAGATGAAAAGAAGAGAAAGAGAGCAGAGGACAGAGTGAGAAGAAGAAAGAAGGAGGCAAAGGCGATGAAGTGTTCTTGTCACCCCTTCATGTATTTTATCGTTGTAAATACATATGTATGTAAGTCTTCTGTATGCGATGAATAAAAATTGTGTAATCTCTATATTTGCGTAGATATAGTCTGCTATGTTTGCTATGATACACATTGTAAACAGCTTTGTAAATGACAAGAATGTTATGATCAATAAAAAGATTGATTCTACGATACATTCTCTGTTACTACATTGTCTGTATGTATCTTTGATGTTTACATTTTGTATGTATGTTTTAAGTTTTGGCATCATCAAAAAGGGGGAAATTGTTGGGAAATTTATTGTTTAGATTTTGATGAATGTCATGTAAAACTTAGACTAGAAAGTTGGCACCCCATTTTTCTTGTAATTTGCATTGTAATAGATAGGGTTGTACGAGCTGAGTCAAGTCAGCTATGCCTGGATATACAAGAAGTCAATCAAGATCGAAATGAAGACTCCGTTGTGAAACAAATTTGAGTATGGCAGGGAGGAGAAGTCAAGAACTTGATCAAGGAGTATCACCGGGATATAGGTGTGTGAAGTGTCAGTCAAGTCAACTCAAGAAGCCAAGTCTCAAGTTGAAGTGACAGATGAGTCATCCATTGATTGGAAGCTAACTCGAAGTCACCTGGGGAAGTTAGAGAACTGCAGTCAAGTCAAGACAACTGAAAAGAATCCGTTGCAGAGAAGTCAAGAAGCTTACTTAAATAAGTAATACTTCCATGATGCCATGTCTTAAAGTGCTCGATCCCTTGCGTGCAAAAAAAATAAACCAATGGGAAGCATCGCACCTCGTGTCGACTCGAAAAGTCAACATTCATTTAATAAGAGGAAATGTCAACATCAAGGACTGCAACAAGACAAGCCAACGAACACAAGTGACTTTTAAAAATCAAAGATATCTCTTCAACGGGCGATTTTTGAAAGTTCACTATAAAAGGTCAGGGAATCTCATTGAGAGAAGGTTACCCGAACCACGAACATTCAAGCAATTATTAAGAATCAGAACCTTCAATATATTCTCAAGTTATTCAAGCAAAATCCTCAAGCCTAACTCTCGAAGGAAATCGATCCAACACCAAGTCATGAAGGAAAGACAACTTCAAACTGTTGAAGATGAAACTTTTGAAGAATCAAAAGGGGTCTACATTCCAAGGAGGATTGTAGAAAGGTTCAAGGTCGAACCGCCTCAAGTTATTGGAGGGCTTCGTGATCAAATCCAAGAAGCTTGAGCAAGTGAGTCAAGTAGCAAAGCGCACCACCCTTGTGAAGAAGCCGAGTCGGATGAGAAGCCACCGTGTGACCAAGGCATCTCCGGCATCGAGTCCCAAAGGATCAAGTCGGTTGTGTGATCAAGACTTGTATCCGGACTAATAACTACTTTGTACTCGATCAATACTTAGTGGATTCATCCAGGAGTTGGAGAAGAGAGGAGTAGAAGAATTACCCCATCTTGAACCTCTATAAAAAATATTGTGTCATTTACATTTCAAAGATTTTAATTACGCATAACACTTTATATCTCACGATAATTTGCTATCCAACCGATAATTAACAAAGTGCTAAAATCAAGTGTTTAAAACAAAGTTAAACCAAATTCAAGGGTGTTAAGTCTTCCAATAAAATCTCATCACACCAAGTTAAGGTTTAGACTAAACAATGAGTTATTCTATCAATAGCTCAATCGAGTCCGTTGAGTGGCTAACACTATTTGGTTAACTAACTTAGATGTCCTCAATGACTTAGTTGTGTATTTAACTCGTATTATTTTAAAAGGACTAAAATCGAAAAGTTGGTAAGGTTTATTCAACCCCCTTCTAAACCTTACTAACACCCCTTGGGACCTACACTCTTTTTTATGAATTAATTGCTGATATCAAACAATCAGTGCCCGATTCAACCGTTGTTGATGTTTAGTATCATCTTTGTTATTTTCAATGACCAGTGATTTTATAAGCTTGGAAGCAATTCAAGCCCATGAGCTCATAATGGCTTCAGAATATTATTTTATTCTTAATAAATATGAGGATAATGATTTTGGTGGCACATTTTTAGACCTGTATAGAATTCCTAATCAGAAAGTATGCTTACTTTAGAAACTTTTATTATTTTGCGACATGTTTCAGCTAGTATATTTGTTTATTCAGTAAGGGCCTATGTCATTTCTCACATTGATGGATGAAATATAACCAGTTCAATTTAGAGATTGCAAGCTAATCTTGATATATGTTATTACATATTAGTATATCTATGCTTAACTCTAGTTTGGATTTTATATATTTGGGTGTGACGTGATATATACAAGTTTAAAGGTTGCAGGCTACGCACTCGTGGATGTGCTTATATGTAGCTTGCATGGTATCTTCTTAATTGGGTAATGTCAGTAAGAGGTGTTGCTAACTGCTAAGTGCTTACCCAGTTACCCCTTAGTAGATGACATTTAAAGTGATTTATTTAGTTTCATCTCGTATTTTTATCGTTCCAAATAAAAAATTGGATAATCATCAAATTGGATTATCAAGTATAAAAGTTATTGCTCAAGTAACCAGTTTTTGTATGAATTGCCACAAAATAATTTATTAAATTATATAAGTGAATTTATTAAGAATCTATAATAGCCCTTAGTTAAATTAAGCAAAAAGAGATAATATATATTTAATAAAACGACATAAAATAAAGTCTGAAATTTTATTGGTTATGGTCCAAAAAATTTGCGATCCAATCCGAACTTTGTCCGATTTTTATACATATTTGGATTTTTGGATTGACTCGAATACGATTCAGAAATTGAAAAATCCAATTCGGTTAAATTCGATTCGAATTTAATCGAATTAGGATCAAATTTCAAATTGAGGTTTTAAAATGTCCATTCGATTAATTCGATTCGATTCGATGAACACCCCTACACACACATATACACACATATTACTTGGTCAATAATTAAAGCCGATTTAGTTTTTATAAATTATTTGAATAAGATATGCAATTTATATTGATTTAAATTAAAATGAAAAGTCAACTGTATTTTCAAATCTTAGTGAAATTTGTTATTAACCGTATGATTCTTATTGATACAATATTTATTACTAAATAGAATTTTCTAAACTCGATTGATATCTTACCAAAGTTAACAGAAATAAAAAGCTAAAATTTTATTGCAGTTATTACAATTTTTAGAAAGCTGCAGACAAATTTTATTTTTTGTAAATACATCGAAAATTATCTTTAGAATGTGCTTTTAGGCGGGAAAACATAAATGGAAACGAGTTGCTTTATATATATATATATATATATAGATTTTGGACTCAAAATTGTGTTCTAGAAAAAGAAATAGAATAACAGAAGAAGTATATAATATGTATATATGTATGAAATATAAATTTACAAACATATACTTATTCATAGTTATTTATAAGAGTTCAAAATTTCTTTAGAGTAAATAATTAATATTTTATTTTGAACTCAAATAAAGAAAACAACTGTGTTATTTTCTGTGTATCTATTATATACTCATTTATTACTTTACTATTTTAGAAATCAAGTTACTTAAGATATCATTTCAAAAAAAAAAAGTTACTTAAGAGATAAATTATTTCGTATCTTATTGTATAAATAGTAATCATGCATGTGCGTTGCACGTGTATTATTATTATTTTATTATTATTCAAATATATTATTATTTTTATTATTATTTACGTGTATTAATATTTTATTTTATTGGTTTATACTAAAATTGTCTATTAACATGAGTTGGTATTTATTACTTTATTTTAATAATAATATATTCATATAGAGTAAATAAAAATTAAATTTATTTATAAAATTTACATTTTCAATTATAGACTTAAATTTCAAATTCAATGCTGGAAATATCAAGTGAATCGATTGAAAAGGTCAATTAAATATAGCAAATTTTAATAATTCAAGATAATAACATTAGTCAAAACAGTTTATCTATACTTGATACCTTGGCATTTTCTCAGTTAACGTTCTTTATAGAAAACACCATCCAATAAATATTTCCAATATTTTTCTCAAACATATTGTCGACGACTTAAAGAGTCTGAAGCCAAGTAATATAGTCAATAAATATCATTCCACTGAAAGGGGTTCTTAAAATGGATATGTTTCAATCCTCAATTCAAATTTTTCATTGTTTATAGGTTTTATGGACTTTTCTGAGAGGTGATTTGCAGATGCGGATCCTGATAATTCAATTTTTCTACACACATACAAAGTATCAACACATTATAAATTGTATAAAGATAAAGATAGTAAATGCATGGTGTTATTATTATTGTTGTCATTATTGTTGTTATTTCTTATTATGATTTCAATACTTTAATTAATTGTCTGAAAACTAATCGTTGTTTTTTGTTTTGCAGTTGTTTATTGGTTGTTATTCAATTTTTGTTTTTTGTTTTGCAGTTGTCCAGAACCAAACCCAAAACCTTCACCGACGTTGTTTTCTTCCAAAAAAGTTCTGCAACTAGGTTGCATGAAAATCCTGGATTTCTCTGGCTTTAATTCGATGCAATATTGTCTTCCGTTATACCTTATAATTGCATCATTTTAATTTTTTTGTGTACCCTTGATAAATCATTCCAACACTTCATAGGTATAAGTTGTTGATAAAAAAAATTGACAAGAAAATCTCACAACTGAATAGACATAAGAAATAGTGAGCTTACATATATATATATATATATATATATATAGGTAACTACTCACCAAGCGAGGTTTCTCTATATGTGACTTTGAGAGAATCAATTGAAAAGTCGGATTCTCAACAGCCTCCACCCCATTGTCATCATCATTAGAATCATCGTTGCATGTTGCACACGTATTAATTAAAACAATCAATTAATCAATTAATTTGTAATTAAACAGAAATATCATCTATATGATTTAAATGGTAATAAATTACCTGAATCGATACAAAAATACATATAGTCGGTGCACGACGATTCTCACACATGCATCATCATTAGAAAATATTGGCACATAAAAAACGTGGTTGACACGACAAGAGAAAACCAACACTTCACCATGTGGAATTGTGTTATCATGGACGAATATGCTCCACCCATCCGTTAAAAAGAACGCGCTATGGAGGGTGATCATTTTGACCTTCCAAGTGTGTTCGTTCACATTGTGCAGATCACAATTTAATGGTGTAAAACCATTAAAATGACGTGCGAATTTGGATGGAAGACGGTAACACAAAAAAATTAATGTAATTCTAATTTGAAGAGATAATGACATGACAACATATTTAGTTAAGCTTAGTAATGAATTTCTAATGGAACAATATAATAAGCTATTCCAATAAATCCTTACAAAAAATAATAGGAAAAAATCAAAATTATAAAACTAATCACCGAGCCGGAATTTAATTTAATTGTCATCCACATGGGCATCTGACAAGGTAAGCATTAGTTTTATCACTAAGTATTTATTTAACTATTTTTCAATTCTAAAAGAATTTTATTTTCCATCACTAACTAAATTACGTAAACGCCGTACTAAAAAAATACGTAAAAAAATGGTATTTCTATAGATTATTCGACACAAAAAGAAGAAATTCTGGAAGTGATCGACGTGTTCAATTAATTTCACATTCTCAAAGAGTTAGTATAAGGAATAATAAAAAATAAAAAAATCATAATTCAAAATACAACTTTAAAAAATACAACAAAACTACCAGGAATAATCAAAAAAGAAACAAATATTTTTTTATTATACTTACCAAATAACATCCATACAGATCTACAATATAGTTTATATAAAAACTTTTGTTCAGTGTAGAATCCAAGTTCAATACTTTCGATGTTGGCGGGTCATTTGATGAAGACGGTAATAGCTGGAACGTGGAGATGAAGCCATATTTGGTGGTTATGCTTCGAATTTAGGATCAACAATATCGAAGTGTCTCTCTAAAGCAATTTAAGTATTATAAATATAAGAGGATTTAACATAAATAATAAGCTGACAAAAAAATCTCTGAACACAAAATCAATTGTTAATTCAATGGTAAAAGATACTTCAATGGTAAAAGATACATAAAATATTCCTATAAATATACCGCCGAACAGAATTCGTATATTTTAACTATTATTGAACAATTTCGAAAAGTTTGAATAGTCAATTAGTATTTAAAACTTGATTAATATAACATAAAATAGGAATATCATTTATAATATTTTCCTAATTTATATACATATATAATGTATGAACACCATTTACAATATTTTCCTAATATAAGAAGTAAAAAGATCGGGAAAAATTTTATTTGGATTTCTATTATTATATATATATATAGATATATAGATTTAAAATAAATTTTAATTAATAAAGAGTTTAAAAATCAAAATTTCGGGTATTAGTATTCGAAATATGTAATTATTGTAAAACTTTTTTAAGGGGATTTTAGACCAAATATTAAATTAAATTAGACTTACAGAGTAAATATATATTAGAAGCATCTCTATCTTCAATTTGAAGCACAAATTTGCTCTACTACTTTGCCAAAGTTAGTGCCATTTTGAAGATGTGAATAATTATGGCTAGAAATTGCGCAACATTGTAGACCCTAATTTTTTATATATATTTCTTAAATTAATAATTTTAGTGTATGAAAATATGCAATAAAATGAAATACTGTGGAATATTTATTTTTAATACAGAATTTATTGCAAACTACTGGAGATGGAGTGCATATTTTGCACTAAATTGGTGCAAACTGCTGAAAATGGTATGACAATTTGGATTGGTTAATTGCCACATATAGTTAGGTTCACCTCGAAAAACACGCATAAATAATGTTTTAAAAATTCCCGCCTATCCTTGATTAGTTCCCACTTAGGCACTAGGCTCCCCTTGTTCGTCTACATTTTATTTCCGATTAGGCCTTGCCTAATCCCGCCCATGTTTCGCCTAATCACTCCCAGGCTCCGCCTAGACGCCAAGTCCCAGTCTGCCGCCCGACAAGAGCCTAGCACTTTTTAGAACACTGCATGTAATCTATATATATAATAAGAGACGCTTCCCAAAATAGAAACCCAAATTTTTCCCGCCATTTTTTTCTTTCTATTTCGAGGCAATGTTTATTCAATTGAAACGTTGACTTTAATAAATGGCTCCAGATTTTTTATTATGGTATCTATTAGGCAGAATTGTAGGTGAAATCAAATTAAATTTAAAACATACTTTAATTAGTGGTTGAATTTAATCAATCAAATATGTTGACTTTAATTAGTGGCTGCAGATTTTTTATTTAAGTATTTAAAAGGCAGAATTGTAGATGATATCAAATTGAATTTAAAACATACTTTAATTAGCGGGTGAATTTAATCATTCAAATATGTTGACTTTAATTACCGTCTGTAGATTTTTTTTATGGTATTTAAAGCCAGAATTATAGATGATACAAATTCAATTTAAGAAAAATAAAATCTTGGATACTACCTATTCTTTAATATTTTGTCATATTTCAATTACTTGAGAAACAAGTTTTTATCTAAAACTCATTAAAATAGAAGAATGGATAATTTTCAAAGAAGAAATTCAATCAAATATGTGGAATATGGTAATTTACAATGCACGAAACAGAATGTCAAAAAAATACAATGAAAAACGTGATTGTAATTCTAAAAAATAATTCCTTATGAATGATTTCCTTATGAAATATATTTTCCTAATTAAATCTCCTTACACTCACCTATAAATATCACAGTCATATGCCACATTAAACAATTACAACTTTCGAATTACAACAATAGAATTGACAACGCAATACAATTAAAAAAAAAGTAATGGCTCCAATGTTGACATTGATCAAAGATTTGAACACCTCGAAAACAAAATGGAACATGAAGCTCTCCGATCCGTGTTAAAAATATGAAAAAGCCAGAAATATAGTGATATGACACAAATTAACAGTCTAGAATGTGTCTTCCATGATTATGAGGTAAATATATATATATATATATATATATATATATTGGTTTTTCAGTATCACAAAATTGTTTAAATTTAAATCGAAAATATGATTTTTGCGGCGATAGAATCTTACAATGATAGAATCCATGGTTACAAATTTCAAAAAATGAATTTTTAAAAAACGAAAATATGAAAATGGCTAATATTGAAGAGTTTAAGAAGCACCTTGTTGAGGGTCACATATTTGCAATTAGGGATTTTATAGTTGCCAACTATACCGAGAAGTATCGTTCAACATTGAGGAAGCATAAAATTTTATTTCATGGAAAAACTCAAAATTTTGAAATGTTTGATAAGATATTTCCAAAAATATGATTTCTTTTTCAATTCAAACATTTTCGAGAGTTGTCATCAATTAGGGATTTTATAGTTGCAACTATACCGAGAAGTATCGTTCAACATTAAGAACAAGTGTTTGATAAGATATTTCGAATACTATGCTTTTTGGTAATCATAATTCTTATTTCAAACAAATTTAAGTTAATATATATATAATTAAATTCAATTTATGTTATTTAGAATTAAACAAATATATATTTTTTTTCTTCTAAATTAATTAATTGTGTTTTATGTTTATAGATATAATTGGCAGGATTGTTTCAATGCATTCAGCAAAAACAACAGAAATTCAGGAAAGGACGACGCGATTTATTGATATCGTCTTGGAAGATTTGGAGTAACATACAAAATATTTTTTTTCAATGTTTTATACTTTCATCTGAATTTTTTGGTAATTTAAAAAAAATTCTGATGTTTTAGGAATAATCGAGTAACTTGCACGTTATGGGAGGAATATGTTGATCAAATTTTGCCGTTTCTTGAAGATGGTAAATTCGAACCAATTGTTGTGATTTTGCAAATCTGCAGAGCAAAAGTATTTCGTGGTAATGATATTTAAATTTTTAAGTTTCTACAATTTTGATTTTTGCAAGTTATTTAAGTTTCTGCAATTACTTTAAGTTTCTGAAATTTGTTAACCAAAACAGAAATAGATGTGCATCAACTTTGTTCGACCATTTTTTAAATTTTTTAAGATTCTGCAATTTTATGTTTTTGCAATTTTATAAGTTTATGCAATTTTATAATTAACAAAAATATATGTGAAATAAATTTTTTCGGCAATTTTTTTTATTTTTTATAAGTTGTGAACTAAATTTTTTAGTTTCTGTAATTTTAGAAGAGGTGAAAGTCTCCAATGCATTTCATGTTACAAAAATGATTGTTAATGGAGATATGGAAGAGGTTCATGATTTCAAGTCAAGGTTTGAATAATTATTTATTATTTTTTTTGCATGTTATTATATATAAACTGTTATTTATAAATTGACATTATTTTTTATTTAGAATCATGGCCAGCGCCAGACCAACGAGTTCAATCAGTCATATTAGTGTGCCAACTGTTCGGACTGTTGCTGAAGATTTATCATCTGGAGATTCACCAGTTATAATACTTGATCAGCTATACTCGAACAATGATGTAAATCGAACTTAAATATAGTCTTTTGTTACAATATGTATTTTAATTGTATATTTTTTGACTAACTTATTTTATTTTAGGTTGGAAGTTTCTGGATTTGTGCCACCATATTGTCTTTTATAGGTGATTGGTGGTATCTCTCATGCTCTAGATGCCCTAAAAAACTCACCAAGGCTGGGGACAAATTTTATTGTGAAAGATGCGACACTTTCTATCAATCTGGTCATTTTAGGTATTTTTTATTTTTATTAGTATAATAATAATTAAATTTATTTATTTATTGGAATTCTTATTTATTATGTCATTAATAATTCCATAATTTTGATATTAGGTACAAAATCCAGATGCAAGTTATAGATGATACGGGCAATGCTGCTTTCTTATGTTGGGATAGGGATTGTGAGCACTTAATAGGCAAATCTTGTGCCAATCTGAGAAACGAGTACATGGAGGTTTTTTTTTATCTTTGTGATTTATAATTTAAATTCCAAACTTATTTTAAATAATTTTTTTGTTTAAATTCTAATCTCCTGAATTTTTATACAATCAAAGTGATGATGGACAAGATATACCAGATGAGCTGGCGATTTTGATTGATAAGCAAGTGTTCTTTAAAGTTCAAGTTAGAGCAGACCAGCTGAATAATTATGATGGATCATTTTCTGTTGTTAAACTGACAACAGATCCTGATTTGATCAAGAGATTTTATTCTGCATTTGAGAGCCAGGTTTGTTTTTTAAATTATGTTATTTTTAAATTGCGAGTATATATGTATATTTATCATTTTGGCTGATTTGTATAACTCATTCTTTTATTTACAATTATAGGAGTCAGATTTTCTTTCTAAACTCCAGGCAGAAGAGCTCGATCAATAGAAGGTATTATTGAATTTTTTTTGAACTATTTAATTGGAATTTAATATTTTATTTCTATATTTATTTGGTGTATTCATTAAAATAATAAGCAACTGATCCACGGTTATAAAATTGTAGGAGGTTTCATCGGAGAACGAAGTGAACACACTTAACAAAACTGTCAAGAAAAGAGGTCCTGTCAGCGGAAGTCCGTCACTTAAAAGAGAGTTGTTGTTCGAAGACTTATCTTCCTGCACTAACTCAAATAAGATGAAGTCGATTGTCAAGGAAGAAGACTTATTGAAGAAATAGATAGGATTGAAGGATGTGTTTTTAGATTTATGGATGTTTTCTGAAATAAATAGGATTTATTGCTTCTGATTTCTATTATTGTTTAGTTTTCTAGGAAAAGTAATAGTATTATTATAGTTTACGGTATTATTGTTTGGATTTTTATGCGGTTTTGGAATATTTTATGTTTTTGAAATATTAGTTTGAATATTTTATAATTAACGTTGTCTTATTTTTGTAATATTATATTGAATATCTATACAAATGTGAAAAAAAATCCGAACATGTACATTATCTGCATCATTTTAAATATCAATTTTTTCACAATCAATATTTTACATTATTATGAGTATTCTTCACACAATTCAAAATCAGAATACAGCAACAACATAAACAATGAAAGAACTAAAGAAATCTGGAGCAAGATTCCCCTTGCACCTCAGGATTCCACTACACTCTTGGTGCAGGGTCAAGAGGCTTGAATGCTTAGGGTTTCAAGTCCAAGATAATAAGGATAGAACAGAGACAGGCTATAACCAACACACAAAATTATGATTTACAAAGACTCACAACCAGAAGTAAAGTTTCGGATAAAATTCCTCCGAAAAACTAATTACCAGATAGCACTGAGCATAAAGAAAACGATTCAAATTTAATTATAAAGTTATTTCTGTCATGCAAACACACAATAAATTCAAATTCTTTTGTATCAATTAGTTTTTTAAATACACTTATTATTTAATGCACTTTACATATTTAAAAAATTGGGTCCAAAAAGCCACAAATAAAAGTATTTTTTTATAATAAACATAAAAAAGGGAATGATATAATATGAGGTTATAAGAATCTGACTTTTTGTACAGAATTATAATATGAGCCTATAAGAAATTTCATACTCTGACGTTGTGAAGAGAAATAGTATAAGTTCCCATATTCAAATGAAAGATTTTGAAAGATATGGGATAATATTAAAATAGGGAATGATATTTTAACATAAGGAATGATATTTTTAAAATAAGGAATGACAGATTTCCGATTCAGATTTTAAAATAAGGAAGGATATTTTAGTACTCATTCAAACTAGAAAACACAATATATAAGATGTCCCATCTTTATCAAAACATGACTAATGAAAAACTCTAGATATAACTTTATGAAACACACAAAAAACCATCAGCAGGACTATATTATTTTAACAAAGAGAACAAAAAGCACGAGTATGACTATAAGAATATAACAAAGAGAATAAAAAGCCAAATATTGAAAAACAAGCAAGACTCTATCGACCATGACAAAGTTATCAGATTGTAATATCGTGGGGAATAAACGTGCAAGGAGTAAAGACATTGCAGACAGTATTTTATTTTTCATTGCATAACTAAAATTCATCGAATTTAGCTTACTTATCTGTCTATATGTTGTTTTGGTATTGTATTAGTAGATTTTTTGGATATTTTTTCAACCTGAAAAAAAAATTAAATATCAATTAGAAATGGCAGAAAATTAAATATCAAAGAATAATAGACATAAGATTGTTTGACTTATCTTTTTCAGACTTGATAAGTTAGTCATCTATTGATGCCCTGAAACAAAATTTGGATATAAATTACTGTTAGATTTAATACAGAAATGATTACAAACAACATAATCAATGACAGAACTAAAGAAATCTTGGTCAAGATTCCCGTTACACCTCAGGATTCCACTACACTCTTGGTGCAGGGTCAAGAAGCTTGAATGCTTAGGGTTTCAAGTCCAAGAGAATAAGCAAATAACAGAGACAGGCTATAACCAACACACATAAAATTAGGTTTAGAAAGTCTCACAACCAGAAGTAATGTTCCGGGTAAAATTCTTCCGAAAAACTAATTACCAGATAGCACTGAGAACCAACGAAACGAACCAAAGCACCAACCCACCAAATCGGCAGATAGGTGCTCTGATAGTATACTTCATTCAGATCAAAATAGAAACGAATCATCAAAATATTGTCAGCAACGATTTTGCAAAAAAAAACGTGGCTGTAAGAAAATAAATAAAAAAATTCGAAATATGAGTAAATAACTTCATTATATAAGAGATATAAACAAATCGATGCTGATTATTTTTTCAAAATAATAGTTTACATTTTTTATGGTATTTCAAGCAGATCTAAAGAACTGACTCCAGATAAAATGGTCAGCATCGATTTTTACAAAAATAAAAAAAAAAATGAGGCATGTTTGAAATACCGTAAAAACATCAAAAATGATGAGATATCTTCATATTTTAACCAGATCTAAACAAATATAAGAGATATAAACAAATCGATGCTGATTATTTTTCCAAAAAAATAGTTTACATTTTTTTATGATATTTCAAGCAGATCTAAAGAACTAACTCCTGAAAAAATAGTCAACATCGATTTTTACAAAAAAAAAAAAAAAGGCATGAGGCCTGTTTGAAATACCGTAAAAAATCGTAAATTATGAGATAGCTTCATATTTTAGCCAGATCTAAACAAATCGATGCCTGAATATCTAAGTTACAACTTTTTATATATGAAATTTCGCACACAAAAAATAACTGATAGATATACAAATGAGAGCAGGGAGGCGGACGAAACACAAACCTAAACAAATTTTGATATGTACACAAAAAGATTTCTAGCCGTATTTTAACCACTTTTGCAGATGAAAAAAACATGAAAAATTATTTTGCATATTGATTTCTGAATCATTTTTCATAAATCCCTATCCCAAATTTATCATGAAACACTTAATAATAAAGTAAAAATTGCGTGAAATATAAAATTCGTTTAGGGTTTTTTAACAATAGATTTAAGAAAAATCTATAATCAACTGATTCAGAAATCATATCACAAAAATTTTCGAGAAAATAAAACTGATTCAAGAAACCATATCACAAATGTTTTCGAGAAAATGAAAATTATTCAGGAAACCATTTCACGAAAACCTCTTACTTCAGAAGAAAAAATCGAAAAAAAAAAGAGAGATAAATGAATAGATGGAGGCGGAATACACCCACACACCAAAGAACCCTAGAAAATCTGTTGAAATGTTAAAATGGTGAAGAAACAGATGGTTTTTCCAATCCATATCACAAAACTTTTCGAGAAAATGAAAATGATTCAGGAAATTAACCATATCACAAAACTTTTCGAGAAACTCAAAATGATTCAGCAAACCATTTCTGGAAAACCTCTTGCTTTAGAAGAAAGAATCGAAAAAAAAAGAGAGAGAAATGAAGACGGAGGCGGAAGACACCACACACCAGAAAACCCTAAAATTTCTAGTGCAATGTTAAAAGTGGTGAAGTATTAAGATTGAAACTTTAATCCAAGTCGTCCACTTGGTTTCATCTAGGCGTCCCTAGGTGACACGTGTGTGTCATGCAACGGGCTGAGTGGGCGTTTCGAATGGGCCGGATCAGTTGGGTCTGGGTATCCGATTTCTTATGGTGTGGGTGATATTTGGGCTTGGGTAGTTTATTTTTGGTTTGTTTGTTATTTCATTATATAATAATGGGCTTTTGATTTTTGTTTTTCCAATTTAATTTAAATTGAGTATATAATTATTATTTTTAAATTATTATTATTTATTTAGAAGAAAAGATAATATAATAAATTAAATCTATAAATTATATATATCAAAATATAATAATATAATAATAATTATTATTTTTATTTTTAACATGTTATACATAATATTTTATGTTAAATATTATAGTGTATGTTTAATTATAATAAGATTGTTTGGTATTTGTATAATAAAATTGTTTATTATGGTATTTGTTTAATTTTATTGTTCTAATTATTCTAATCCTTTTCAACTCTTTGACAAAAAAAATGAGAATATCAGGAAATATGCCTTTAAGGCCACCTACGAGAGTTGTTTCTGATATTTCGTCGAGCAAAAATGCTGGCACAATATCAAGATCCCCATTTAGTGACATCACAAATGGTAATAGCATTGCAAATCCATCTTCATCGAGAAATAGAACTTATCCTTTTACGAGCTCCCGACATAATGGCTTCACACAAGGTATATTTAAATTTTTTTTATTTTAGTGAATAACATTATTGAATTTAAATCATAATTCATTTAATTTATTTCAATTTTTAAAAAATTTTTAACAGAAAACATGACACTATCCCAGAATAGACCTCAGAAGTTACCTAAAAGAGTTGCTTCTCAGGATACGCCCAGCGATATTGTTTATTCCTATTCAAAATCCAACATTTCTGGCATTACAAATGGTATACTTAATGTTGTTTCAAAGGATAAGTTCTATTTCTAATATTTATGGTATTTGTTTAATTTTATTGTTGTAATTATTCTAATCCTTTTCAACTCTTTGACAGAAAATATGAGAATATCAGAAAATATGCCTTTAAGGCCACCTACGAGAGTTGTTTCTGATATTTCGTCGAGCAAAAATGCTGGCACAATATCAAGATCCTCGTTTAGTGACATCACAAATGGTAATAGCATTGCAAATCCATCTTCATCGAGAAATAGAACTTATCCTTTTCCGAGCTCCCGGCATAATGGCTTCACACAAGGTATATTTAACTTTTTTTTTAATTTAGTGAATAACATTATTGAATTTAAATCATAATTCATTTAATTTATTTCAATTTTTAAAAATTTTTTTAACAGAAAACATGACACTATCCCAGAATAGACCTCAGAAGTTACCTAAAAGAGTTGCTTCTCAGGATACGCCCAACGATATTGTTTATTCCTATTCAAAATCCAGCATTTGAGACATTACAAATGGTATACTTAACGTTTTGTTGTTATAAATCAAAATTTTATATACTTAATGTTTTATTATATTTCCAATATGAATAACTATTTAATGTTTCTAACAATATGTTCTCCCGACAGCCAACACTCAGAATCCAAACAATAGCTTTTGTCGTGCATCAGTGAGATCTTCGAAGAAGATTTCTAACTTTAAAATGATAATTGATCTCACAATAGACGATCCCGTCGAGATAACTATGAATGATAAAGACGATCGATCAAACCATAGTAATATGGATTCAAACCCACCCCAATCTCAAACCAATGAGACAAATACGGTGATAAACATTGGTGAGTGTAAATTATATATATATATATATATATATATATAGGGAGAGGGTTATATGAGACCACCTCATAGTCCATAGGGACCAATCCTAGCCACATATCTAGATTTTTCAATGGTTGTGATTTTAGAGCTAAAAATTCAGATTAAATGTTGGTAATTAGAGAAAGGGGTAAATTAGTCATCCTACAAAATTACCCAATATTCATGGGATTTTGTTCACACTATGATCACACAATCTATCCAAATCTCACATCAAATTCAACGTGAACAAATCTCATCCTCCTTCTTCTTCGAACGATGTTCATGAGAGAACAAGAACTAGTTACCCTAGCTTGTATAGAACACATGCAATCCTTCCAAATCTCGTAGCAATTCAACGTGAATAATCATCCCCCTTCTTCTTCAACTCACTATAGTGAGAAATCTTTTCTCATTCTTCTTCAATGTACTACTGTGTGAAAAAAGTTGCAGACAATTCGCTATAGTTACTAGAGCTCGACTACAGTTCAAAGGTTGCTTATGAAGATATAATTTGTTGCTTGTACAAATATGTCATGGTGCTTTTTGATATATTAACTTCATAAGCAAGTCATAAGCAACAAACACATACTACATAAGCAACAGGCCTATACTACATAAGCAATGAATATACACTACGCATGCACCAGAGATACATTAACTATATAAGCAAGTCGTAAGCAACAAACACATACTACATAAGCAACGAATATACACTACATATGCAAAACAAATACATTAACTACATAAGAAAGTAATAAGCAACAACCCTATGCTACATAAGCAACAAATATACACTACATATGCAACACAGATATGATTAAACTACACATGCAATATGGTTATACTACACATGCAATATGATTATATTACATAAGCAGTTAACAACAGAATACGCTGGAGAGAGAAAAAACGTGAATATGAGAGATATGGGTTACTCAAAAATTGAAAGCATGTGCCGCGTGAAAGGGGGAAGGAATTGAACGTGATTGTGATTCATCAAATCTCAATAATTGTATCTATATTGTAAAATGACCACCATACCCTTCTTAGTTGTTGAAACAAAAAAAATAAATATAAAACCTCCCTAAAAATCTGGACCACCCAAAATTGTTGATCTATGGTTAGAATGTGTCCCCATGGACTCACCCCAAGTAGGAGGACCCATTTGATCCATATCCTATATATATATATATATATGTGTGTGTTTTTTGTTAAATTAATTTTTGTATTTTATAAGATTTTACTAATTAAAATTTATTAATTTGTAAAGTGACAGATTATTGGGATATCGGTGATGCAACCTATATGTGTCAGTTTTGTGCGGCCATGTTTTGGTACGATGAAAGAATAAACGCTCGAGTTAAATTCAATAACCCGCAATATTCTCTTTGTTGCAGTCATGGGATTATCCAGCTTCCTACCTTAAAGCAACCACATGTTTTGCTTCGAGAAATATTGTTTGGTGATAGTGAAAGAAGCAAACACTTTCAAGATAACATTAGATCTTATAACAGCATGTTTTGTTTCACATTGATGGGAGGTAAGATCAACAACGATATAAACAGAGGTGGTGGACCTCCGGTCTTTCGAATGTATGGGCAGAACTATCATCTAATTGATAGTTTATTGTTGTACGATGGTTCAACTCCGAAATTTGCACAACTTTACATATATGATACTGAAAATGAAGTATCACATATACTAAATTCTGTCAGGTTTGTTATATTTTTATTGTTAAAATATAGAGATTGACTATTATTTTAATATATTTTTGGTCATGCTAATGTTTTTTTTATTTATTCAATTTTATAGGCAAGGAAGTGAAACAAATAATCTGCATGAAGATATCATTGTTGGACTTAAAGAAATGCTTGATGAACATAATGTTTTGGTAAAAACATTTAGAATGGCGAGAGAAAAGATTCAAGAATGCAACCATTCAGATGTTAGATTGCGGCTTATTGGCAAAAGAGACGTGGATGCCCGAACATATTCGTGTTCTGAAGTAGCGGCTTTGATTGTTGGTGATTTTGATGAAGCTTTAGGGGACAGAGATATTGTGATCGAGACAAGAACTTTACGCTCATCAAGCGGATAAATGAGTTGAATGCTTCTTACTTGGCATTACAAATGTACCCATTGTTCTTTGCTTTATGGTGAAGATGGTTTCGAGAAAGACATCTCATTCTCGGACCTCAAGAAGACAACCAAGACAAGAGGAAGGAAAAAAGCGATTAGTGTTCAAGAATTTTTTTCATATCGTATGCACGAAAGGGAAAATGAACCTCACGATTATCATGTGTCGTCAAGACGATTATTCCAAAGAAGATTGTTGTTGATGCTTATACGATGGTCGAATCAGCACGATTGAAATATGTACGTTTGAAAGAAGTTGTGTGTTGATATGTATAGGGGTCTCGCAGATGCTGTGTTTCGTGGAGGCACTGAACCCAACACACAAGGAAAGCGAATTATCTTACCTTCGAGTTTTACCAGGGGTGCTCGATACATGATACAAAACTATCAAGATGCAATGGTCATATGTCGATGGGCTGGTTATCCTGATTTACTGTAGGTCCCAAGGGGTGTGAGTAAGGTTTAGAAGGGGGGGTTGAATAAACCTTACCAACTTTTCGATTTTAGTCCTTTTAAAAGTATTTCAGAGTTAAATACACAGCTATGTCCTTGATGGACAACTAAGTTAGTTAACCAGTAGAGTTAGCCACTCAACAGACTCGATTGAGCTATTGATAGAATAACTCGATTGTTTATTTAGTCTAAACCTTAACTTAACTTGTGTGATGAGATTTTCGTGGAAAGACTTAACACCCTTGAATTTGGTTTAAGTTTGTTTTAACACTTGGTTTTAGCACTTTGTTAATTATCGGTTGGAATGCAAATTATCATCGATATAAAGTAATATGCGAAATAAAATGTTGAAATGTAAATGACATAATAAATTTTATAGAGGTTCGAAGATGGGGTAATTCTTCTAATCCTCTCTTCTCCGACTCCTGGAGGAATCCACTATGTATTGATCGGAGTACAAAGTGGTTATCGGTCCAGATGCAAGTCTTGATCACACAAAATGACTTGATCCTTTGGGACTCGGTGGAGATGCCTTGGTCACACAATCTGGTGGCTTCTCGTCCGACTCAACTTCTTCACGCAATTAGGCGTAATTTGCAACCAAGAAGGGAGACAAATATAGAGATCTTTGACTCACTTGCTAAAGCTTCTTGGATTTGATCAATAATAAATTGTCGAAGCCCTCCAATAACTTGAGACGTGGATTCGACCTTGAACCTTTCTACAATCCTCCTTGGAATGTAGACCCCTTTTGATTTCAAAAGTTTCCTCTTCAACAGTTTGAAGTTGTCTTTCCTTCACAACTTGGTGTTGGATCGATTTCCTTCGTAGTTTAGGCTTGGAATTGCTTGAATAACTTGAGAATATTTGTGTAGGTTACATCTCAAATAATAGCTTGAATGTTCGTGGTTGTAACCCTCTCAAAGTGATTCCTCAAATTTTTATAGTGAACTTTTAAAAATCAAATTCTGAAGAGAAAAGGAAATGATTTTAAAAGTCACTTGTGTTCGTTGGCTTGTCTTGTTGAAGTCCTTGATATTGACATTTCCTCGTATTAATTGCCTTGAGTGAAAGGTGCCTTCCGTGTTCGACACAAGGTGCAAAGCTTCCCCATTGTTTATTCCTTTTGCACGCTTCTATAGAAAGACGGGCACTTTAAGACATGGCAAAGTGTGGAAGTATTACTTGTTTAGGTAATATTCTTGACTTTTGTGCAAAATATCGGATTCATTTCGATTGTCTTGACATATTTTAAGATCGAGTATTTTTCCCCAGGTGACTTTTGAGTGCTGCTCCAATGATTGAAAGACTCATCCGTCACTTCAACTTGACTTGGCTTCTTGAGTTGACTTGACCGACACTTCACACACCAGATATCAAATCGATACTCCTTCAAATGAAGTTTGACTTCTCCTTCTTGTCGCATTTTGAACAAATCACGCTTCTGCTTCACAACTGAGTCTTCATTTTAGCCTTGATTGACTTCTTGCATATCCAGGCATAGGGAAAACACCATACAATGGACTTTGACTTAGCTCGTATAGCCCTATCTATTACAATGCAAATTACAAGAAAAATGGGGTGCCAACTTTCTAGTCTAAGTTTTACATGACATTCATCAAAATCTAACAAATAAATTTCCCAACAATTTCCCCCTTTTTCATGATGCCAAAACTTAAAACATATATTCAAAATGTAAATAGCAAAGATACATAAAGATAGTGCGATGCAAAATGAGAAATGTATGCGTAGAATCAATCTTTTTATTGATCATAACATTCTTGTCCTTTACATAAATTTGTTTACAAAGTGTATCGAGCAAACATCTATGTCTACGCAAAAATAGAGAAATTACTGATTTCTTATTCAATGTCTGAAGACTTACATACTTATGCATTTACAATAGTAAATTACATGAAGGGGTGGACAACAACACTTCATCTCCTTCGGTTGCTTCTTTCTTTCTTCTTCATCAAAGTTGACTTTGTCGTTTTCGACCTTTTTCTCTTCTTTCTCTTCTTCAAAGTCGCTTTCTTTTCTCTCATAAGCTCTTCTAAAATGGGCAAATAGTTTACAAATCTTCATCTTTTCTTTTCCTTTCTTGTCTCTCTTCTCTCAATCTTTGTCAAAAAGTAATCTATGTTCTTGTCTTTCCCGATTAGAGTTTGTCTTCTATTTTATTCTTCGATTCTCTTTACATATTCAAGCATTGTTCCAATGGCCACTTGCATGTTGGCTACTTCACAAACCAACAATATTCAACATTTTATTTGGCATAATAGATCCTCCTTTCTTCCCCTCGGATCTATGTATTCAATGTTTTTGGGTAGAGGTCTAGGTTTGAAACCTCTTCCTCCACTTTTTCTACCTCTTCCTCTTGTAGGTGTGTATTGTACTAGGGCCTTTTTCTTTCCAAGAGAGTGACCAGCAGAGCGAAATTCTTAGGAGTCTCATTTTGCCGTCGCAAAATTTCTTCGCATAAGAGCCCTTTTTCCCAATACAAGTCCCAGGCTTGGGCCATGGTCATGTTCTCAAAGTATCCCTCGGATGCGGCGTCTTGAATTCATCAACAAATGAGATCTAGGCTCGATTCCGAGCATCCGAAATGGCATCTTTGTCTCTTCTCTTCAGGAATGCCTCTCTTCAACATTTGTATAGTTTCAAGATGTCCATCGCACGCGTCCATTTTTCTTTCAATCTCCGTCATCTCTGCTTCTACTATTTTCCTCTTCTCGAATATGGGCACAAAGATTTAGTGTTGGAGCGGCAAGAGTCACTTTGAAGTTTCTTTGATTATGTCACCGAGACAAGTCCTTGTTGAGGGTTTCTAGCAACCATTAAAGTCATATCTTTTCAACCTTCCCCTCAACTCGATTTTCCTTTTTCTTTCTTTTTCTTCTTGTTTGTCTTCTCCTTTTACCGCAAAAATACCAATCCCATTGAAGAAGGCGTCCTTCTTCTCAAATTGCGAACCCTTTCAACGTCTTTAGGTATTCCTCTTCCCCCTTTTTGGCATCATCAAAGGAGAGAGGAACCCCTGGAACATACCAAAAAACATGAAATCTAGGCGGCTAATAGCCGAGTTCTCGGATTCTCTGCGGAGTATGCAAAAACCATTTTTATTTAAATTCTGAAAATAATGAGTTGTTTTTGACTTAAGATATTCATGTCACCAACTCCATTTCACCATTAGAAGGCTGAATTTTTCATTCATATTCTCCTCTACGCGCAGAGTTCTTTTCGATGAAATTCGCGCAAATTCCATTGCAGCTTCCCATTTCCGTGGTATGAGAGGCATGCATCCTATCAATATTTTCTTGCATCCTCTTATTCATGTCGACATTATCGGCGCTCAGTTAGCATCTTATTGTACAATGCTTTGAAGTATCGAACTGTTCCACACGCATTGTCTGCTGTTTTTGCCACCATTCTCGGATCGACTATTATTCCACGCAGATCGACAACATTGTAAGATTAGCATATCGGTTATCCAGCCTCATGTCCAGTGAGGCCTGGTGCCTCTCCATCTTCTCTATCTCTGCAAAAATTGCCTTGAAAACTTCTCGAACTTCAAAAATTTGTTACCTCCGTCTCAAAATGAAATTTGAAGGGTGGCCAAGCAGCGTCAAAAAATTCTCATCAAAGTTTGCTGGGACGATGGTATCTGTGGGAATAACTGGATCAGGTTTGTGGAAGCACCTCTTGTCTCGAGTTGATTCTTCATCAAGGTCCGACAGTTCCAGTGAGAAGGGAAACGTTTCTTCAAACGCATCATCACGGACATAGGGAATTGTTCAATGGTAACTCATGGCCATGATGTGCCCGATTCGGTCGATTCTTTTTTTGATTATTGCGGCTTTGGGAGCTGCTAAAATTGATTGTTTAATGATTTTAAACCAATCGGCTGATTCTCTGTTGTGGCATAGACCCGGCTGGGCTGAGCCTCAATCTCTCAAACAGCTTCGTTTGGTCTCAAATGGTTTTCCTTTTGAGTTGTCTTCTCCTTTCAAGCATAGGTCCTCGGCCATGTCGGTGGCGTCATCGGAAGATGATGAGATTTGAAGAGGTGGCTCATCATCGAAGTTGAATGTCCGACAAGTAGCCTTAAGGTCCGACTTACTCGTGCTTGGGAGAACATCCTCAGTCTTTTGGATTCGCAGGGGGATGACTCGGCTTCATCTTCACCTTCGATCCCAAAAAGGTGACATCGGGGTTATCCTGGGAATCATGAAGTGCACTTATCTCCTTCTCGAGATGCATCGATGATAACAGAAGGGATGTTACGTGCTTTTGCCTCTTTACCCCGGAAGTCTCAACCTCCCATAGGTCTTCGAGTATTCCCATGATCTCAATTGCAGCAAGGCCTTGGACATTCCCTTCGAATGAAGCGAGACTCGGTTGTCTTGGGGTCTTCGACGGTGGCATCCACCGGAGTCTCAACTCGTGGATTGCACTTTCGATGCCCAGAGTGTTAACTTCCAGGCGATCCATCCTGTGCCTCGACTACATCGGCAGTGTCCTCGGCTTGCGGAGCGAGTTGGCACTTCAAATGAGAGCATCTCAATCGTCCGAGCTTTCGTCAATCGTGACAACTTCTTTGTGTTTACTGTTTGTTTTTCCTTCTCCACTTCGCCTCCTAGATTCTTTGTGGAGTCATCTCAGCAACCTCCTCAGACCTAGGCTGCAACTGGAGGGAGTTTCCCCCTCACCGGCACACCAACCGAGTGACTTGGATTGGGGTCACTCTTCTCCAAACTCCCGGTTGTTTCTTTGAGTGTTCAATCGTGGGGGCGGTGTGGTAAGACACCTTCGAAAATGAGGGGTTGGCTCGACTTGGGTTCCCAAGTTCCCAATTTCATCGCCAGTTCCCTAGATCCATCCTCCTCACGAGTGAGTTGGGGAAGTGGTTACAAAATAATGACAAAGTGGCAATCTGTTGTACCACTCCCAATGGATCAATCTCCACCCACTAAATTTGCAAGACTCTCTTGGTCCTTCCATCAATTGTTGCTCATGCATTATCCTGGATTCCCGCATGGCTTGCTTTGCATTTCCAAATTTTTCTCAGATCGTTGTGACCTGGGTCCATGTCTTCATCACTTCCTGAAAAGGCATCGAAGTGAGGGTGAGAGTGATCGATGGTTCGGTGAAATGATAGATATTAGCCTTCTCACGAGCTTGACTTCCCATTCCTGCCAATCTCTCCTTCTCCTTTTCCTTGAATATATTCAGAGAATATCCAAGCGATTCTCTTCATCAAGTGCTTGAACCACTGTGGTCAACCCAAGGAAACTCATCAGTTCTTCTTCTTCTTCAATGAATTCAGGTCTTTGGAACTGTTCCCTTGAATGACTCAGCTTCCACTTCCTCCATTCTCGCAGACGATTTTGGATGTCTGGATATGGTGGAGATACCATGATCACATCATCATCATCATCTTCCTGTTGTACTTCTTTCGGGAATGGAGGGTAGCGCAGAGATTGCTTTCTTTCACCCTCGCGGCAGCGTCTGTCGCGGCGGAGACACAATCTGTCGACAGAGACTCAGGCTTTCACTACTTCTTGTTCCTCGATTGTTCTGTTTCAACTTGGGTCTTCGACTTGCCTCTGTTGATCGGATCAGCAGATTTTCATTTCATCTATAATTTTTGGAGACTCTACTTGTCCAAATTGCCTCGGCAATCTTCTAGCCGAGTGGCGGAGACTCAATATTTTCTCAAGCTCGACGCTTGAAGATTCATCTTCTTCTTTTGGTTTTCACCGAGGGATATCCGGTTCCACTTCCTCCGGTTCGTCGAAGGTAAATGCCTTCGCAGCTTGTCTTAGAGGTAGTTGCCTTCCTTGTTGTGGCGTCCTCCTCTTCTTCTTAGTCTTAGTCACAATTAAAAGAAGGTATTAATGATTCCTTCTCCATTGCGGCCGCAGGGCGGGAGACACTACGCAGGGGCGGTGACTCAGGGGGGTAGGTGCGATTTTCTTTTTTTCTTTGCCGCGCGCAGATCTTTTTCTTTCCAAACGGGGCAGCTTTTTTTTCTTGGGAGGAGGAGACAGATTGTATCTTCAGTGGTCACCGATTCCCCTCACTTGTATCCGCCCTCTTGGCGTAAGCTCTCTTCTCGTGCTCTCTGGAGAGATTTGATCGGAACATCTTTTTGTTAACATGGAATGCCTTTCCATGTCGGAGTGGAACTCCTTTCACCTCCATCAACCGGCCAATCACAAGGCCATACCCCAAGGATCCTCCGAACGACCCATCGCCCTTGAAGGACTTGTTCCCAATATTTTGGTAGAGTCTGATGTATACAAACTCAGCCCAGTTTACCTTCTTCTCCTCCATGATCGCAGCCATGACGATCAACTTAGTTTTGGATAGCTGATTAAAGCTTCCAAATCTAATGTCTACACACTTGGCAACAATGTCCAGCAACTTGTGGTAATCTTCCTTCAGCAGCTTCTTGTCAGCTGTGTAGACAACCTTCGTAGCACATTCAGGTTTGGCCACTTCCTTCCATGCAGCAGCCAAGTTTACATCGGCCTCATAGATCTCCGGCACTCCTTCCGACGACAGCAAACAATGCTCCACTAGATCTTTAGCGGTGATTGTAAATTCCTTCCCATGAACAGACGACTTGATGCCCTCGTTGTGAACTTCAGCATTCACGTAGAACTGGGCGACCTCTTCCACATATGTCATCTGAAACTCCATCTTGAGAAAGGGTTTCAGTCCAGATTTCTCCACTTTCTCAGCTATCTTCTTCACAAGGGTTTCATCGGACCCCTGTTTGATCATCCCTTCAAATCCACAAAGAGAACCAAAAGATGGATTTGCTTTCCCAACTTAGTGAAATCATAAGTAGTTGCCATTGCAGTGAGTTTTACCGAACGATTTTTGAGAAACTTGCTTTGAAGATTGATAGGGTTTCGAGAGAAAAATACCGTCTTTGCTTTTGGAGAGATAAACAGTTTTGGTGTAGTGTGAGAGAGAAGCTGAACAAAATGGTATATGTATGGGTTATGAAAGGACGTGCATACTATTTTTGAAATTTGATCGAGATCAACGGCTCAGATTTAGCACGTCGATTAGCATTTAATTGCTCGCATTTAATACGGCAGCATTTATATCCAATCATAAGCTTTGTCGTGCAGCTTTTGACTGTACCTGTCATTATTACGCTGATGTCATCCTTAAAACATTCCCACTTGTTAGAAACGACTGCGTTTTTGTCACTTAGCTCATAAATGACTCAGCTTACTCCTTAGCTGATTCAAATCTTCTTCTCTCTGTTCATATAGTGACTCAGCTTGTCAGCTAACTCGATACGGCTGACCTTCCGATATGGCTGATTTACTCAGCTGATTCACGAGCTTAGCTCTATTTTCATATTTTCTCGTTCCATCTCTTCTCCTTGAGTCTTCTGAGTGTCAACTCAGCTCAATCAACCCTAGCTCATGTTTGAGTTCTTCAAATCTTGATTCACATAATGGCTTTGTGAATATGTCATAACTTGTTTATCGGTTGAGATGTATTCCAAGGTGATATCTTTCTTTTCAACATGATCTCTTATGAAATGATATCGACATCAATGTGCTTTGTTCTTGAATGCAACACAGATTTTGAGTGATTGCAATAGCACTTGTGTTATCACACATAATTGGAATATCTTTTTCTTCAACATCATAATCCCTCGCTTGTTGTCTCATCCATAAGACTTGGGCACAATAGCTGCCCGCATGCTATGTACTCGAACACCGTGGATGTGGCTATTGAGTTTTGCTTCTTGCTAAACCAGGAAACCAATCTGTTTCCAAGCATTTGACATGTGCCTGAAGTGTGCTTTTCCCGTCAACTCTACATCCAAAGATAGTCGAGTCCGAGTAACCAATAAGTTTGAATCCACCTTCCTTTGGATACCATAAGCCGACTTCCCGGCATCCCTTCAAATATCTTAGGATTCTCTTAGTCATGCGGTCATATGGCTTTCTTTTGGTGCGAGATTGAAATCTTGCACATACACCTACTACAAAGGTGATGTCCTGCCTACTTGCTGAGATAGAGCGGTGATCCAATGAGTGCTCAGATCCGGTTTGATCTACAACTTTACCATCTCGCATCCATGTCCATCTTAATCGATGTATTCATTGGTATTTTCACGAAGATTTCTCTTCCATACCAAATTTCTTCATTAAATCTCTCGTGTACTTTGTTTGACTTATGAAGGTTTCATCCTTCACTGTTTAACTTGAAGTCCTAGAAAGAATGTCGACTCTCCCCATCATGCTCATTTCAAATTTCCCTTGCATGAGGTTTGAGAATTTATCACATGACTCTTTGTTTGTGGATCCAAAAATAATATCATCCACATATATTTGAACAAGCGATACTCTCTCCATCTTGAATTACTCAAGAGTGTTATGTTCACTTTGCCTTTGGTGAATCCATTATCTGTTAGGAATTGAGATAATGTATCATACCATGCTTTTGGTGCCTGTTTCAATCCATATAGAGCTTTCTTGAGCTTGTACACCTTATCTCCAAGAGTTTTCTGCTCAAATCCTGGAGGTTGTTCAACATAGACTTCTTCTTCTAAAAGTCCATTTAGAAACGCACTCTTCACATCCATTTGATATACAGTGAAGTTCTTGTGTGCAACATAGGCAAGAAACATCCTTATTGCTTCTAATCTAGCAACAGAAGCAAATGTTTCATCAAAATCTATTCATTCCTCTTGGCAATACCCTTTGGCTACCAATCTTGTTTTGTTTCTTACCACAGAACCTTCTTCATTCATTTTGTTTCTGAAAACCCATTTTGTGCCAATAACATTTTGATGAATTGGTTTTTGAACCAATTCCCATACTTTGTTTCTTTCAAATTGATTCAACTCTTCTTGCATGGCCTGAATCCAATGTGTGTCATCCAATGCTTGAGACACATCTTTTGGTTCTATTTGGGAGATAAAACAAGTGAACATTGCTTCTTATTGAGCTCTGGATCTGGTTCTTACACCATCTCTTACATCTCCAATGACTAGCTCTGGTGGATGGTCTCTCAGCCATCTCACATCAGGTTGGAGTAAGTCAGTTGGGTTCAGTCGTCTTGCAGCTGTGTTATCTTGAGCAGCTCTCTCATCATCACTTAGCTGCAGATTCTCCAGCTGTCTTTGAGATTCAGCAATCTCATCTTCACCTTGATTAATTACTCCAGTTTCAGCTTCACCATAAGGACTTTTCTGCATAGTTGGCTGATTCAGCTTATCATCTAACTCTTCAATGTCTTCTCCATTTATGTTAGGTTCATCAAAAACCACATGGATAGACTCTTCTATGACCATAGTCCTTTTGTTCAGCACTCTATAGGCTTTGCTTTCAGCTGAGTATCCCAAGAAGATACCTTCATCAACTTTAGCATCAAAAGCCTTTAGATTATCCTTGCCATTGTTGTGGATGAAGCATTTACATCCAAAGATTCTAAAATATGCAACATTTGGCTTTCTCCCTGTCCAAATCTCATAGGGAGTCTTTGTCAGCTGTCTATTTATCATGCATCTATTTTGGGTATAGCATGCAGTGTTTATTGCTTCAAATTCAAAATCTTTTAGGCAGCCCTGCTTCGGATAACATGGTCCTTGCCGCTTCCTTGAGAGTTCTATTCCTTCTTTCTCGCAACTCCATTCTGCATGTGGAGTCCTTGATGTAGATAATTCGTGAGCAATACCATTTTCAACACAAGATCGAGTTATTATTCCATTGACAAACTCGGTTCCTCTATCGAGATCTTATCTTTATAATGGTTTGACTCTTCTCATTTTGAACTCTTTTCATCACCGAGGTAACTTCGCAAAGTTTCCTTCTTTTTACACATGAAGATTGTCCATGTATATCTTGAATAATCATCCACCACTACTAGAGTGTATTTCTTTCCACTTATACTAGCTGGCTCAATCGGACCAAATAGATTGTCCATGCAATATCCTTGTTGAAGATGGACTTGACTTTTCCTTGAATGATGATTTGATCTGCTTTCCCATCCGGCATGCATCACAAACACTTTCCTTCTTATATACTTAGTCCGGGGTCCTTCAAGGATTACTCCTTGTAAGCTTGTTAATTGTCTTGAAGTTCGGGTGACTCGAAACGCCATTTTTTGCCCACGTACCAACTTGATTCGGGAAACTTTTTGCTAGCAGACAAGTGCTTGGTGTAGTAGTTGACCAATCTACCACATACATGTTCTTTTGTGCGGATCCTTGCAACACTACTTCATTTGATTCATGTCTTTGATTTGGCATACTCCCATATTGAATCCAACATTATAGCCCTTGTCACGAGTTGGGCGATCTTGAGCAAATTGAAGTTGAGGCCTTCAACGTATGCAACATTCCTTTCTAACTTTTTCCCGATGGATCCAATGCCTTTTTTCTTGTTTCCTCCAAATATGACTTTTGCACCTCTAATCTCCTTGAACTTTGACCTTGTTTCTCCATGTACCAGGTTCCCACTATCCATGTACTCAGGTTCCTTGCACACTGTTCCTTGAACCCGCAATCAAGGAAATCGCTTTTAGGTACCCATACTTGCCTGGATCCCGAGGGGTTAGTCTTTGAAGATGAACCAACCAACCTATAGCCAAATGATTTGACTCTAAGAGGTTGCCATCTATCTCGTGCCATAATCATAATTCACTTTGGAAAATTGCTTGGGGGCTTTAGGTTCATACATCTGTCTCTTTTGTCTGTATGCATGTGTGTGTGTTTTAGCAATTGCCTTCTTTGGGTAATTGTGATATCTCTGAGTGTAGTGCTTGGGTGCATATGTGTGATGATAATAACTCTTTTGCCTTTGGAATGACCTTTCTTGAGTTCTTGGCCTTTGCCATTTTGGCATGTGTTCCATTGGTCTTGGATGATATTTCACATTATTCCAATCAACTTGACTTGGGTAGTTTCTACAATTTCCTTATTTGTGTTCCTCCGATAGAACTTCTTGGGGATTCTGGTAGCTCTGTTTCTTCTTTACAGAGTACTTCCTGTTTGGAGTTTGCTGAGGAACTCTGCTGGATTTCTTCTCAGCTGTCCTCTCAGCATACTCAACTGGTTGTTTTTCATTTTCCTTTATCTCCAAGGCGTTTGTTTGTGATTGTGCTTTTGGAATGAATATGTGTGCGAAAGATTTGGTGTCTTGGATTTTTGAGATGTTTCATTACTTGAGGATCCTTTTTCCAAGATTACTCTAGAGTTTGACTATGCACAAAGGAATTGAATCCTATGTTTGTCTTGTCTCCACATTCTTTTTGGCTCATAATAAGGTCATCCAATGATTTAGATGCCTTTGTGAGTGAAGCAATCACATTTTTGAGATCATTTTCTCTCTTTTCTCAGAGTGACTATCTCTGCTAATAGTTTAGCATTCTCGGCCTTGACTCTTTTTGTTCTCATCATCTATGTGACTTAGAGTACTCACCTCCTTAGTCACCAGAGTTTTGTCTTTTGAGTGGCTATTTTTTTCCTCATTTAATAGTGTGTGTGAGGATTTAATGTGCTCAAAGTCTTTCATCATTTTGCCTAATGAATCATAAAGATCAGTGGGTGATGAAGTGTGTGTGTCACAATCACTATCACTAGAATATGAGTGAGATGAGTTAGAATGTACCTCATCCTCTTGGTCGAGTTGATCTTGTTCTTTAGCCATTAAAAACGATCATTGCTTCTTCTTCGAATCACTTGAGTAGTCACTTCACTACTCTCTCGAGTCTGTTTGTATCTTTCGACTTAGTTGTTTCAAAGAAATTTCGGCAGCTAACATTGCCCTTTTCTTTTCTTGTCTTCTTTCTCTAAAGACTTTTCTTTCTTCTTCATTCCCGTATTTATTGACTACAAGATATGGACAAATCAATAGCAAAGTGTCCTGGTTGTCTGCAATTCCAACACAAAGCTTTCAACTTTTTGATCGACTCTTTTCATTTCTTGGGTTGTCGACTTTTTGATATTCGACCTTTTGATATTCTCGCTCTCTTTCGTGGCCTATCTTCCCTTGACTTAGAGGGAGCTGAATGTCTTCTGGAGCATTCACCTTTGTTCCTTTTGTAATTCTTGTTGAAGAACTTGTTGAATCTTTTAACCATCAAGGCAATTTCCTCCTGGTCAATGACTTCTTTGGTCTCAGCTTTCTTCCCTTCCTTGACTAAGAGTGTAGCTGTTTTGGGTACAGGTATCTCCTCTTGATCCTTTCTTCTCAGCTCAACTCATAAGCTTTGAGGTCTGAGAATAGTTCATGATTGGATGTTTTTGATAGGTCCATTGAGTG
This sequence comes from Rehmannia glutinosa, assembly GCA_016081115.2. Classification (NCBI taxonomy): domain Eukaryota; kingdom Viridiplantae; phylum Streptophyta; class Magnoliopsida; order Lamiales; family Orobanchaceae; genus Rehmannia; species Rehmannia glutinosa. The sequence goes on along the minus strand of JABTTQ020002358.1, from coordinate 297,617 downwards.
CCTTAGAGCCATGGTCTTCATTTCCCACTCAGCTAGGAGGCTCCTTAGTATTTTCATACATATTTCCTTCTGTGTGTATTCTTTCCCAAGTGCTGAGAGCTCATTTGTAATTTCAGTGAATCTAGCATCCAGCTGGTCCATTGTTTCACCTGCAAGCATTTTAAAGTTTTCAAATTTTTGAACAACAACAGATAATTTGTTTTCCTTAATTTGCTCAGATCCTTCACAAATTAAGGTTAATTTATCCCAGATTTCTTTGGCTGTCTTGCAAGATTTGACTTTGTTGAACATGACTTTGTCCAAGGTCTTGTAAAGTATATCCTTGTGGTCATTGTCAAGGTTGTATCTTTTTCTATCATCATTTGTCCACTCAGCTCTTGGCTTTTCAACCATAGCTGGTCTGGGAGGAGCAGCCTCCTCTTCCTCAACCGCAGCAGCTCTCCTTGCAAATTGTGTTCACTTTCATTATTTGCGTAGCCCATCCTCTATCACTATCCACATCTCATCATGTAAAGGCGATGATAGATGAGCCTCGCATACGTATTTTCCAAATCATCAAATTCTTCAATGGTGAACATAGGAATGCGTGTCAAATTTGCTTCCATGATAATAACTTTGCTTTGTTTTAAAAATGGCTTTTGAAAGAACAAGTGTCAAAAACTTCTTTGAAAGATTGGAGATCTAGTTCAAGAACTTTGTGCGGAAGGCTCAATGAACCAACCGCTCCGATACCACTTGTAGGTCCCAAGGGGTGTGAGTAAGGTTTAGAAGGGGTTGAATAAACCTTACCAACTTTTCGATTTTAGTCCTTTTAAAAGTATTTGAGTTAAATACACAAATGCTATGTCCTTGATGGACAGCTAAGTTAGTTAACCAAAGAGTTAGCCACTCAACGCACTCAATTGAGCCGTTGATAGAATAACTCATTGTTTAGTCTAAACCTTAACTTGGTTTGTGATGAGATTTTCAATGGAAGACTTAACACCCTTGAATTTGGTTTAAGTTTGTTTTAACACTTGGTTTTAGCACTTTGTTAATTATCGGTTGGAATGCAAATTATCAAGATATAAAGTAATATGCGAGAAATAAAATGTTGAAATGTAAATGACACAATAAATTTTATAGAGGTTCAAGATGGGGTAATTCTTCTAATCCTCTCTTCTCCAACTCCCGGAGGAATCCACTATGTATTGATCGAGTACAAAGTGGTTATCGATCCGGATGAAAGTCTTGATCACACAAACGACTTGATCCTTTGGGACTCGATCCGGAGATGCCTTGGTCACACAACCGCTTCTCGTCCGACTCGAAACTTCTTCACGGGCGGTCACTTGCTACTTTAGCTCACTTGCTCAAGCTTCTTCTTGGATTTGATCACGAAGTCCTCCAATAACTTGAGACTTTTAACTTCGACCTTGAACCTTTCTACAATCCTCCTTGGAATGTAGACCCCTTTTGATTCTTCAAAAGTTTCCTCTTCAACAGTTTGAAGTTGTCTTTCCTTCACAGCTTGGTGTTGGATCGATTTCCTTCGTAGTTTAGGCTTGAGGATTTGCTTGAATAACTTGAGAATATTTTTGTAGGTTACAACTCAAATAATAGCTTGAATGTTCGTGGTTCAGGTAACCCTATCTCAAAGTGATTCCTCAGCCTTTTATAGTGAACTTTTAAAAATCTGCCCGTTGAAGAGAAAGGCTGATTTTAAAAGTCACTTGTGTTCGTTGGCTTGTCTTGTTGAAGTCCTTGATATTGACATTTCCTCGTATTAATTGCCTTGCGCCTTCCGGTTCGACCTGGTGCGGTGCTTCCCATTGGTTTATTCCTTTTGCACGCTTTCGGGGCACTTTAAGACATGGCAACATGGAAGTATTACTTGTTTAGGTAATATTCTTGACTTACGTAAACGTTCATTTCGATTGTCTTGACTTGATTGCTTTTTCCCCAGGTGACTTGAGTGCGCTCCAATGATTGAAAGACTCATTTCTTCAACTTGAAAGTTGACTTTGATACTTCACACAACAGTATCAATCGATACTCCTTGATCGAGTTCTTGACTTCTCCTTCTTGCCGTGAATTCACAACGGAGTCTTCATTTTAGCCTTTGATTGACTTCTTGCATATCCAGGCATAGCTGACTCGACTCAGCTCGTATAGCCCTATCTATTACAATGCAAATTACAAGAAAAATGGGGTGCCAACTTTCTAGTCTAAGTTTTACATGACATTCATCAAAATCTAACAAATAAATTTCCCAACATTTATTCATTACATTCACCTCAAATCCAAAATGGCCGGAGATTGTTCGTTTCCTTGAGAGTAGAAAACTTAATGCCAAAGACCGTCCAGATATTATTTGCAGAATATTTAAAGTGAAGCTTGATGCTCTTATCAGGGATCTTCGTCATAACGAAATATTTGGAAAAGTTGTCTCATGTTATAAAAAATTAAGTTGATTTTTACTATATAACTTTAAATTTTAATATTTGGTCACTTCTAATTCATTTCGTTGCTTTTTTTGTTTTGTGCTTTACATTGATATACACCATAGAATTTCAGAAACGTGGATTGTCTCATGCCCACATTATGCTCTTTCTGGCCAAAAAGGCTAAGTATCCAAATGCAGAAGATATAGATAAAATCATATCTGCTGAGATACCCGATGAAAAAGATGATCCGTGCTATTATTATCTTTCATTTTCATGGTTCATGGTCCGTGTGGCGATGTAAGGAAAAGTTCTTCGTGCATGGCTGATGGTCGTTGTACGAAGCATTTTCCCAAAAAGTTTGTTGATGCTACTTCAATCGACGAAGAAGGTTACCCACGATACAAATGTAGAAATAATGACAGAGTTATTGAGAAAAATGGCGTCCCTCTTGACAATAGATTCATTGTCCCGCATAATCGTCGATTATTACTTACGTATGGTGCTCACCTTAATGTAGAATGGTGTAATCAGTCACGGTCAATAAAATATTTGTTCAAGTATGTCAATAAAGGCCATGATCGTGTAACTGCATCATTCTATCAGAGCAGCGGTGATGAAGACACTGCAAAACCTGTTGACGAAGTGAGCATGTATTACGATTGTAGATATGTTTCGTCATGTGAGGCAGCATGGAGATTACTGGGATACGAGATGCGAAGATAAATACCCTTCGGTTGAAAGACTAAGTTTCCATCTGGAGAACGAGCAAAGTGTTATTTTTCATGGTGACGAAAGGATAGATGATGTTATTAAAAAAAGCACCGTTAGAGAAAAGCATATTTTTGGCATGGATGGAAGCCAATAAGATTTACCCGAAGCCGGAGAGTTGATTCCTCTCCTATGAAATTCATGGAAATCAAACATTAGGAAGTGGGCACCAAAAAGGCGGAAATTCTATAGGGCGTGTGCACTACGTGCCTCCCGGATGTGGTGACATGTTTTATCTGAGGTGCCTTATAAATGTTGTCCGTGGTGCCACCTGTCATAATGATTATAAGAAGATTAAAGGTGTTCAACACTCTTCTTGTCGCGAAGCTTGCTATGCTTTGGGTTTATTAGAAGATGATAGAGAGTACATTGACGGCATCACTGAAGTGAGTCACTGGGCAAGTGCAAAAAATCTTCGGATTTTATTTGTATCATTGTTATCATCGATTCTTTGAAGCGGGCGAGTGTGGTATGGGAAAAATATTGGGAATATCTTTCGGATGATATTCTATATAAACGACGTCTCCTTATGCAACATCAAGGTACTAATCCAATGATTATATATTAGATATTATTCTTTGAGTGTCAAATTCATATATTCGTTTTTTAAAAAAAATTGTTTATATTAAATTATTTATTCTTACAGATTTTTATGTTTGTTCATTTCTGATAGAACTCGTGCTGAGTGAGGATCAAATCAAGAACCTGACACTTTCCGAGATTGAAAAATTATTGCGCAGTCGTGGTAGGAGTTTGCGTGAGTTTGATACGATGCCATTTCCAGATGTTGATAGTATGGATATGAGTCAAAACAGATTGATATACGATGAATTGCGCTATGATCGTAAGGCTCTGGTCGTCGAACACAATAATCTTCTTTCAAACATGACTGATGAGCAGCGTGGCGTGTATTCTAAAATCATGAGTGTTGTTCAATCGAATAGAGGTCGTATGTTCTTTGTGTATGGATACGGAGGCACTGGTAAAACATATTTGTGGAGGGCTTTATCTTCGGGGTTGAGATCTAAAGGGCATATTGTACTGAATGTGGCATCAGCAGGATAATCGCTCTTCTCTTTTTCAGCGGAAGGATCGCACACTCTCGATTTGTAATACCCGTTAATCCAAATGAATCGTCCCACGTGCGAAATCAAAATGGGGAGTCCACTTGCCGAATTGATTGTTTGTTGTAAACTCATAATATGGGACGAAGCTCCAATGATGAACAAGTATTGCTTTCAGGCAGTGGACAAAAGTATAAGAGACATTATGAGTGCCACATTCTCGGATAATCCCAATGTCCCACTTGGAGGTAAAACAGTTGTGTTTGGTGGGGATTTCAGACAGATATTGCCTGTTGTACCCAAGGGAAGCCGACAGGATATTGTCAATGCCACGATAAATTCATCTTATTTATGGAAAGATTGCAAGGTTCTTAGATTGGCGAAAAACATGCGGCTTCAAAGTCTGGGTGAAACAGATGATTATGAAGATTTGAAGAGATTTTCTGAATGGATCGCTAGTATTGGAGATGGAACAATTGGAGGAGCGAATGATAGTTGTGCCACTATTGATATTCCTAAGATAATTTGCTCCACTCATCTGGTGATCCAATTTCTACTATTGTCGAAAACACTTATCCAATGTTTAAAGATGCAACTGATGATCCAACATACTTGAAGGACAGAACTATCTTAGCACCGACCCTGGATGTCGTTGAGTCCATAAATCAGTATATGACTTCCATTAACTCATCTGAGGGTCATACGTATTTGAGTTCTGATAGCACTTGCAAATCAGATGCAAATGTTGACTTCTTGCATGATCTGCACACACCAGAATTCTTAAACGGTATAAGATGTTTCGGCGTTCCTAATCATGAACTGCATTTGAAGGTTGGGACTCCTGTAATGCTCCTGAAGAACATAGACTATTCTATTGGGTTGTGCAACGGTACGAGGTTGGTCATTACGAGGCTTAGCACACGTGTACTTGAATGTAAAATTCTCACTAGAGCAAGTGCCGGTCATAAAGCTTTGATTCCGCGAATGACGCTAACCCCGTCTCGATCTAAGAATTCCCTTCAAATTCCAAATGAGACGTTTCGCTATCGTTTCCTATGCCATGACAATAAACAAAAGCCAAGAGACGATCTCTCTCATGTTGGTCTTTACCTAAAGAACCCAATTTTCAGTCACGGCCAATTGTATGTTGCTGTTTCGTGAGTAACCAACCCTAGGGGGTTGAAAATATTAATTTGTGGCGATGATACATCGAACGACAAACAGACAGATAATGTAGTGTACAAAGAAGTATTTCAAAATTTGTAATTTTTTTTGTTGTAATATAACATGGTTTTTTTTTCATATATGCATTATATTGTTTCATAGTATATACATTTATTTTATATAACACAACGCATTACGGGTCAAAAACTAATTTGGTGATAGAACAAAATGGTCCGACCTAAAACCTAAAACCGCGGCCGTTCACGGCTACGTCTTCGTCCACCCTTGCCGTCCATTCTTACCAATCCCCAAATCTAACGCTCCAAAGAGGCTAATCACCACCAAATTACCCTACACCGTCAAAGTACCACACCAATACCTCTGTCCTCGGCGCCATCCTCGCAAGCTGCCAAAAATGAAAAACCATGGAAAACTCCAACTACCGTAGCTCACTCATATTCATCCCAATCTATACATACACTTTTGCGTATCTATATTCTATGTACATACAGTCAGTAACAAAATTAATTATATGTAATAAATAGGAATTTTGTACTGCTTCCTAGGGTTTCTGACACGCAAATATCTTTTAATCGTCATGTATTTATCCACCTACTGCTCTTCATCATCAACATCGTCGTCTTCCATTCTCAGAACTTGTAGAGTTCGCTTCGCTTCGACTTACTCCGCGTCAGTTAATCATTCATTCTCATCGACTTCTCGAATATTCACCAGGAATCCGCCGTCGCACGCGTGTACGCCTCCCTCGAACGTCAGCTACCGATCACTGAGCTTCTCGTCGGCGCTCCGATCGATCAGGTGTTCTGCTCCGCGGTGGAGTCACGGCGTTGACTGGCGATCGCCTGTCAGTCTCAGAGCTCAGATCAGGACTGCATCTCCTGTCCTCGAACGCTTCGAGCGCAAGATCGCTTCCATGGGTATAATAAGAGTTGTTCCAATTGATTTCGAGTTGAATTGTGATTTGTTGACTATTGATTGCTGTTTTCTTTCTTTCGATTTTTTCTTGCTTTTCTTCTTTTTTTTTGGGTGTGTGTGTGTGTGTCTGGATTGCTTTTTTTCCCTTCTCGGTTGGCTAGAGAAAGTGTTTTATTTGATTTCTTTTTGAGTTTATTTGACAAATTTTGTACTTCTTTGGTTTCCGTGAGAGTTGATAGGTCTGTGTTCGGTGCTCGGGGTGATGTGGAAATGTTAGCTGATTTGGCAACTTTTTTATGTGTAGTTTTGATGGATTTGTTTTCAGAATCAGTGGGTCTTAGTGACGAAAAATTAAAGTAGTTCTGTTTATTGGATCTATGTTGGTTGGTTTGTAATTGTCTGGGAACACAAGTAGTTGTACATTGTGTCAAATAGTGTGTTATATAATCAATTACAAAACTAATGATTGAAGATTGTTCTTATTTATTGTAAAGGTCGTACCATGCAATCTTTAACTGAGAGATGCATCAGTCATCACTAATACTGAAAACTTCTGTCTTGCATTGCTACCTATTTCTGGATGAGAATTCATTACAGTGAAGGGTAGTGGTCTTCATAAGTTTTAATCATTTAAAATGGCATTGTGGCATTAATTTAGTGTTTTTATTTATGAAGGTTCACACAGATAACTAATTGGAAGTCATGGATTTTACCATATTGATGGCAAATATATGCAAGAAATTCTCCTCATTATGATTGAACTTGCTATTAATTCTTAATGTTTACTATTTTCTTTTCCCGATTAAATGAGATGGAGAGAGTAATTTAGATATAGAGCCCTAAGCCCCAACTGCTTCGTCTCTCACTCCAAAATTTTCATGCATTTCTGTTAAGTTTCTTTTCTTTGTTTTGTTGATTTTGGGTATGGAGTTTGTTCGCGGGTGAAGGGCGTATAGTCATTCAATTAATTCAATATCTCCATTTTATACATTAAAATTTCAGAATATGGCATGAAGATGCTTCTTTTAGTGTTGATGTTTGTTCATATTACGAGGAGACTTAAGTGGTGGTTTTTCCTGCTTCGGTGCTTCCATACACGATATCATATGCAGTCGTTAATGATCAGGATGTTCTTGTCCTATTTTATTATCATATTATGAACGAGGTTTACCATTACATGCAGCTTCTGCACATCCTTTCAATGGAATTTTATCTGGTCTTCCCAAGCCTGGAGGTGGTGAATTTGGAAAGTTCTATAGCCTTCCTGCTCTGAATGATCCTAGAATTGGTAAGGACTTATTTCTTGAACCAATTGATGTCTATGTTTTTTTTTCTGGTTTTGTGTGTGTCATGTCTTGTATATATGAAACTTAGGAATTTGATATAATTGGTGTTGTTGTTGACTTCTTTATGTTCCAGTAATCTCTATGATGCATCGCAAGTGCAAAACTATGATCCATCCTAATTGCAAAATAATACACTTTATTTGTGTTTATAATATTACAAATACTTCAGGGCAGGCACTTCATTATTGGATAATTTTCTTTGATTTCATGGCTGATGTTTACTGTTATTTTCTCCTCTGATGAGATGAACTCATCCTTTTTCCTCCTTAATTTCATCATCTCTTGTTCCAGACAAGCTTCCATATTCTATCAGGATACTCCTAGAGTCGGCCATACGAAATTGTGATAACTTCCAAGTCACCAAGGAGGATGTGGAAAAAATAATCGATTGGGAAAATTCTGCTCCAAAGCAAGTTGAGATTCCTTTTAAGCCAGCTCGTGTGCTGTTACAGGTTAGAGGAATTAGACATGAGCTTGATGATGCGTTCAGAATATTTTTACAACTGCTTCGGTTAAAGCTCTCTCCTTAATTTATTTATCTGTCTAGGATTTCACTGGAGTCCCAGCTGTGGTTGACCTTGCTTCTATGCGGGAGGCTATCAAGGACCTTGGTAGTAACCCAGACAAAATTAATCCTTTGGTACACATCTTCTCTGTGGAATAATCTCCTTGCAATACTAGACAACACGAGTTTTTTTCTTTTTTTTTTCTTTTTAATTTTTAATGGATGGAGCATATAAGTTTAACAATATGTTTTTATTTACAGCATTTGATCGATAAACAAGAATTTAAACAAGTGTACGGCTAAGAGAAGCATAAAATTATATGCCTGCGTGTCTGCCTGAAAATTCTATTTGTATCAAGAGCTATGTGTATAGGCGCATTGCTATGTAAACTTCCTTCACATAGTGGAATCCTAATGTTGCTTTTTGTTTGTTCCAGGTTCCCGTGGACCTTGTCATTGACCACTCTGTTCAGGTAGATGTGGCCAGATCAGAAAATGCTGTGCAGGCCAACATGGACCTTGAATTCAAGAGAAACAAAGAGAGGTTTGCTTTTCTTAAATGGGGATCCACTGCCTTCCGCAATATGCTGGTTGTTCCTCCTGGCTCTGGTATTGTCCATCAGGTATGATTTAACATTATTTTTTATGTTTCATGATTTTAAAACATGTGCGAAGTGTATTTTAGCTTGATCCTAAGAGTATGTGCGTGAATATCTGGACGAATGATGTAGCTGGTAATATGTGTATAACACTTGTATTTCATACCATTTGACATTGATGAAATGCTATAAAATTTTCCAGGTGAATCTTGAATATCTTGGACGGGTTGTTTTCAACACCGAGGGCATTCTATACCCGGATAGTGTTGTTGGAACTGATTCGCATACAACCATGATTGATGGATTGGGTGTTGCTGGATGGGGAGTTGGAGGAATTGAAGCTGAGGCTGCAATGCTTGGCCAGGTAACCAATGCCCTTTTTCCATTTGAAAATTTATTTCTTATTCATTATTAGTATTCTAAATTTGCATACTAGTTTTACATGTCATTGAAAGTACATTTGACAATGGCTGCCCACATATCTGAACCAGTTCATATGTTGGACTTCTTCTTATAGAAGAGCTTTTTTTAAGAGCATCCACTATGGTAGTTGCATGTTCATGTTTTTTTGTGGGTCCTGTAGTGCCACATCAACTTGAACTAAACTCTCCTACTATCACAATGGTAAGTTCAAGATTAAGGTTCAAAATGGGTCCCACTATCAATTCTTTTGAACATGAAATGATGTTGAACCAGGTTCAATATATTGAACCCAAAAGTTGAACTTGCAACTGCTGAATCTTCCACAATAGCAGCAATCGTTCAAAAACTTGAACTTGAACCATTCCACTGTGGATGCTCTAAGGGCATTTTTTGTGCATTATGCTCTGCTGTTCAGATATCTCGTGCAATGCTTTGGGTTAACTACCTCTCATTTTCTTCAGGGATTGGTTACTTTCTTCTTACTTAGCCTAGAATAAAATTATTTTCGTATGTTGCAATTTATTTTTCTCTTTTTGTGGATGAATAGAGATAGTTAAGTCTATTTTTTTTTTTTTTTTTTACTTTTCTCCATTTTCAGCTTATACCATTGTGTTTAATATCAATTTTTTTTCTCCTCCTGCAAATTGGTAGCCAATGAGCATGGTTCTACCAGGTGTTGTTGGTTTTAAGTTGTCTGGGAAATTGCGTGATGGGGTTACCGCAACTGATTTAGTTTTAACTGTGACCCAAATGTTGAGAAAACATGGTGTGGTTGGCAAGTTTGTTGAGTTTTACGGTAATTCTCTTAACTGAAGTGATATTTCTCTCATGTTGGAGAGGTTGATCTCTATATCTGTTCATTTGAACATGTTTAGGTGAAGGTATGGGTAAGTTATCATTGGCAGATAGAGCTACTATTGCAAACATGTCTCCTGAGTATGGAGCGACCATGGGGTTCTTCCCAGTGGATCATGTCACGCTACAATACCTGAAATTGACTGGAAGAAGTGATGACACGGTTCGTAGCATTTTCTTTTTGTTTCACACATTTTGCCGTTAAAAGTTTTAACTCCATGGGTCATGGCATTGTTTCTTCAACTCGGCTAGGTAGCAATGATTGAGGCATACTTGCGGGCAAACAATATGTTTGTTGACTACAGTGAGGTACATTGTTTCAACTTTTTCTTTCTTATTCTTAATTTGTTGGCATTGAAGTTGAATTGCATATATGGCTTACTGAGTGGCAATCATTGTGCAGCCTCAACAAGATAGAGTGTACACATCTTATCTGGAGTTGGATCTTGCTGATGTGGAACCTTGTATTTCAGGACCTAAAAGGTATGCTTATGAAATTCTCTGGGGCCGAACACTGGAGTTGTAATAGTTTCACTTTTAATTGAAATATGGTTTTTGGATAAATGAGTTCTTGTGATATAGGCCACATGATCGGGTTCCTTTAAAGGATATGAAAGCTGATTGGCATTTGTGTCTGGACAATAAAGTTGGGTTCAAGGTAAGATGCATAGTTCTTTCTGAAACTCTCCGGTCTCATTAATTGTGAACCTGACTATGTATGACCTTTAAAATGTTTAAGAAGTTCAAAATAGAGATTGTACCTGTTGTCTGAGTAGCACATTTACTTTTATTTTTCTCTACAATCTTGTGTTTATTTTCAACTTTATTGTCTTTAATCATGCAGGGGTTTGCTGTGCCAAAGGAACAACAAGAAAAAGTTGTAAAGTTCTCATTTCATGGGCAGCCTGCAGAGCTCAAGCATGGAAGTGTTGTTATAGCAGCTATTACAAGTTGCACGAACACATCAAACCCAAGTGTGATGCTTGGAGCTGGTCTTGTTGCAAAGAAGGCATGTGAACTGGGGTTAGAGGTTAGTATCATTGTTAGCTGTGCTTGTTATTGCGATTTTTTCTCATGATCTGTAGACTGTAGCTGATTGTCCTCGGATTATGATATTCGTATCAACAGAAGCATTTGTGATGTGTAGTTTGATGGTTATTGGACAGGTAAAACCATGGGTGAAAACAAGTCTTGCCCCAGGTTCTGGTGTTGTAACCAAATATTTGCTCCAGAGGTACCGTATAAGATCTTTGGGATGTCATTTGTATCTTCTTTTTCTTCTGATTGGGGTCACTTCAAACAATATCACTGTGGTTAGGTACTGATTTTGTCTTATTATCTCTTGCAGTGGCTTGCAGACGTACTTGAACCAGCAAGGCTTTCATATTGTTGGCTATGGTTGCACAACTTGTATTGGTAATTCTGGGGATCTTGATGAATCAGTTGCTTCGGCCATATCTGACAATGGTATATTCATAAATCCCTTTCTTTGATTTATTTGCTTAACCGATAAATTTGTCTAGAAGTTTGTTAATCCTTTCTTCATAAATCAATGGTCACTTGAGCCATGTATTATCTGGTGTAAACTGGAATTCGTCAAATCTATATATTTGACTAGGATGGAAGGTGTGATAACGTATTTAGTAAAATTGGGTATGTTGGACAAATTATATTGCTATAATCATGGCAATGGTTTTTTCCTCAATCACATATTATTTAGAGAGTAAAGTAGTTTAATGCTTTATCAGACATTTCATTTATTTGGTAGACACATTAACAAGTTATTGCCACCAAAGCACACGGTAACCTTTCCCTTTTACCTCTTCTTTTTGCTTAAAAGAAAAATATAATGGTCTGTGTTCCGTTTCACACATGCTTGTGGAAAATAAGGCTCTCAACTTGCTTGCTAATTTGTGTACCTCTGCTTCTGAAACAGTGGTACAAGCTTTTGGCATCTTTGCCCGCATAAATAAGGAAATATCAGTTCTATTGATAATTTAGGCATGTGGAAATTGACGAGTTACAGAAAAATAAAAATTGTTTTAAGATTATCCTTGTGTTTCTTTCTCATGTTCTTGAAAATGTTGCATTTGAGATGCTGCGATGTTTTAGTAAATCCTGAAGTTGTGGATCTCTTTACTTGATGTTATGGTTCCTCACCAGTAGCTTTATCGACATATATTACTGAAGTTCTTCATTTTGGCAGACCTTGTTGCGGCTGCTGTGCTATCTGGAAATAGGAACTTTGAAGGTCGTGTTCATCCGCTAACGAGAGCTAACTATCTTGCTTCACCTCCATTAGTTGTGGCCTATGCACTTGCTGGCACGGTATGCCTTAGAATTTCTTTAGGACACCTCTCGGACTCTATACATTGCAAAACCAATTGTAGGTTTGTGCCTGTAATTTAGATACTATTATATAAAAATGTAATTTAGACACTATTATATAAAAATGAAGGTTCTGTCGATCCAACTACCATTTAAGTACCTTTGGCTGGATATTTGCACTAGTTTGCCAGTCAGCTGCATATATGCTGATCAAATGACAGGATCTCAATTTATGTTGGTATAAAGATCCATGATTTCCTCTTGCCTTTAGCGCCGGTTATGGGGCTGGGTCTGGTTGGGTTTTAAATTTTTTTCTGGTGAGATATTATACATGTTAATAGTTCTGTTTATCACAGCATTTGCCATCATTTGTGGGCCATAAATTTCATCAGAAATCTTTTCCTGAATTTTCCTTCTAATGCTTTATTTTTCCAGGTTGACATCGACTTTGAGAAAGAGCCAATTGGAACTGGAAAAGATGGAAAAAGTGTTTATTTCAGGGATATCTGGCCTACCAGTGAAGAAATTGCACAAGTAATTCTTGTTTGCTTGCTTTTTCTTTTTTTCCTTTATATATATATGTATCATTTATGTATGTATGTCTGTCTTTTTGTGCGTGTGTTATAGAATCAGGGTTATTATTACAAAGATCAAACTTTGAATATGTATTTTGTGTAGGTTGTCCAATCTAGCGTTCTTCCTGAAATGTTCAAGAGTACTTATGAGGCCATTACAAAAGGCAATCAAATCTGGAATCAGTTATCAGTACCTTCATCAAGTCTTTATGGGTGGGACTCAGAATCAACGTACATCCACAAACCTCCATATTTTGATGGCATGACAATGGACCCACCCGGTCCTCGTGGAGTGAAGGATGCCTATTGCTTGCTGTTGTTTGGGGACAGTATCACTACCGATCACATCTCTCCTGCGGGAAGTATTCATAAAGATAGTCCTGCTGCAAAGTATTTGATGGAGCGTGGCGTCGACCGGAAGGATTTCAATTCTTATGGTAGCCGACGTGGCAATGATGAAGTGATGGCTAGGGGTACCTTTGCCAATATTCGAATTGTAAACAAACTGCTGAACGGAGAAGTGGGCCCAAAGACCATTCACATTCCAACAGGGGAGAAACTTTCTGTGTACGACGCTGCAATGGTAAGAGTTGATAAACTTTAGCATGTAAGGCACAGCAGGGAAATAGAATATAACACTAGGACTGGATCTTGTGAAACAGAATTAACTACACAGCTTATATTACTGTATTGCCTTCAGTTTACTTACTAACTCTTTGAGGAAGTTTTTTCTCAGAAATACAAGTCAGCCGGGCAGGATACCATTGTTCTGGCTGGAGCAGAATATGGAAGTGGTAGTTCTCGAGACTGGGCTGCCAAGGGACCGATGCTTCAGGTGAGTGGTATTCTTTATGTCAATTTTGTGATGTACAACTGTTCTGTCCAACGGTAAATTTATTTAACTACTATACTTGGTTATCTTTTGTTTATCAATTCAGGGTGTGAAAGCGGTGATTGCCAAAAGTTTTGAGAGGATTCATCGTAGTAACTTAGTTGGCATGGGTATTGTCCCGCTTTGCTTCAAGCCTGGTGAGGATGCAGATACACTTGGTTTGACAGGTCATGAACGTTACACCATAGACCTCCCAACAAATACAAGCGACATTAGGCCTGGACAAGATATCACTGTGACAACCGATAATGGAAAATCGTTTACATGTACCTTACGATTCGACACAGAGGTACACGTCTGGCACCTTGTTTCTGCAATTTTAGGTCCTTATCTATGCATTAGCTTTAGGTTTTCCATAACAAATAAGTTGCACCAAATATTTAGTAGTGTAAGTTTGGATAGGATATTGAGTTTATCAGCACCACATAGAAGGATCTACGCTGATGAAGGATGATGGTCTAATTATTTTGGTATATGCATTACCGTTCCAATCCGTAGATTCTCATACATGATCCATTTAATTATAGGGATAATTACAAAAAATACCCTTGATTTTGTTTAATCTAATTACAAAAACAACCAACTCTTTCAAATTTACAAATACCATAATGATATTTGTTTCTATTTCACAAATTGCATCCTCGAAAGGGGGGGTATTCATTACGCAATTACATACCTCAAGGGGGTGTTTGTAATACCTTAAGAGCTCGTTTGCCAATATTGATATGATTGATAAAATTGTTAGGATTAGATAGGATTGTACTGTTCCTTGATAATTTTATTTGAATTAATAATGTGTTTGAGATGTTGGATTGTGATGTATGATTTTCTAAATAAGATGACAATAATTTGTTTGAGAATGATGACTCTGTGTGATAAAATAATAAAATGACCCAAATACCATTTTAGTTTCCTATTTTCTGTTTTTTTTTTCTTTTCGTTTCCTTCCTCGTTAATCGCTATTACTGTTCTCCTACGAAGTGCACTCCTGGTTATGTGAAACAAATGACCAAAATTTCCAACTAACTGGCTATAATTTTTATCCTAATTTTCAGTTCTCGACTAATTTTGAGAAATTCATTGATTAGGGCAAGTAAAATTAAGCTCTTAGTTGACTCCATATTCCCAAATCCCAACAATAGAAAATACATGGCAAAATTATTAAAGCCCAATAGCCCATACTAATGTATACACCTCAATGGAAAAGGAATGGAATAGTTGACATATTTACATCTATGCAAGCATATATTTCTCTGCTTTCCCTGCTTCAGTGTGTTAAATTTCTTTTTTTCCAAATGCTAGAAAGCACTTGCCCACTTTCTGGTGGTTGTGCCATTAACCACAACTTGCCACTTGAAGTTCAAAATGATAGGTTCTTTGTTAACCCAAACGTTGAAAACATTGACCCGATCCATATAAATGGCATCTTCTAAGCTTAGAGTGCAAGAAGAGAAAAAAAAAAGAATGAACAACACTTCACCTGTAGGCTGTAGGGTTTGCGGTGCTAAGGCTGAGAGTGCAGCTGACTTATATGGCACAACAGTAATATATGAGACTACTTGGGGTAAAGTGGTAACCGTATACATGGATTTAAGGGCAAACATGGTAGTGCACATTTATATGAAATGGGCTGGCTAATCCACGGGATTATATAACTAGGGGGAGGTAGGGGTGGCCAAATGGAACCGAAACCGGGTTCCATACCAGAACCAGAACCGTAGTAAACGGTTCCAGAACCGTTGACCGGTCAACGGTTGCAAAACCGCAACTGAAACCGTATAGGCCGGTTCCGGTTCCGGTTCCTTGGTCTCAAAAACCGTGGAACCGTCGGTTAGAACCGTATGTGGAACCGTCGGTGGAACTGTGGTGGAACCGGCGGTTTCAAGGTTAAAACCAATATATTTTATTTTGATTTGGTAAAATATGCTATAAGAAATTTTAAATGTTTATTATGATGTTTTATATTCGTAACCACATGAGACACATTTTAATTTTTAAACCAAATTTTGTAAGCGAACTATATGAACTTTGATTCATTTATGCTCTAATAGTATATATAGTTAATTTAATTTTATTATTAATATTAAGTACAAAACTCAATTGAATATTAAATCCAAATCTTTTTCTTTATTTTCCCTTTTTTTTTAATCAAAATTGATAAACCATTTTAAAAAAATCAAAAATTATCAAAAGATAAACAAACGGTTCCGGTTGGAACCGTGGAAGAACCGGGTTCCAAACCGAAACCGGAACCGTGAGGCAACGGTTCCGGAACCGCGGCCACCCCTAGGGGGAGGCCATGATTAGTAATCAACCATTTTACCTGATTTACTCACGGGCCGGTACTTTACTCATGGGCTCAACTCCATGTTCCCAAACAAGGTCTGCTGATTAAACTCATAATCCAGAGCTATCAAAAATTCCCAACACGCCCTAAGGGAATACTTGTAATTGTGAAAGGTTATTGGATTTTTTTTGTATCTAGTCTAACCTCAGGGTTGGTTTATGTAATTTATCCTTAATTATATGTAGATTTGAGAGAGAATATTGAAGAAGATATAAGACAAGTGTGAGATTGAGTTATTCTTCTTTCCACTTTTTGTGATGGCTTACAATTTATTCAAATGCTTATGCAGGTTGAACTGGCATACTTTGATCATGGAGGCATCCTTCAGTATGTCATTAGGAATTTAACCAAGCAGTAAAATTACTGAAGAAAGGAGTCAGCTTCGTGGTTTGTTAGTTTCCTCATCTTTCAGAAGTCTCGATTTTTAATGGTGAATAAATACCTCCTTGAAATTCACTGGAAGGAATATGCTTAATGTCTGAGTTGCTTTACTTTTCCTCATCCACAAAGGGTTTCAATAATGGTGGGAGATTGACACTCATGGTTTAACTCCAGGCCATGGTGGGAATTTTCATGGTTTGAAACACATTTTGTTTTGCTTTTAGTGAAAGAAAAGTTTCTATTATATGTTTTCTATCCCCAACCATGACTAGGTTAAATCGGATGTTTCTTCTCATCTCAGTATATACTGGTCTTGGTGGTCATTTGTAATGAATACACATGCTTGTTTCCTTTTGTTTTGAACTGTATGCAAGGCGACACGAAAAGTTAAAGCGTTAACCTGGTCAACTATTATTTTCGCAACAAGTTGGGTTCCTGCCTAGAAAATGCAATCGACATCTGAAAGCCAGCGCCTAGGAAAGCAAAGAAGTTTTTTGTTCATTATTCCTATGTGGACTTAATGAAAATTGATCATCATAGTATGAGATAAAATGTAATGTTAATAAGAATGTATTCATAGGATTAGCCGTGAGGAATGAGAAGTCCAAAATCTATAGCCATTCATGAATTAGGTAAATAGCACAAAGAATACTGTACTCCCAGCAATCCGACGTTTCCCTAGTCCAATTTGCAGTGTACTGCTGAGATTGATGACCTGGATATTTAACGACTATAACATTCTTGGTGAAGGTACTTGAACATTGATTTACTCAGTCCGGTAGATCAATTTTCTATCATCGATTATTTAAAAAATAAATAGAATCTTCTACTCACTTCAAACCATTGGATATCAACATATTGAGATCACGAATCACAATATCAACATTTTCAGGATGACCTTTTAGGATGACACCTGGGTCCTAATACCTGCAAGTATTAACAACACATAATAAAAGAATCACTGAGATATTGTAAATTTACCACCCTGTTTCGCTGCCAACTCCATGCTAACTGACTAACTGCATGTTTTTGAAACGTCTATCTGCATGTCTGTCTGGAAACCCATTTGGAATGAACTCTCAGATATAAAAGTTCATTTAGAAAAAAATAACAAGTTTGGTGGTAATTCCTTCATGGATTTTGGACAAGTACTAATTTGTGAATTTTGTATTTCATTTATTGCACTTATGTTGGATGAGCATTACAGTGCATTCCCACCAAACACTTGACAATTGACCTTTCTAAAAAATCCATACTGAAAAGCTCATTCCAAAAATGCTCTCAAAAAAGTACTAAATCATTTTTCCCAAATGCAGCCCAAATTCCAAAAGAAAGAAAGAAAAAATTGCAATAAGTCCGCTGTCAACTTTTGTATGTATAAATGTGGTTTTAATATCGTACAAGAGAAGATGGGAAATGTTGGTCTGTTAAATCTTCACTCAGTCTGACACTACTACACAAGTATCAACAGTAAAATTTCATCATTGGGGCTAGTAAATCAAACTCTGGTTCGCTCTTAGAGGCTCCGAGAGGAACACGCTTGTGTGCGACATCACAATATTTACCTTGTCAACAATAACGACAAACCATGCGATCTCCACAGAAAGTAACCGACGTGAAGTTGAACACAACCAACTGCAACTCTGAATTTTCCCTTACAAGTTCCTAAGGTTCACAGATCTCTGGTAGCTTTTGAAGCAAGTGCCAATGCTTTTGCTCTTGCATCCATCATTACCCATTCCCTCTCAGCACGTCGTTGATGTTGCCTTGCATTCTTTGCTCTCTTTGGTGCTAACCGAGTGTCTCTATCTAAAAATGCTAACCTAAATTTTTCAGCCACGGATAATTCATTTGGAGTAGCAACTGGTAGCAGAGTAGTCCTAGATGTATTAAACCCAGATACCGCCCAGGTTTTTGGGTCAATATCTTTAACAATTGGGTCGTCCAATGCAAACTGCACTAACGCTTCTTGAGGAATTTCAGTGCCCCTGAAACCCAAAAGGGATGGCTTCGGATTTACTACAATTCGTGGACATTCAATGGTTAATGTCTCTTGTGAATCCTTGTCAATTTTTTGCTGCAAAAGAATGAATAGTGGTACTTTGTCAAATATTAGAATTGCAGAAGTAATACTCCAATTTAACCATGGTGTTGGCATCTTAAACTATTTTGCTGCAACTACACACTAAAAGCATGAAAAATCTCAAACGAAGGGAACACATACCCAGACAAGCCATCGCAATGATTGTACACCATGAGTCAAATCCACAGCATCAAGCTCCTCCCAAGATTCTCCTTCCACATCATTGAGGTCAGGCTTTAAGAGACTCAAACATCTGCGGGCAGTGGAGTCACTCCTCGGGCAACCTCTGCAACACTAACTTTGATTCATTCCTGTTATGAGGTTTATCCTCCATGTCAAACCCAAAAGGTTGGGCCATTACACCGCATAGAATACAGACTAGAGTAACTAACTGAAACCAGAGAGGCCACATAAGAAGTTCCCCTTTTAATTCTCAGGTCATACATATTGACTAATCACACCAAATTTTTAACAGTCATATAACTAGCACATATTTTATGCATGGGAATTATGATAACGAACTCTATATTGGTTGTTTGTTTCAGTCAACATCACAATGGAATATGAATTCCACATTATTGATGGTTCCAACATACAAGGAAAAAGATAAAGATTATAAGGTGAAAATAAAACTTTTTATTGAGCAGTGTAATTGTGAAACAAGCCAAAAAAGTTAAAAAGATAAAGATATTTAGAATACAGTAAGACCCAAGCCATGGAGCAAGAAATGTCAAACCCTATGTTATGCCATTTGGCCCATTTTTGACCAAGAATGGGAATTTCTGATAAAGAATAAGCTCAATTTATTCTCCAGTTCCAAGACAATCAAATAAGACGCCCAGTTTTTGCAACTACCAATGATCCCCAAAGAAATAGCACAGCGTTAGTTAATAGCAGGGAACAATTTAGAAGTATATCAAATCAATAAAACCCTATGTCTGGGTTGCATTTCAAGATTTAGATGAAAACAAAAATTCTAATTTGAGCACGGTTGGTCGACGGCACAAGGCTCATTCCCACTTTTTCTAAGCTCACGCGTGAATCAGGATTTCAAGAAAGATTATTTTCTTATTGAGGTCAATCGATTTATGGGCCTACGACATAAATGAAAAAATCTTCAGAAACGTCCTTAGGTTACATTTGCTTTATTCTGCATACTGGTGCAATACATGTTTGTTTGAGTCCCTCTCTGGAAAGATAGAGAATACCAATTAAAACTTTTTAAAACATGCAAATGTCGCTGCATCAGTGTTGACATGATACATAACCCAATAAATCATTATTCCAACTATCTTGGAATGTAATTTCAGTTCTTACCTTTTTAATTCGGAAATGGTCCAAGAATCTAACCATGGGTTCCTTCTTACTAAATACCAATGAATTACGAAGAGTTGGCCTTTCACAGAAAAATATGATTCTAACAATAAGAGGAAGCGCATGTGAATTCTTATGAGTAACAACTCATGCAAAACTTCCCTTTGGAATTTTGAAGTCTCAAACTTCGTTTGCATAGGAAGAAGCCCAATCAAAATACATTCTTGAAATTTAACCTACCAAAACCCAGGGCATTGTATGGTTTTCGTTTCAGCTAATTTTTTCCCACTTTTTTCTATTTTACATACATAGAACACATTTGTTTTACTCAATCTCGAAAATACCTCATTTTTACCTTCATTTTCAAAGCAAAATCACTTCCCAACCATATATTGTCAGTTCTCAACCTTGTATTGTAATTTTTCAACCCTAAATTACACCATTGGACGCACCATTGGAACTTATATCTACATAATATATCACTATCTCGACAATATCATTGCCCTGGCACCAGCGGCGGATCTACATGAGAAGTTGGGGTACACTTGTACCCCTAATTTATGAAACCTCCAATACTAATTTATATTTAAAAAATAATAATAAATTTATACCCCTATTTTTACCCATTTTTACAGAAATAATTAGAAAATTAAATATTACAATACATATCCCCACAATAAAATTTCAAAAAAATTAAAACTTGACATAACAACGTGAGTAAATAAAATTACATAGCAAAATCTACAAAAAGTAAAAATATCCCAAAATCTAATAAAATAATTACCAAAACTATGTTTTGTTGTCTCGTATTTTCTTAATTACTCCAATTAATTCTATATGTACTAAAAAATAGTTCTTTTATATATGGGTATTAATTTTTCATGTATCATTACATGATCAGCTTTTGCAATCAAACAATGTTTTGTTGTACACCTTTAAATATTAAACAATATATATGTGTATTTTTTTTAAATATCTATTGTACCCCCATTATCAAAATCCTGGATCCGCCACTGCCTGACACCCACTACAAACAAATCATCCTAATAAATTAACATATCCAAACTAAAATTTCAAAATGAACCCCACCAATATCAACCATCCAATTATATACTATTATTTTTTGAATAGCATCATTCCAATTGTCCCACTACTCACATATTATCCATATACGTTATCTCCGTATCATGTTTTTCCATGATTTTTTTTTCAGCAAACATATTTTTTTTTATCAAAAATTCTATAATCAAACATATCATATTTCTACAAAAATTCCAATAAAAATTCAAAATTTTTAGCAATGAAAAATTGGGATGGACAATGAGATTCTTCATTGGGATGAGAAATCATACATCCATCGTATTTCTGTATTAGACAAACACGTACTACTTCGCCCGTTACCCACAAGAGTGGCCTCATAAATTCACACATAAATACACGCATAAGTCAACACATTCTATGTGGAAAATGAAACTCAGGGCGCAAGGTTAGGCCAAGCACAACAATTAGTCATGCATCTCCACCCTAACAATTAGTCACGCATGATGCATGTCCACCCTACATTAAATCACAAATGCTTAACAAAATCAAAATATCTTTGTGTATTCCAAAAATGCAATATTCCTAGAGTTAACCTGATTAGCTTCAGTTAACACACTTATAGACATTTACTAGATACGAACCATCTCACGCATGACCTGTTTAAATTTTCCATTGACTGGGTAAACTCTTCTTTCCCCAAGTCCCAGTTTTCCTTTTCGGCTGCTCATGATCTTTCCATATTACTGCCAACACTTTTCTGCATTATGCTATACGTATGCTGTCCAATAGTGTCTAAATAAAGAAAAATTCCGCATGCTACATACAGTTGAGACAACATAAGTAAGCAACATGTATGGACAGTTTAAGTTTTGGATATTTTCCATTGATTGCCTAAACTTTTCTGTCCGAAGTTCAACTTTTCCTTTCAAAGCAACTCATAATCTTCCGTTACTACTCTTTGACACGTTTCTCCATTATGCTGCTATAAATGCCTCCCATTAGTAGCCTAACTAAGAAAATCTTAATATGCAACACTTTGAGGCATTGAAACAACATAAGCAAATATCATGTATGGCCTGCTTCTTTTTGGTATATTTCACATTGATTGCCTAGCTGTTCTTTCCCAAGTATGCAACAGATAAAAGCATCAAGGTAAATAAGTAAGCAACACGTATGATTGCAGATTCAAGATTTTGATGGAACAGACTACATAAGTTTAGCAGTTTGTGATGACAGTACCCCCATCTCAATATCGCAAGTGAACGACAATGCTGAAGAAGTTGAGAAACTCCAATCGGAGTGAGTCTTCTGCACTGACTGAAAAAAGAAAAAAAGAAGTCTCATTATAACTAAGATTTTGTAAACCGAACTTAGATTATGACAAGAAACACCTGTAGTAGGTCAGTCGATCATAATCATCCCGGAAATTTAAATTAATGCAACTGAAATAATATTTAACAGGCATTTGTTTAGTTTAAAGTGATAACAACGCTATTCACCAACAAAAAAACTCTTCCCTGTTTCATTCTTAATCCGCACTGCTTTGAGTAACTTATACATAGTTAGAGGGAAGAAACTATGATTTACTTTAAGCTACCTTATATCCACTGCTCTTAGGTTTTGGCAGATGTCCACAACGTGACAAAGTCCAGAATCTGAAACATCTGAACCAGATATATCTAGTATCTCCAATGAATTATCAGCCAAGGCAATGACAATTTCATCATTCAGTATCTTTCTTCTTCTGGCAATTGCCAGCAATACCATCTGTATAATTACAAAGTAAAATCTGAACATGTCAAAACCCACAAACACACACACACACACACACACACACACACACACAAAAAAAAAGGGTCTACAAATTACAAAACCCACAAAAAGAAAAAAGGTACAGTCTTTGATCGGTAGAATTGGTTTGTTAAAGTGCAACCGCGGTTCAATTCCGTACATTAAAAAGCAGTAAAACCGAGTATACTAAAATTCAAAATTTCTACCTTAATATCGGTAGGGAAACTGAGGGCAATCTCAGCCAAGTCATCAATAATGTCCTCAAGATTGCTACCCACGACTCCCAAACACAAGCTCAACAAGCTCGGCGGCGCCTTTCCCTTATTCGAAGTCAAGAATTCTGCAGACCAACAAGTTCAATTTAGAACCCAGAGGACGACTAGGTCTACATAGTTTTAGCAACAATTTCTCAAAGCCAGAACACTACAATGGAAAATATAAATACGTACGGGATTGAGCAGTGAAGCCGATTGAATTTCTGGTCGATTTTGAATTCCCGTTATTATTGTCCAATTGGAGATTACGCAAAGTAGCGGTCACACTTTCTGTGGAGTCGTTAGCTTTCCCCTTTTCCATGAAGGACGAACTAGAAAGAGAAAGCCTGTGGCTAATGGAATTTACAGGCAACAATCTGGAATTCGGTTTCTGTTTCCCGGGTCCTTTTTGGTTCGATGATTTTTGGGTTTCATTATCGGTTTAAAATGGTAATGGCACTGCGTGTTGGCCTCGGTAATTTCTATTTCCGCCGACCTATAGATTTTGTAATTTCTTTATGGGAACAAATTATTTAACAATTGTGAACAAAAGTTACATTGAATTGGGGTTCAAACTTCCTAACACACAGTTTTCTAAGCATCGTCAAAATATATATAAATATATTTCCCAGTAACAACATGTCATTTATTAATTCTGCTAACTCTACAATTGATTGTCCCTTCCTATTGTGTGATAAGTATTAGACTGTAATTATGTGAGGATGAGATGTTAAGCTCTTAATGAATTTCACATCCCTTAAGGGTGGTATATTTAATTGCAAAATATACTTGATGAGATTCATCTATATGAGTGTGGAATGAGGCCGCTCCTATGAGATTTTGACATATCTCTAGAGCACTCATGATTAATAACCAGGCACACCCAAAGCCTATTAGCGCAATACCGCATTAAACGGCAAACTATTGAGAAAGTGTAGTGTGACTGATAAGATTTTAATTTACAATAAAGAGTTCTTGGTTTATAGAAACTACACGTTTCACCATAACTCTGTATGTTCTTATCTTTCTAAGTCTGGCTCATAGTTCAAAAGTAGGGATGACAATGGGGCGGATCGGATCGGGTCGGGTATCTATATACCCAGACCCACCCCATCCTTGAACGGGCGGGGCGGGCCGAACCGCCGCGTGGCAACCCGTCCTGCTTCACATTAAATAAAATTTAAATAGAAAAAATGAAAAAAGAAATAAAATTATTTATTTTTAATATATTTATAAAATATTCTTTACAAAAATTATTATTTTCAATTTATAAATGTTAGATATAATATTAAAAGATAAAAATTATATTATAATATATATTATATATGCAAGATATATATAAATATATTAAAAAATATAGGCGGGGCAGGTACCCACGGGGTGGAAGTGATGCCCAGACCCGTCCCGCTGGTCGGGTCGAAATTGCCATCCTTATCCAAAAGACACCAAATTTGATTCATTTTAACACTCATTTTAGTAACCTAGTAAATCTTTCTGCTTTCTTGTTAATCTTTTAACTTTTCTCTTAATTTTTTTTGAAACACGTGGGTGATTGTTGTGTACATTGAGTATTGAGAGTGTTTCAAAAGAACTATCCTATCCCACATAGGAAGAAAAATGAAGTTTTGTTCACTTTATTAATAGAAAGGATTGAAAAGACTTGTAAAAGGACTGACGAAGGAAATTGGCTGACGCATAAACAGTGGCTACAAAATTGTCGATATTATTTTAAAATCGATAATTTGGCCCCATCTAGCGTGCAGGCGATACACGCTGGACCCAACTTATTGTACCATTTTTAAATTGTTATTTTTAACTGCCTTAAACGAATTTGTCTAATTCTTTAGGGTTATCAGATTAGTCCAATTTTTTAAATTATAATCTTTTGGCTTATCCAAAAAAAGACCAATTCTCCACTTATTTGCAAGTCACCAACTGTTTCCTAGTCATTGGATTAGTGGTGCCCAACATGCATATTTTGAAAATGGAAGTCGTTGGTTTCCTTGCTATATATAATAGCCTTCTTATTCATGTTTTGAAGTACACAATTTTTTTTTAGTAATCTAGTCTTTTCAGTTCATCTACTGGGTTATTAAAAAATTGCACAGTGTAGGTCCCAAGGGGTGTGGTGTAAGGTTTAGAAGGAGAAGTTGAATAAACCTTACCAAATTTTCTAATTTAAGTCCTTTAAAACAATTCAACAGAGTTGACTCAAACAACTGTGTCCTTGAGGGATAGTTAAGTTGGCTATTCAGCTGAGTTACCCACTCAAATGGACTTTCGATAGAGTGCTTGATAGTATAACTCATTGTTTAACCCAAATACTTAACTTGGATGCGGTTTTTTTTAAACAATGAAGACTTAATACCCTTTGATTTGTTTTAAGATTGTTTTTAACACTTGATTTTTAGCACTTGGTTATTTATCAGTTGGATAGCAAATATGGTACTAACATGCAGATATAAAGTAAATATGCAAGAAGGTAAATTTGCTGAGAAAGTAAATGACATAAATATTTTATAGAGGTTCGAAGATGGGGTAATTCTTCTAATCCTCTCTTCTCCAACTCCTGGAGGAATCCACTATGTGACAGACGGTTTATAAAGCGGTGAACAGTCCGGAGACAACCTTGATCACACAATCGGCTTTCTCTTGCGACTCGACTTCTTCATAGGCGCACTTTCTCTTTCTTGACTCACTTCTCAAGTTCTTGGATTTGATCACGAAGCCCTCCAACAAACTTGATAATGGTTCGATCTTGAACCTTCCTACAATCCAGGCTTGGAAAGTAGACCCCTTTTGGTTTCTTCAAAAGTTTCCTCTTCAATAGATTTGAAGTTGTCTTTCCTTCACAGCTTGTGTTGGAATGAGTTCCTTCGAGTTTCAGGCTTGAAGATTATCTTGATAAGCTTTGAGAATATTGCAGATTATTTGCTTGAATATTGCTTGCTTGTTCGTGGTTCAGGTATGCAAGGTCACCTTTTCTCAATGTTTTCCTCAGCCTTTTATAGTGTACATTCAAAATTTTGCCCATTGAAGAGATAGGCTAATTTCAAATGTCACTTTGTAGTTGTTGGCTTGTATTGTCTTGGTCTGCATCCTTGATGTAGACTTTTTCTCATATTAATGGCATACCAGCTTTGCAGGTGTCTAACACAAGATGCAGTGCTTCCCATTGGTTCATTCCTTTTGCATAATTTCGGGAAAAAGTACTTTTAGACCTGACAGCTTTACATGTTACTATATCGAGTAACATTTGTGACTTTGTTCCAACGGATCTAAGTCAGTTGTCTTCACTTGGTCTTTGTCTTTACCCCAGTGACTTGAGTCACTCAATCATAAGATTGACTACACCGTGTCACTCTAACCCGGACTTGGCTCCTTAAGTTGACTTGACCGACACTTTACTCGGTTGTTCCTCCCGACTCTCTTCGATCGAGTCCTTGACTTCCTTTCTTGGCCACACTCACCGACACACAAAGAGTCTTTATTCCATCCTTGATTGACTTCTTGTAATCTTGGACATAGCTGACTTAACTCAACTCTTTCAGCCCTATCTATCACAATGCAAATTACAAGGAAAATGTGGTGCCAACTCCTAGTTTAAGTTTTACATGGTATCATCAAAATCTAACAAATAAATTTCCTAACAATTTCCCCCTTTTTGATGATGCCAAAACTTAAAATATTTAAATTAAGTAAACAACAAAGATAAGTACAGACAATGCAGTAACAAAGAATGTATGCTCTGAATGAATCATTTTATTGATCATAACATTCTTGTCCTTTACAAAGCTGTTTACAGAGATTTTCCTATACAAAGCTCTATGCAAATACATCAGTACAGAATGTATCTAAGCTATGTTACAAGGAAATTTACAGAGTTTATTACAGAAGACTTACATTGAAATGTATTTACACAAAAATACACGAAGGGGTTCGCAGCATACTTCAACGCCTTTGTTGCTTCCTTCCTCTTTCTTCTTCAGCTCTTCTGCGATCTTCATCATCAACTCTTTTTCTCTTCTTCTCATCTTCTTCCCTTTTCTTTTTCTCATACGCTCGCTTTGCGTGCAGGGTCATCCCTTCGCTGCCTTTCTTCCCATTCGTTTGTCGTTCTGGTGCTTTCTTCTGCCATCCTCTTCTTGGCTTCTTCAATTTTACGTGCAACTTCTAAGTTTGCAAGATGGTCATGCCCAACCCAGTATGTGATTCCACTTTTCTCAGGATCTACAAAAGTGACATCTTTTGGCCTTGGCCGAGATTGAGAACTTCTTCCAG
Source organism: Rehmannia glutinosa (assembly GCA_016081115.2). Taxonomy (NCBI): domain Eukaryota; kingdom Viridiplantae; phylum Streptophyta; class Magnoliopsida; order Lamiales; family Orobanchaceae; genus Rehmannia; species Rehmannia glutinosa. Next base: position 270,244 of record JABTTQ020002358.1, on the reverse strand, counting down.
TGCCACTTTGTCTTCCCTTTCTTGACTCTGATCCTCTTCCTCTAAGAGCATACTGTACAGGAGCCTTGGATTTTCCAGCTGAGTGACTGCTAGTACTCTGCTGCTTCTCAGCCGTGTTGCACACCTCCAGGACTTTTTCCCAGTACAACTCCCAGGCTTGAGTCAACGTCATTCCTTCAAGTAGCCTTCAGCTTCCAAAGTTTGAAATTCCTCCATAGATCTGGGTTCAGATCATGCATCCGACATTAATTCTCTAGGGGGCTCTATCATGGCATTTTCTAATCCAGCTGGGAGACCACCATGCTGTTTGAAAAGTTCTTCCACTCGTGCTGACGTATCCTCGCCTACCTTCTCAAATGCAACTTCGATGATCTTTATCTTATCCTTCATGGCCATAGCAAATTTTTTTTCAATTGGTAAGTTCAAGGGTAGCTTTGCGAGAATATCACCGACTAGACCTAGGCGGGGTTTCAGCGACATCAACTTCATATCCTTTGAACTTCTTTCCCCCTCGGCTTTGTCACCTCTTTCTTCATTTTCTCTTCCTTCAATCCTTGAGGGACTCATCTTCCCCCTTTTTGGCATCATCACCAAAAGAGAGAGGGATCCCAGGAAATAAACCACTGAGGATAAAGTCCAAATACTGTTTGTTGAGTTTTGCTTGGAGTCTGCTACATCATACGCCTTCCGAAATTCTCATTCATATTGTTCTCGATTCGGGCAATTTCATTCTTGTGAAAATGTTGTAGCAGCTCCATATCCGACTTGTGGGAATATTCTATCCTCGTAATATACTCCTTCATTCTCTTCTGATATGAAGAATTATCCGCACTCCATACAAGCATCTTTGAAAAGAGTGCTTTGAAGTCACGGACCTGCTCTGCTCTCATGGCAGTCTGCTGTTGAGCCCACTCCCTTATGCGCACAACAATCCCTCGTAGATCGGCTGTGAGGGTGGCATCTCGATTGTCCAAGCGTAAGTCCAGAGAGGCCTGGTGTCATTCCATCTTCTCAATATCGTCGCAGATCTTCTTGAAGATTGCACGGAACTCAGTTGTTTGGTTGGATTCAGCTGCTGGCCATTCTGCATCAAAATTGAAGTCTGCTGGTACAATCGTGTCTGTAGGAATGACTAGATCTTCTTGCACTCTGTATTTCCGTAACTCTGCAGCAGTTTCTTCTTCCATGTCGGGCAGATTATTTGAGAATGGGAATATATCTTCGAACACGTCATCGCGCACAAATTGTATTTCCTGAGTTTGAGGTACCTGCGATGAGTCAGCTCTTTGGGCCTCAGCTTCGGCAGCTTCATCGGCAAACGTCACAGCTGTGGGAGCTGTGAGTCAGTAGGAGTCGTTACTACTACAAATGTGGGAAGCCTCCTGAGATGACTCGATTCTAGTCAAGCGATTGTGATGGTTTGCCACTGATCGAGCCTCACCGTCCGTAATGTGACCTTCCTCGGTCTCGGTGGGTTTTCCAATTAACTAACCTTGCCCTCACCGTGTATCATCGGCTTCATCGGAGGATGATGAGACTGTGGTGTTGGCTCATCATCGAAATTGAATCTCATAGGGGCCATCTTCTCACTGACTTGGCCCTGAGATTGCAGAACATCTTCAGCTGGGTCCACTATAGGATTTTCATGTTGGGTGGACTCAGCTTCATCCTCCGACTCCACGAATGATTTATCAACGTTGTCTTGGGAGTCATGAAGGGCACCAATTACCTCTTTCGTGGCTGCTCCTTCAAATTGAGGGATGTTCTTATTTCCATCATCTTTACCAAGGAAAGTCTCAACCTCCCTTTGGCCTTGAATACCCCAGCGGTCTCAATCACCGCAGGGGCCTCGAATCCCTTCGACGCACTCAACCGTCTTAGGGTCTTCTACTCTCCCTCGACAGACTCAGCTGTCTTAGGGTCTTGGACAGTGGCATCCATAGGAGTCTCAACCCATTGGATTGTACTTTCAGAGCCCAGAATGTTAACTCCCGGGGCTTCACAATCCTTTACCTCAGCTATAGCAGCAGCGCCATCGGCCTTCAAAGCAGTAGACATTTCAGCTGAGACAGACTCAACTATCCGAGCGTCGTTAATGTCACTCTGCTGTTCTTCGAGTACCTTCGCCTCCTAACTGCAATTGTGTCTCCCACAGCAACCTCCAACCCAATTGTGGTGGAGAGAGTTTCCCCCTCAGCTGGCGCACCAGCTGAGTGAATGAGAGTGGAGTCACTCTGCTCCTGAGATGCGGCTTTTCCCTCTGAGTGTACAGTCGTAGGGGCAGGTGTGTTAACACCTTCATCAGGGGTTGGCTTGGCTTGGGTGCCCAAATTCCCAGCTTCATCGCCATTACCCTGGGAGCCACCAGTCGAGTGCACGGGGGACATGGTGGCAGCTATGGTTGTCGCAATCTGCTGCGCCACGCCCAAGGGATCCGTCTGAAGGAGAGTTTGAGAGGACTCTCCTGGACCTTATAATAATCTCATTTCGTGCATGGCTCTGGATTCTTGCAAAGCTTGCTGCATTTCCAACTTCTCAACTGCAGATGGGGATCCATGTCTTCATCATCACAAGGTAGACTCATGGATATGCTCATAAGTCCCAAATGGTGACAGATCTTGATTTCTCCAAGGCTCTTGCTTCCTCCGCCGCTTTCTCCTTCTCATCTTCCTTAAGAATACGGAGGATGTCCAAGCAGTTCTCTTCATTTAGGGCAGATTTGACATCTGAAACACCGAGGAATCGGAGAAGCTCTTCTTCCTCCTCGATGAACTCAGGACGAGTGAACTGCACCCTTGAATGATCTAGTTCCATGACCTCCATTCTCTCAATCGCCTTTGGATGTCACGGTAAACTGGAGAGTACATGATTAAATCATCATCATTGTCGTCGTCTTCTCCAGTCTCCTGAATGGGGGCTAACGGGCCTTGCTCCTCCTCAGACTCAGCAGCGTCTGTCCGAGGAGGTTAGACAACCTTTTCTTGCACAGGTTCTATTGTCTCAGCTGCTTCTATTTCCTCAGCTGTTTGCCGCACAGTTGAGTCTTCGGCGGGTCTCTGCTGCTCACCATCAGCAGTCTTCTCGGAGACATCAACAAATTTGGGAGACTGCTCTTCCTGAGCATCAACAGTCTCAGTTTCTTTCTCCGGCTGAGTACCAGATTCAGCTATCTTTTCAAGCTTAGAGTGCCTGAATAACCGTATCTTTTTGGGGCAAACTAGTGGGATCTCTAGGTTCCATCTCAGTAGATTCTTCGGTAGCGGGGGCTTGGACACTTTTCTTAGAGGTAGCTGCCTTTATTGACTTGGCAGTCCTCTTCTTCTTTACGATAGGGGAGGGAATTTGAGGTTCCTCCGCTATCTCGGCTGCTGGGGCAGGAGTCTCGACTGCTCGGGCAGTGACTTTCATTTTGCTGGACAAGAGCTTTGGACTTGGTCATGCGGGCAAAGGGAGCTTAGATACCGCAACTCTCTTCTTGGCTAGAGGAGTCTCAACTGTGTCTTCAGGATCAGTTGATTCCCCCTCACTGGTATCATCCCTTCTAGCATGAGCCTTCTTCTGGGCCGCTGAAAGGTTCCCTCTGAACATCTTTTTGTTGACATGGAAGGGCTTGCCATGGCGTAAAGCAATACCCTTCACCTCCATTAGATGGCCAATAACCAGGCAATAACCCAGGGAACATCCAAAGGACCCATCTTCCTTGAAGGTCCTGTTCAGCACATTTTGGCAGAGTCTGCTGTAAACAAGCTCAACCAAGTTTACTTTCTTCTCTTGCATGATCGCAACCATCACGATCAGCTTAGTCTTGGACAACTGATTGAAGCTTCCAAATTTCATGTCAACGCACTTCGAGACAACATTCATCAGCTTGTGATAGTCGTCCGTCAAGGATTCTTTCTTTGCTGTATAGACCAATTTCGCAGCACACTCGGGCTTGGCAACTTCTTTCCAAGCCGCAGCTAAGTCGACATTCTGCTCAGAGATATCCTTCAAACCCTCCGCGGGCAACAAACAGTGCTCATCAAGGTCTTTGGCATTGAGTTTGATGACCTTGCTGTGGACCGATGATCGGATTCCATCGTCTAGCACTTCAGCGTTCACATAAAACATAGTGATCTCTTCAAGGTACGTATGAGTGAACTCCATCGTCAGAAAGTCCTTCAGGCCGGACTTCTCCAATTTTTCAGCTATTTTCTTGACCAGGGTTTCATCGATACCTTGTTTGATCATCCCTTCAAAATCCACGAAGCACCAAAGGTGTGGATTTTCTTCAAGAGCTTCACGAAATCATGTTTTGGAGCCATTTCGAGAGGTTTTTACCGATTGAAATACGAGAAAACTTGCTTGAAAGAACTAGGGTTTTCACTAAGTTTCTGAGAGAATACACTTTCTTAGCTTGAAGATGAATAGTTCGCGTGAGGAGAGAGAAAGAAGAAGTTTCGTATATAAAGGACGTGAAAGGACGTACTTCAGAGTTTGAAATTTGATCGAGATCAACGGCTGAGATTGGAGCTTCAAAACCGCATTTATATCCAATCATATGGTTTACTGTGCAGCTTTTACTGTGACTGTCATTATCACGCTGACGTTATCCTTAAAAATATTCTCGCTTAATTAAAACGACTGCGTTTTTGTCACTTAGCTCATAAATACTTCAGCTCATATCTGAAGTGATTCAACTTTGCTCCCTTCTTCTCATGATGTAACTCAATTGTCAGCTAACTCGATACAGCTGACTTCCCGACTGAGCTGTTTCACTTGGCTGAAAGGCAAAACTTGCTCTTTTTTATTTTCTCATGTTCTTTCTTCTGCTGATTGAGTCTACTGAGTTTTCTAACTCATCTCAATTAACCCTAACTCATTATTGAGCTCTTCAAATCTTGATTCACATAATGGCTTTGTGAATATGTCAGCTAACTGCTTATCAGTTGAGATCTATTCCAAGGTGATGTTTTTCTTTTCAACGTGATCTCTTATAAAATTATATCTGACATCAATGTGCTTTATTCTTGAATGCAACATTGGATTTTGAGTAATTGCAATAGCATTAGTGTTACCACACATAATTGGAATCTCTTTTTCTTCAACATCATAGTCTCTCACCGTTGTCTCATCCATAAGACTTGGGCACAACAAATGCCTGTAGCTATGTACTGCTTCAATCGTGGATGTAGCTATTGAATTTTGTTTCTTCAACCAAGAAACCAATCTATTTCCAAGCATTTGACATGTACCTTAAGTACTATTCCTGTCAACTCTACATCTAGCATAGTCTGAGTCTGAGTAACCAATCAGCTAGAATCCACATTCCTTTGGATACAATAAGCCAACTTCCTGGCATCCTTTTAAATATCATAGGATCTCTTGGCTGCAGTCATGTGGCTCTCCTTTGGTGCAGATTGAAATCTTGCGCATACACCTACTGCAAAGGTGATGTCTAGCCTGCTTGCTGTTAGATAGAGCAATGATCCAATGAGGGCTCTATATCTGGTTTGGTCAACAACTTTGCCATCTGCATCCATATCCATCTTGACTGAAGTATTCATTGGAATCTTTATAGAAGACTTCTCTTCCATACCAAATTTCTTCATTAAATCTCTGGTATATTTTGTTTGGCTTATGAAGGTTCCATCATTCAATTGTTTGACTTGAAGTCCTAGGAAAAAGGTCGACTCTCCCATCATGCTCATCTCAAATGTGCCTTGCATGAGGTTTGAGAACTTGTCACACATCTCTTTATTTGTAGATCCAAAGATGATGTCATCCACATATATTTGAACAAGCAATATACTCTCTCCATCTTGAATCCTGAAGAGTGTTCTATCAACTTTGCCTTTGGTGAATCCATTCTCAGTTAGAAATTGAGACAATGTATCATACCATGCTCTTGGTGCTTGTTTCAATCCATACAATGCTTTCTTGAGCTTGTAGACCTTATCTTGAATAGTTTTCTGCTCAAAACCTGGAGGTTGTTCAACATAGACTTCTTCCTCTAGCAATCCATTCAGAAATGCACTCTTCACATCCATTTGATACACATTGAAGTTCTTATGTGCAGCATAGGCAAGAAACATCCTTATTGCTTCCAATCTTGCAATAGGAGCAAAGGTTTCATCAAAATCTATACCTTCTTCTTGGCAATATCCTTTGGCTACCAACCTTGCTTTGTTTCTTACAACAGATCCTTCCTCATTCATCTTGTTTCTGAAAACCCATTTTGTGCCAATAACATTTTGATGGGTTAGCCTTTGAAATAATTCCCATACTTTGTTTCTTTCAAACTGATTCAGCTCTTCTTGCATGGCCAGAATCCAATGTGTGTCATCGAATGCTTGAGGCACATCTTTAGGCTCTATCTGGGAGATAAAACAAGTGAACATGGCTTCATGCTGTGCTCTGGATCTGGTTCTTATCCCATCTCTAACATCTCCAATGACTAACTCTGGTGGATGGTCTCTCAGCCATCTCACATTAGGTTGGAGTAAGTCTGCTGGATTTAGCCGTCTCACAGCTAAGTTGTCTTGAACAGCTCTTTCATCTTCATTCAGCTGTAGACCTTTCAGCTATCTTTGAGATTCAGCTATCTCATCTTCATCTGGGTTGAGTGCTCTTACTTCAGCTTCAACATAAGGAATTTTCTACATAGTTGACTGATTCAGCTTATCAGCTAACTCTTCAATGTCTTCTCTATTCACATTAGGTTCATCAAAAACCACATGGATAGACTCTTCTGTAACCATAGTCCTCTTGTTCAACACTCTATAGGCTTTACTCTCAGCTGAGTATCCCAAAAAGATACCTTCATCAGCTTTAGCATCAAAAGCCTTCAAATTATCTTTGCCATTATTATGGATGAAGCATTTGCATCCAAATATCCTGAAATATCCAACATTTGGCTTTCTCCCTGTCCAGATTTCATAGGGAGTCTTGGTCAATTTCCTGTTAATCATGCATCTATTTTGAGTATAGCATGCTGTGTTTATGGCTTTAGCGCGAAATCTCTTAGGCAATCCAACTTCAGCTAACATTGTCCTTGTAGCTTCCTTGAGAGTTCTGTTCCTTCTTTCATCTACTCATTCTGCTGTGGAGTTCTTGCAGCTGATAACTCTTGAGCAATACCATTTTCAACACAATCGAGTTATTATCCAATTGACAAACTTAGTTCCCCTGTCGGATCTTATTTTTATAATGGTTTGGCTCTTTTCATTTTGAACTCTTTTCATCAGCCGAGGTAACTTCTGCAGTGTTTCCTTTTTTTTACTCATGAAAATTATCCATGTATATCTAGAATAATCATCCACCACCACTAAGGTGTATTTCTTTCCACTTATGCTAGCTGGCTCCACTGGACCAAATAAATCCATATGCAACAAGTGCAATATTCTTGTTGATGAGGGACTTAGCTTGTCCTTGAATGATGATTTAATCTGCTTTCCCATCTAGCATGCATCACATACACTTCTTTCTTGTACACTGAGTCTGGCAATCCTTCTACATGATGACTCCTTGCAAGCTTGTTGATTATCTTGAAATTCAGATGACTCAGCGTCTTGTGCCACAACCAACTTGATTCGGTTGTGCTTTTTGCTAATAGACAAGTGCTTGGTGTGGCAGTAGACCAATCTACCACATACATATTTTTCTGTCTTGACCCTTGCATCACTATTTCATTTGATTCAGCATCTTTGATCTGGCACACTCCCATGTTGAATCCAACATTGTAGCCTTTGTCACAGAGTTGGCTGATACTTAAAAGGTTGAAGTTGAGGCCTTCAACATAAGCAACATCTGTGATTTCCAGTCCATTCTTCTTAATGGATCCTGTGCCTTTTATCTCACCTGGAGCTTCATTTCCTCCAAATATAACTTTTGCACCTCTAATCTCCTTGAACCTTGACAAGTTTTTCTTGTTCCCTATCATATGTCTGGAACACCCACTATCCATGTACCAAGTTCCTTGGCACTCAGCTGTTCCTTGAACCTGCAATCAAGGAAATCAGTTTTTAGGTACCCATACTTGTCCTGGGGGTTAGTGCTATAAGATGTTCCAACCAACCTATAGCCAAATGATCTGACTCTAGATGGTTGCCATCTATCAGTGCCATAATCATAGTGCACATTAGCAAATTGCTTGGGGGTTTTAGGATCATACATCTGTCTCTTTTGTCTGTATGCCTGTGTATGTGTTTTAGCAATTACTTTCTTGGGGTTGTTGTGGTATTTCTGAGTGTAGTGCTTGGGTGCGTATGTGTGCTGATAATAGCTCTTTTGCCTTTGGAATGACCTTTGCTGAGTTTTAGGTCTTTGCCATTTTGGCTTGTATTCCATAGGTCTTTGCTGATGTTTCACATTATTCCAATCAACATAGTTTGGATAGTTTCTACCATTCCCATTATATGTATTTCTCTGATGAAATTTCTGGGGTTTCTGGTAGCTCTGTTTGCTTTTCACATAGTATTTTCTGTTTGGAGTTTGATGAAGAACTCGACTGGATTTCTTCTCAGCTGCCCTCTCAGCATACTCAACTGGCTGCTTTCCTTTTCCTTTATATCCAAGGCCAGTATGATTGTAATTGTGCTTTGGAGTGAATGTGGGTGCAGCATTTGGTGTTTTAGGTTTTTGGGATGCTTCATTACTTGAAGATCATTTTTCCAAAATCACTCTCGGAGTTTGACTATGCACAAAGGAATTAAATCCTATGCCTATCTTATCTCCACGTTCTTTTTGGCTCATAATAAGATCATCCAATGATTTGGATGCTTTTGTAAATGAGGCAATCACATTTTTAAGATCTTTTTCCCTCTTTTTCTCGTAGCGACTAACTCGCTATGATCTTGGCATTTTCAAATTTTCACTTTAGTGTTCTCATCGGCTATGTGACTCGAGTACTCACTCTTTAGTCACCGTGAGTTTTGGCTTTTAAGTCGGGGCTTTGTTATCCTCATTTAGAATTGTGTGTGAGGATTTTATGTGTTAAAAATCTTTCATCATTTTGCCTAATGAATCATAAAGATCAGTGGGTGATGAAGTGTGTGTATCACAGTCACTATCACTTGAATCAGAATGAGATGAGTTAGAGTGTACCTCATCTTCTTGACCTGGTTGATCTTGTTCTTTAGCCATGAGGCAGATCATAGCCTCTTCCTCAGAATCACTTGTGTAGTCTCGCTTCACTACTATCTCGAGTCCCGCCGCTTTTTGGACTTGACTCAGCCAGCTCAACAACAACCTAACATGGCTTTTCTCTTTTCATGTCTTCTTTCCTCAAGACTTTTCTTTCTTCCTCATTCATATACTTGTTAATCGGTGGATAGGAATGGGTCAACCGCAAAGTGTCTCCGGCTATCTGCAATTCCAAAGACATGTTCTCGCTCTCTCGATCGCTCTGTCATTCCTTTGATTGTCATTTCTTTGATAATCAACCATTTGATGCTCAGCTTTCTTGGGTGGCCTGTCTTCCCTTGATTTGGAAGGAGCTGAATGTCTCATGGAGGTCTCACCCTTATTTCTTTTATAGTTCTTATTGAACTTGTTGAATCTTTTGACCATCAGGGCAATTTCCTCCTGGTCTATGGCTTCCTTTGGCTCAACTCTCTTTCCATCACTAGCCATCAATGCAAATTGTCTTGGGTATAATCGTCTCCTCTTGCTCTTTATTTCTCACTCAAACTCATAGGCTTTGAGGTCCGAGAATAGCTCATGGTTTGATGTTCTTAAGAGGTCCATTGAGTGTCTCAGGGCTATAACCTTTATTTCCCATTCAGCTGGGAGGCTCCTTAAGCTCTTCATACACATTTCCTTTTGTGTATATTCTTTCCCAAGAGCTGAAAGCTCATTTGTGATCTCAGTAAATCTGGCATCCAGCTGATCTAGAGTTTCACCTGCAAACATTTTGAAATTTTCAAATTTTTGAACAGCAACTGATACTTTATTCTCTTTAATTTGTTCTGATCCTTCACAAATTAAAGTCAGCTTATTCCAGATTTCTTTTGCAGATTTGCAAGATTTGACTTTATGGAACATGGCTTTGTGCAATGTCTTGTAGAGTATATCCTTGGCCACATTGTCCAAGTTATATCTTTTTCTGTCTTCATTTGTCCATTCAGTTCTTTGTTTTTCAACCAAGGCTGGTCTTGCTTCAAAGAACAACTTCTTCCCCTTCAAATTCAGCGCTCTTTGGTACAGTCGTGTTCACTTTGAGTATTTGCAGTGACCCGTCCTCTATCACAAGCCACATTTCATCATGTAATGCAGATAGATGAGTCTGCATACGAATTTTCCAATCATCAAATTCTTCAACAGTGAACATATGAATGCGTGTTTGATTTGCTTCCATGATAATAACTTTGCTTAAAAAGTGAAAGATTTTGAAACACAAGTGTTTAAAAACTTTTTGAAAGATAGAGATCTAGTTCAAGAACTCTTGCGGAAGGCTCAATGAACCAACCGCTCTGATACCACTTGTAGGTCCCAAGGGGTGTGGTGTAAGGTTTATAAGGGGGGTTGAATAAACCTTACCAAATTTTCTAATTTAAGTCCTTTAAAATAATTCAACAGAGTTGACTCAACCAACTGTGTCCTTGAGGGACAGCTAAGTTGGCTATTCAAATTGAGTTACCCACTCAACAGACTCGATAGAGTCGTTGATAGTATAACTCGGTTGTTTAACCCAAATATTTAACTTGGTTTGGTTTTTAACAGCGGAACACTTAACACCCTTTGAACCATTTTAAGCTTGTTTTTAACACTTGATTTTTAGCACTTGGTTATTTATCAGTTGGATAGCAAATATGATACTAACATCAGATATAAAGTAAATATGCAGGAAGGTAAATTTGCTGAAGTAAATGATACAAATATTTTATAGAGGTTCGAAGATGGGGTAATTCTTCTAATCCTCTCTTCTCCAACTGCTGGAGGAATCCACTCTGTAACAGATCAGTTTACAAAGTGGTGAACAGTCTGGAGACAGCTTTGATCACACAGATGGCTTCTCTTGCGACTCAGCTTCTTCACAGGGCAGCTGCCTTGCTACTTCAGCTCACTTCTTAAGTTCTTGGATTTGATCACAAAGCCCTCCAACAAACTTGATAATGGTTCGACCTTGAACCTTCTTACAATCCAGGCTTGAAAAGTAGACCCCTTTGGTTTCTTCAAAAGTTTCATCTTCAACAGATTTGAAGTTGTCTTTCCTTCACAGCTTGTGTTGGAATGAGTTCCTTTGAGTTTCAGGCTTGAGGATTATCTTGATAAGCTTTGAGAATATTGCAGGTTATTTGCTTGAATATTGCTTGCTTGTTCATGATTCAGGTATGCAAGGTCACCTTTTCCCAATGTTTTCCTTAGCCTTTTATAGTGTACATTCGAAATTTTGCCCGTTGAAGAGATAGGCTAATTTCAAATGTCACTTTGTGGTTGTTGGCTTGTCTTGTCTTGGTCTGCAGTCCTTGATGTAGACTTTTTCTCGTATTAATGGCATACCAACTTTGCAGGTGTCTGAGACAAGATGCAGTGCTTCCCATTGGTTCATTCCTTTTGCATAAATCTAGGAAAAGCACTTTTAGACCCGACAGCTTTACATGTTACTATATCGAGTAACATTTGTGACTTCGTTCCAACGGATCTAAGTCAGTTGTCTTCACTTGACTGCTCTCTTTACCCCAGGTGACTTGAGTCAGCTCCAATCATAGGATTGACTACACTGTCACTCTAACTGGCAGACTTGGCTCCTTAAGTTGACTTGACTGACACTTTACTTAGTTGTTCCTCAGCTGACTCTTCTTCAGTAGAGTCCTTGATTTCCTTCTTGTCCACACTCAGCTGACACACATCAGAGTCTTCATTCCAGTCCGCAGTTAACTTCTTGTAATCTTGGACATAGCTGACTTAACTCAGCTCTTTCATCCCTATCTATTACAATACAAATTACAAGGAAAATGGAGTGCCAACTTCCTAGTTTAAGTTTTACATGGTATCATCAAAATCTAACAAATAAATTTCCTAACACGCAGTTATTTTGCCGTTGTTTAGCGTGTTGTATCTTGGGGGATTACATAATAAAATCCCTATGGACAATGCAAGCATTGCACGCCTCAGGCTTCTCTTTTCTTTATTTCTTAATGTGGTTTCTTGAATTTGGATTGCCCATGTTTCTATCACCACAAACTTAGAGATTTTAACTATGGCATCCGAACAACAAGATGTTCCAGCCCCCAATTATGCTACTTTAGAGATACACTTCATTGATTTTATAGATGTAAGCATGCCAATTGCTCCTCCACCATGTGAACTAGCCCCTAATGTCCATCCTCTTGTCTTCACATACGCAAAACCATTTTTGGATTTCTCTAAGATTGAGATGTTCGACGGCCTTAATTATAAACGTTGGCGGAGAGAATATTCTCGATCATTGACATGCACGAAGTCATAATTGCACTCGACCAAAATAAGTCCAATCTTCTCGCTTGTCCAAAGAAAAATGGAGATATGGATTTATGCCAACAAAGTATGTCGACATATGATCATTAAAACTCTTACTAATGATCTATTTGATGTTTACTTGTTTTTACAAGGAAGCCATGGATATTTGAGAGTCCAATAATCAAATACATTCAAGATGCTAGAAGACAAAAGTTCGTGGTTGGATTTGATAAGTGTCTATTCATGCACTATAAGAAAATCTGGCGATAGACACCACCAAAAAGACACCGGTTTTAAGACTTTACCGGTGCCTTTTCCCATATAACAACGGTTTGGTAAGAAACTGGTGTCTAATTAGTGCTGTCGTTTGATAAAAAATAGCGGTTTCCTAGAACCGGTGTCTAATGTAAAAAACATTCCCAAATAGACACCAGTTTTAGCATCGGATTTCGAAACCGGTGTCTATTTATGTATATTATTTTAGATTAGACACCAGTTATTTTGACATCGTTCCAAAACCGGTGTCTATAATATTTTAAGAACCAGATATTTCAACACCGGTGTCTAAAAAACTGGTGTCTTTATTTTTTTAACTAGATCTTTAGACACCGGTTATAGAAGTGGTGTCTTTGTGGCTCTCTAATTAGGTAATTAGTTGAAGAATAGTAAAATTAGCTGTAAATTCTTCTCCCTTCCGCCGCCCGTCACCTCTCTCCCCTTTGCCCGTCGCCCGTGCCCCTCTCTCCTCCGCCCATCACCTCTCTTCCCTCCTTAATCGAGTGAAAATTACTGATATGGGACTGGGTCAACTCGCTTCTTGGGCCCTTTTCCGATCCACCCGACTCCCCTACTCCAAACCCCAACTCTTACTCTGCCGCGCCATCGTCTCCACGCCGAATCTTTACAACTCCGGCACAGCTACCGCGGAGGCTCAGCCCGAAACGGATCTCCCCAAGAGAGAAGAAGAAGAAGAAAGGAAGAAAGAAAAAGTCGCTCTCAGAGAAGCGTACAAGATGAAGAAGTATACTCGGCCGTAAGAAGTGCATCTTCCGTAGCTTATTTGACAAGTTCAAACATCACGAAGCAAGAACGTAACCTCGAATTTGAAGCTTTATTTCTTGAATCTTAATTTTAGGGCTTTGTTGGTTTGAATCATGAAACGTTTAATGAATTAGGGGAAATTTGTATTTTTCTGGGAAATACAACGGTGTATCTTCACATTTGAATCAATGGTGTATTTTTCTGTGAAATCCGGGACATGGTTGCCTTAAAGGTGTTTGTTCAAATGCTTGTGTGAAGTAAGGGTTGAAACAAAAGATCAATTTAATAGGCAAGGATGAGTTATTCTTCATTTTCAGGTTCACCTCGAACAACAATTGCATAGATAATCCCAATAACAAGCCTAATAGGGTCAGCACCACACACATGAAAATGTGACCTGGTACCTCCATTTCTCAATCTGCATTTTATTAATTTCGTTATAATATTTAATTCTAATGTGCTTTGGTTGTTGGTTAAGTGATTATTTGTTTTCGGTTTATGTGGCTGGTAACATTGAGTGCAATAGTAAAGTTGTTCCTGAAATGGGCACTTTGGCTGCTTCCCATCAAAGCTAAAACCAGCTTATTTTATTATGATGTGATCTAAAATACCTTTTGAGAACTTAAATTTGTGCCAAGTTTTGTTTATTATGACTTTGCTTTGCAGCGAGATCAACTGTTGATTCAGCATGAAATAGGCCGAGCCGATGAGCGAGCCCCCATAGCCAAGTGTTACTCCGGGCTATTGAGGATTATTCTTAGGGCCCGGTTTCTAGAAGAACGAGTGCTCGGGATCGATTAGTGTGTTCAGTATACCTCAAAGCCTAACTTAATTGCATCTGATTAGATAAGATTTTGTAACAAATGTCTGACAGATTCTCCCTAACCGTTTCTGGAAAATACGAAAACTCTAATGGTAAGCCTTATAAATAGTCATCCATCAAGTATGGTTAAAGCTAATGCATTTTTACTATTCCATAATATATCTGAGCTATTCTCTATCTTTTTTGGAGTGATATCTGACTTGAGCGTTGGAGAGGGTACGCCGGAAAAACCTTCTGGCCCCCTTTCTTTGCAGGTGCTCGGTGTGAACAGCGGAGCTCGGTCAGGTATACATCGGAGTTTAGTCAGCATTATTATCGGACATTTTCTAGTATAACCAAATTGGCGCCGTCTGTGGGAAATTTTGAGCTAAGGCGTGAGGTTTCAAGGGCGATTATGGAGGATCTGCGGAGGAATTTGACGGAGTATCTGAACCATACTCCCATGGTTGATACGCCAGAGGGAGTGACTCAGGAGAGAGGTGTGCATCCACCACCACCTCCGGTGGAGGATCCACATCAGGAGAATCCGGGAGTAACCCAGGGTGGCCCTGTTCCATTATCCTCGGCGGGGGCGGGGATCTTGGGGCCCATGTTTTTTGAACAATTGGGTAATTTTGTTACTGCAGCGGTGGAACAGGCTGTAGAGCGGAGGTTGAGCCACTTGGCGCCACCACCACCTCCTGTCACCACCCCGGTGGGGGCGCAGGAAGCTAGAAATCCAGAGGGAGGTGACAGAGGATGGCGAGCTCCGGTGGTGGAGGAGGAGCACTCATCTCGTGCTACGGAGCATACCACCACGGATGATCCGGATTGGTCGGAGCGGATGAATGACCTCCAAAGGGAGGTAAGGGAGGCACGAAGGAGAGTAGCGAGGGCGCCGGCGTTTTCCTTTGTTCCTCGAGTTCGAGAGAGGACACCATTCACGGAGGAGGTGATGGCCGACAAGTTGCCATTTCCTATAGAGCTTTGAGTTTTGAGTATGACGGCACGACGGACCCATGGATCATCTTTGCCATTTGGATCATCTTTCTCGGACGATTTGAAATGCGGCATTGTTACATCACCAAATCGGACGTAATGTTTTCCCAACTTCCCCAAATTCTATAAGCGAGGTGTTTATGCACCGACAACCCTATCACCAAATCTATTCAAAAGATCGCGCAAAGAAGGTTTTCCCAACTTCCCCAAATTCTATAAGGAATTTTGACGAATGCATTGGCCCGGGTTTATGATGGAGAATTTTTCAATCTTTGGTAATTGAGCCGCCAAAACTTTTGATGAACTGAGGCCCCTTAATTTGGAGGAAGCTAGGAAGATGAAGAAGGAAGAGGGGAGTAAAATGAGAGTTAAGGTGGAGGATAAGGAGGATAAAGCGCCCCAGAAGAAATCTAAGGTGGAGGTGTTAGGAGGGAGGCCTAGATTTGATAAGTACACTCCGTTGGTGGCTTCTCAAGAAGAGGTGTTCTCGAATCGAGAGACACCCCGACTTGAGGTGGCCAAGACATATTCGAGAGGTTCCTAGGAAGGAGAAGAGCAATGAGTTTTGTCGCTTTCACAATGAATATGGGCACACCACAGAAAGGTACCCATCCTGAAGATGAAATTGAAAGAATGATCCAGGCGGGACACTTGAAGGAATTTGTATATGTGGATAAGAGGAGATCGAAGGGTAATTACCGGGAGGGGTCGGGGTAATTACTAAGCGGAGCGGGAGAGCCGGAGAAAAAGCCGGAGGAGGAGAAGAATCTTCCCCCCTCGGACCGCCGAGGAGGGGGTTATTCGGATGGTTATTGGGGTCCGTCCGGAGGGGATTCTCGGAGGGCTAGGAAGAGTTATGTCCCAAGGCGGCGGCACGAAAGAGTTCAAGAGTAGATGAGGATTGAACAAGTGACGGTGGGACCAAACATCCAGTTTAGGCCGCAAGATGGGAGAGGCATTGTGACTCCACATAGCGATGCCCTTGTAATTACGGCAACGATTGCGAACTATGATGTGCAGAGGGTGTTCGTGAATACAGGTAGTTCAACTGATATACTGTTTTATGAATGCTATAAACGAATGGACTTGCAGGTGGAATTGGAAATGGTGGATACTTCCCTGGTTGGCTTTGCGGGAGGAACTATTCAACCGTTGGGAATGGTTACTTTACCCGTGTCTTTGGGTAAAGAGCCATTCAGGAAGACTATGATGGTGAGATTTTTGGTAGTGGATTCCCCTTCGTCATACAATGTGATGATTGGGAGACCGTCTCTAAACGCGTTTCAAGCTGTTGTCTCTGTGTATCATCTAAAGATGAAATTCCCAGTGGATGATCAGGTGGGAGAAGTAGAGGGAGATCAACACATGGCACGGAGGTTGTATGTGGAGAGCCTTCAAATGGCCGAAAGGGGAGAAGCTCACGATGATGAAAAGGGGAAAGAGAAAATCATTAAGCTGGATGAGGATCCGGTGGAACATGTACAGCCAAATGAGGAGTTGATGTGGGTGGATTTGGTACCAGGAGAGCCTGGTAAGGCCACGAAGATAGGGAAAAACTTGGCAGAAGATCTTAAAGAAAAATTGGTGGAGTTCTTGAGAAGAAATGCCGATGTATTTGCCTGGTCTGCTAGCGATCTAGTGGGGATAGATCCGAGCATTGTTGAACATAGACTTAATGTAAACCCTTCATACAAGCCAGTAATGCAGAAGAAAAGGAACTTCGGTCCAAAGAAGGACGCGATTATTTGAGCGGAGGTACAGAAGCTGCTGAGTGCGGGGCATATTAGGGAAATCCAGTTTCCCGAGTGGTTATCTAACACTGTCTTGGTTCCTAAGACCCAAGACGATTGGAGGATGTGTATAGACTTTAGGGATTTGAACAGAGCGTGCCCTAAAGACTATTACCCACTCCCGAGAATAGACCAGTTGGTTGACTCTACCTCGGGATGTGAGATACTTAGTATGATGGATGCCTCTCAAGGCTACCACCAGATCCAGTTGGCAGAAGAGGACCAGAAGAGGGTGAGCTTCACCACCTCTTTTGGTACCTATTGTTACGTGGTGATGCCCTTTGGTTTAAAAAATGCGGGGGCAACATACCAAAGATTGGTGGACAAGATGTTTGGTGACCAGATCGGGAGGAATATGGAAGTCTACGTCGATGACATGTTGGTTAAGAGTGTGAAGGCCATCGACCATGTAGAAGACCTGGCAGAAACATTTGATACGCTGAGGAAATACAAGATGAAACTTAATCCCAAGAAATGCGCTTTCGAAGTGAGATCGGGAAAATATTTGGGATACATGGTAACAGAAAAAAGGAATTAAAGCCAATCCGGAGAAAGTAAGGGCCATACGAGAGATGGCCGAGCCCAAAGATGAAAAGGATGTACAGAGTTTGACAGGAAGGATAGCTGCTCTCAACTGATTTATCTCGAGGTCGATAGAGAGGAGTTTGCCTTTATTTAAAGTATTAAGGAAGGCTAAAAGATTTTCTTGGGATGAAGAATGTCAGAAAGCGTTTAAGGAGCTGAAAGATTACTTGGCCGAACTGTCAGTATTGACTAAACCAATACCTGGGGAGCCGTTGTATCTCTATATTTCGGTAGGAGAGCAGGGGGTTAGTACGGTATTGATAACAGAGGAAAACTCGGTGCAAATGCCAGTATATTATGTGAGCAAGGTGTTAAGGAACGAAGAGGTAAAATACGCAGAGATTGAGAAGGCCAGCTTGGCCTTAATGATAATAGCTCGGAGATTGAGGCCATAGTTTTTGTCACATAAAGTGATTGTGCGGACGAACTTACCACTGAAGGCTGTGATGAGTAAACCAAAGGTGTCAGGAAGGTTGGTGAAGTGGGCTATTGAATTGAGCGAGTATGATGTAGAGTTTCAGAGCCGAACTGCCATTAAAGCTCAGGCCTTAGCGGATTTCGTGCAGGAATTGACGAAGGACGTGCCCGAGGAGGGAACATGGATACTATTCGTGGACGGATCCGTAAAGGTATTATGGGATACGGAGTAGGTATCGTATTGATCAGTCCCGAGGGGGTGGAGAGTAGTTTCACGGTGAGGTTGGATTTCAAATTGTCAAATACTGAAGTAGAGTATGAGGACTTTTTGCGAGGAATCAATATGGCAATAAGTATGGGAGCATCTAAGGTACTCATACATATAGATTCCCAATTGGTGTATAAACAGATAAGAGGGGAGTTCGAGATTCGGGAAGAAAGGATGAAAAATTATGTGGAGAAGTATAAGATCCTTGAAAAGAAACTGAAAAAGATTGAGGTCTGCCATATACCGAGGGAGGAAAATGCGAAGGCTGATTTTTTTTATCTAAAATTGCAAGCTCGGCTGCAGGGGGTTACGACAGAAATATTTCTCTATTGATAGATCGGGACACGGTTCTTAGTTTGGAGGTTGGAGAAATAGAGAAAAATGAAGATTGGAGAATTCCAATCCTAGCATATCTGAAAAAGGGGATGTGCCAAAAGATAGAAATGAAGCAGCTCGGGTAAAAATACGGGAGACTCGTTTTTGTATCTTGGGGGAATTGTTGTACAAAAAAGGGTTTAGTGCGCCGCTTTTGAGATGCGTAAGTTACAAGGAAGGAGAGTATGTTCTGAAGGAAATACATGAGGGATGTTCTGGAAATCACATTGGGAGCCAGGACTTTGGCAAATAAAGTGCTAAGGGCAGGATATTTTTGGCGAAACTTAAGAAAAGATGCAGAGCTGATGGTGAAGCGATGTGGAAAGTGTCAAGTGCATGCGCCTTTCATACATAGGCCAGCTGAGGAACTCATGACTATGAGCTCAGCTTGCCCATTTGCTAGGTGGGGAATTGATATTGTGGGGCCTTTCCCTCAGTATTTGGGACAAAGGAAATTCTTGATAGTTGCGATAGATTATTTTAGCAAATGGGTGGAGGCCGAACCATTGGCTAAAATAACCGAGGATGCTGTGATGATGTTTATTTGGCAGCATATAGTATGCAGGTTCAGGATACCCCGGGTGATTGTTTCAGATAATGGCACGCAATTTAACGGAGCAGGAATTCGGGAATGGTGCAAGGAAATGAAGTCAAACAAAACTTCACTTCAGTAGCCCATCCACAGGCGAATGGGCAGGTGGAGGTTACAAACAGAATTTTGGTACAAGGACTGAAGGCTAGGCTGGAGAAGTCCGGAGGGGCTTGGGTCAAAGAATTAAGCTCGGTACTATGGGCATATAAAACGAATCCAAAAGAGGCAACAGGTGAGACACCCTTTAGTTTGGTGTATGGAATGGATGTAGTCATACCAGCTGAGATCGGGATGGAACCCACCGTATTCAAAACTTTGAAGAAGAGCAGAACGAAATGAGAACTCAAGAGGCTTTGGATATGATCAGTGAAAAGCGAGAGATGGCATTTTTACGAATGGAACGGGCAAGGAGCCGAGTCCGAGCTAGTTACAATAGCAAAGTGAGCAAGAGGAGTTTCCAATTGGGGGACTTGGTGTTGAGGAAGGCAGATGCAACGAAAAACCGAGGAAAGCTGGAAGCTAATTGGGAGGGACCTCTCAGAGTAACTGCAGTACTGGCAGGTGGTGCTTATGAGCTGGAGGAGTTAGATGGAAAGAAATTACCCCAAGCATGGAACATTGTTAACTTGAAGAAGTACTACTCTTAAGAAAAAAGAAGTTCGGTAGTGGATCCATGATATCTACGAAAGTTTCTATTTTTATCTCGATGTAATGAAGAAAAGAATGAATAAAAGAGCTTGCGCTTTATCGACTAAAATCGTGTGAATATAGCCAAATTTTGATTCAGTACTTTTAGCTCAGCAATGAATAAAGACCGAGCTGAAGTGTTTAAAAAGGGTGGATACCCATGAACTAAAACCAAGTAATTCTGGCTTGATCATGGAAATGGTCGGGAGCCAGAATCCTTGAGGGGTGGACACCCATAAGTATTTTCAGCTTTGTCCCCAAAGTGACTCGAAGCTAAAAATACCTGCAGCTCAGCTCAAGTTTCGAAAAATTGAAAATTTGTCCAAGTATTTTTAGCTTTGTCCCCGAAGTAACTTGAAGCTAAAAATACCTGCAGCTCAGCTCGAGCTTCAAAAAATTGAAAATTTGCCCAAGTATTTTTAGCTTTGTCCCCGAAGTGACTTAAAGCTAAAAATACCTGCAGCTCAGCTCAAGCTTCGAAAAATTGAGAATTTGTCCAAGTATTTTTAGCTTTGTCCCCGAAGTGACTTGAAGCTAAAAATACCTGCAACTCAGCTCGAGCTTTGGAAATTGAAAATTTGTCCAAGTATTTTTAGCTTTGTCCCCGAAGTGACTTGAAGCTAAATATACCGACTTTCACTCGAGCTCAAAAGATTGAAAATTTATCCAAGTATTTTTAGCTTTGTCCCCGAAGTGACGTGAAGCTAAAAATACCTGCACTCACCGAGCTTCAAAAATTAAAAATTTGTCCAAATATTTTTAGCTTTGTCCCGAAGTGACTTGAAGCTAAAAATACCCGCACTACTTGAAGCTTGAAAATTTATCCAAGTATTTTTAGCTTTGTCCCAAAGTGACTTGAAGCTAAAAATACCAGCTCGAGCTTGAAAAATTGAAAATTTATCCAAGTATTTTTAGCTTTGTCCCGAATTGACTTGAAGCTAAAAATACTGCAAATGACCACTTCGAGCTTTGAAAATTTGAAAACTACAAACAAGAAAGAACAAAAGCTCGGTCAAAAGAAAAGTTCATTAAATATAAAAAGTGGAGTACATCGATTCAAAAGAAAGAATTACAATTACATAAGCTAAGAGGGGGGTATCCTTAATGCCGTAGTCTGCTACGGTCAGGGGAGCCTCCTCGAGAGCCTCCAAAGCTGTGGTGTCTCCGGTAACAATTGCCTTAGAAGCATCTCCCGAGCTCGGGGGAGGATCTAAGGTGGCCGAGGAAGAAGCTCGGTCGGCTTCTAGCTGAGAGAGTATATGATGGAGAAAGTCAACAGGGGAGCTCAGATTAACTCGATTGGCCTCAACAGAGGGAATATATCCTTCGGGATCAGTGGCAAAGGTTAAAGCCTAATCACGGTCGAATTGCTCGGTAAAGCCTTTCTCTCGACCTTGGGCTTCAGCCTGATCAAAGGCCAAATGGAAGTATTGGAGAGCTCCGTCAGAGAGGACATCGAGGAACTCTTTAGCGCTTAGAAAGCTCTGTTTGGCCACCTCCCGAGCCTTTTGAACCAGAGCGCAGCACTCTGGTGATTGAAGAAAATTCTGAATACTGGCCCGGGCTCCCTCTTCTCGAGCTTCAGCTATTTGTCGAGCAAATTGAAGTTGAAACTTCTCAAGCTCGGCCTTGAGAGTACTTATCTCTTTATCCTTTTGGGCCAGGGTAGCTTGGTGCTGCTCGAGCTCAGTTTTGCTCTTCTCCAAGATTTTGAGCATCTTGGCATCTCTCTCTTTGAGCTTGGCCACTTGTAGCTGGAGGTCGTTGCGCTCATTCACCAGTTCGGGATCCGCAAAGCCCACGCGACCTCGGGCAATTATCTCTGAGAGGCGGAGTAAGGCCTATGAAATGAGAAAGAAAAACGAGCATAAGTGGAAGTATGAAATAGCAAAACATGAATATGAGACTTGAAGAAGTATTTACCTTAGAAAAATCAAGGCTGAAGTTATCCACCAAATCGGAAGCAGAAGCCTGCTGTAGTGGACGACGTTCCCGAGCTGGGCAGAGGCCTTGCAAGAACTCGACAGCTGTTCGAGGATGAAGGTTACTGAAGAAAGAATGTCTGGTTGGGAGTAGTAATGTCTCCCGAGCTGCTTATGGTTTTGGACTTCTTCTGGGAGGGCTGGTGTTTTTTCGGAATTGGGTTACTGCTCGGATCTGTGAGCTCCTTGATAACATCCCGAGCTGAGTCGGGACGAATGGTCCTCGGAGATTAGGGGGCCTGATCCTCGGTAGGTTGAGCAGAAGTGGTTGAAGGAGGAGGGGGCTGGATGGACTGAGGATTGGAAGAAGTTCCCTGGGAAGGAGCTCGGCTCATGGAAACATTCCTTTTCCGAGTTGCCTCCTTCTCGGCAAGTCTTTTGTTCATGATGATGGCTGAAGAAAAAAGTAATAAGCGTTAGTGAAATAAAAAAGAAAATGAAACAAAGACAGAAAATAAGTATTAGCAAAGATTAATACCGAGGTCATCCTCGAGCTTGGCAGGAGTATGGCTTAGTTTGAAATGCCATAATAGGGCAGGGCAAGAGCAGAGTCGGGAAAGATCGTACTCTTGTTTATTCAACCGATCTATGAGAACTTGAAGATTGGGATTGCGCCTCCTAATGTTTACTTTTCTCTGAGAAGGAACTTCCCAAATCCACCGAGTAGGGAAGGGCCATGGTTCGGGAGAGGAGAAAAAAAATAGCGATCCTTCCAAAACTTGTTGGAAGTGGGGTACTTCCCGAGGAATTTAGCATCGCCTCGGAAAGAAAGATAAAAAAGACCATGAGTAGTGGACACTTTTATTTGAAATAAGGAGTGAAAGAGCTCGGCGGTTGGCTCGATTTCAAGAAATTTAGCGACCATGACAAAACCAATCATTAGTCGAAAGGAGTTAGGGGAAAATTGGTTTAAAGGAATTTGATACAGGGCTGAGAGTTCGGTCATGAGAGAGTGGATAGGGAACCGAAGCCCACCATCAATCTGCCCAGAAAAGAAGGCTAGAAAACCTGGTGGAGGTCGGTTCGGCCTATCGTAAAAGCTAGGAAGAGCTAATTTAAAAGTTGGAGGGATGTTTATGTTTTTACAGAGGTATTTTAAGTTCCTAACGAACATAGTTGCGTTAAAAGCACTATCTACAGGGGAGGTCGGGATAGCTGGTCTTATTTCGATGTTTGAATAGCTCCTATCAGATATAGAGCCCGAGCTTGCTGGGATACTTGAGGAAGAGTCCTCGGTATTTTGGGAAGCAGAGGGGGCTGCGTTTTCAAAAGAAAGCTCTAGGTTGTCAACCCAGGCCGCAAAATTGCTTATTTCAGGGTCCGTAGAGGTACCCGTAGAAGAGAGATTTACAGGAGATGACATGATATTATACAAAGTAAGAAAAATGAGAAAGAAAAGAGAGATTGGAAAAAAAATGAGGCCAGGAAAGTACCTAGGTTGAAGAAGCAGACCTTAGAAAGGATAAGGAAGAGAAATTGCTCGCCGGAATCAAAGTTTGAGTGCCGGAGAATCGCCGGGAATCGCTTTGGAGAAGAAGTTGCAAAAAGTGTGAAAGGGGATGAAGGGCTCCTTTATATAGAGGGAATGCCTGACACAAGTACCGAGGACATCTGATCTCAACCGTTGATAGTAAGGAAGATCTACGGATGAGAATGCCTTGGGAAGAGCAACAGACGTCCCATCAATAGGGTAATGATGACAGTTGCACGGATCTCAAAGAGGTAGGAAGTTCAAATGATAAGGCGGGAAAGAGCTCGGTATAAATGGCTAAGTGTATATTGAACAGCTCGGTATGAACAAAAATTGATATATAGAGGGAGCTCGGCCTAAATGAATAAAGGAGCACTATAACCAAACTTCTTCCAAGGATAGCTCGGCTATAGTGGGGGAACTAGTTGATTCGGCATGAAATAGGCCGAGCTGATGAGTGCTCAGTTTCTAGAAGAACTGAGTGCTCGGGATCGATTAGTGTGTTCGGTATACCTCAAAGCCTAACTTAATTGCATCTGATTAGATAAGATTTTGTAACAAATGTCTGACAGATTCTCCCTAACCGTTTCCGGAAAATACGGAAATCCTAACGGTAAGCCTTATAAATAGTCATCCATCAGGTATGGTTAAAGTTAATGCATTTTTACTATTCCATAATATATCTGAGCTATTCTCTATCTTCTTTGGAGTGATATCTGACTTGAGCGTCGGAGAGGGTACGCCGGAAAAACCCTCCGGCCCCCTTTCTTTGCAGGTGCTTGGTGTGAACAGCGGAGCTCGGTCAGGTATACATCGGAGTTCAGTCAGCATTATTATCGGACATTTTCTGGTATAACCAACTGTAAACATTTTGCCATTACGATGGAGCTAAATTTAATTTATTTGTTATTGAAAATGCCCAGGTGTGTGCATATGCAAGCTTTTGTTAGTTCCTCTGCTATTGTAGTTTAACTGTTAATATTGTCAGTATTGGAGATTACATCCATATCTTTTAAATAAGGAAAGATATTGGGGATCCTAATTAATTAGAATGCATCTAATATGGAAATATCCAATTATAATAGGGATTGAGATATATCGTTTTATATTCTCTTCCTATATTATTAGTAGTAGAGACATTAGACGTCTCCTACGTAATATCAGAAATCTCTCTCCTAAAATTTATCTCTACGGTTTTCTTCTTGGAGCATCACCAAAGTTCTCCAAGGGTTTAAGGTGTGCACATCAAAGTAAATAATTCTAGTAATTATTTACACCAACGAGAAAAGCGGTTCGTGATCTTGTTCGTGGTTCAACCAATCTATGAGGTTTGTTCGTTGCTCGCGATTCAATCAAGAGGAGGCTTGTAGATGGCTTAATCATGGATCAGACGGAGGTTTGTAGATGGGCTTAATCCTGGCTATGTGGATCAACAGTTCCGCTGCAAATAGGTATACTCGATCCACCTTATATGTGCAAATATGTGATTTAGATATAACCCATATTTGCTAACAGTGGTATCAGAGCCATTAGGGCTCGATCTCGCCTATGTGATGTGCTTGAGTTTGATGATTCATATGATTTGATTTTTTATTTGAAGAATTCAAATCTGTACTTTCTATTTTATGCATGCATTATTGGTGTCAAATTATAGATCTCGGAAAGGCGATTAATTTGATATATTATGCATGAAAAACGGATTTAAAACGAATTAATTATGCGTATTCAAAGTTTTTGAGTGAAAAACAAAAGGTATGCATTAAAATTCGTGCACCTATGAACCTTTGTGTTTAATGTTGATTTCAAAGTGTTCCTGGGCACGGATATTGTTGGACGCTAAACTGGTGGTAAGTGTTGGCGTTTTGATTTAATTAGTTTTTTTCCATAAACCTAATTTCGCATGGTTTTTCGTGCATAGGGTTAGATGTTTTTTGTTCTTTCTATTTTTGGGACGTTTCCTTTGGCTTATACGCGCGCAGGTGCGCGTGAGCCGATTCGACATGATGGACAAAGTGATGCAACAGTGTGTTGGCGCCATGTGGCTGCCACATGTCATTAACATGGCCACCTACGTGGCGTGGTGACGTTGTGACTTAGGCAGACGCACGACGGATCGTGACATGGGCTGCCACGGGGCGATGATGTGACATCAATTTGGACGCCATACGGGCGATGACGTGGTGCTGAGTAGTGCCTAAGTAGTATATCCTCTTTGCTATAAAAAAAATGTTGGATTATTGGTCTATTGTGGATTAGAACCTAAGACCTTTTGATTTATCATATTAATGTCCACCATTAGTCTAAGATGATTTCTTGTTATTATCCCAGCTTATTTTCTATTTGTATAGAATCTGGATAGCAAGTTATTTTTTGCGCGTTAGAACGTTTGCAAAATTTTTTGTGCATTTCTTTTTGTTATATTATTAATGCATGTAAAAATATTTTGCGCAATTTAGTGCTTGCAAAAATTCTTTTTTGCGCATGAGAATGCTTGCAAAATTATTATTTGTGCAATATAATGCATGAATAACTATTTTTTGCACATATGTAGCAATGGTATTTGTTTTCTTTCGCATTAGTTGCATGAAAGAAAAATTATTTTTTCGCATTAAGATGCTTACAACAAATTAATATTTTTTTTGGTGCATTGTGATGCATGGGAAAATTATTTTTGCATATTGGTGCATAGAATTTTTTTTTCCGCATAAGGTGCGTAAAAAAATTATATTTTTTGCGCATTGAGGTGCAAGCAAAAATATTCTATGTGATTTTTAATTTTTGAGTTGCATGCTTTATTAATTGCTTATGTGATGCAATTTTTTTGTGCTGCAATTAATTTTGTTGATGTGATATGAATTATCATGTGTTGAGAATGAATGGACATTGACATACGGGTGTTTGTGTATTTGAATGCTTACTGTTTTATTTTAATATTTTGTGGGAGTTAATTTTTGACAATAGTGGTAATTCGATATCCTGATTTATGTTTTTTTTACTATTTCTAGATTGATGTAGTAGGCCTTGAAAATATTTTTTTTATTCGAGGCATGTATTTATTGAGCCAATTTTTGGAGGCTATGTAACATCAATTTTACGAGGGTATTTTTTGTATTACCACCATAGGTCTAAATTATCTCCACATGATGCACTATATGTCAATGTCGCCCATGGGGGCTATATTTTTTTCGTAAAACTTATATCGCATGGATGCATGCATGATGTATTTATGGACTTTGATAATTTTATTCATGGATCAGTAGTTTTTATTGTGATCTTCAATTCGGTGGGACATGATTACTAGCCTTAGTGGCAAATTTTCGATCTCATTGAATTGAAGAAAATAATAAATATTACTTGGATCCAGAATAAATTTTTTAGATCAGTACCTAAATGTTTGCGCAAATTATTGAAATGTATTTTTAGACCACACTCACCAACTTTGTTTAACCAATTTAGCATGAAAATAGACAAAATATCCAGTATTGTCGCGGCTTAGACGCGGACAATATTTTTGTGGATTAAAGAAAGTATTTGCGCTTTATTTGTTTAAGCTGCAAATGTAAGAACTTAATTGCCCGAAATAATCGCAGTTGAGATGCCGATGATATACTTATGGATCAAGAATTAATTTTGCACTTTAATTTGTTTAAGTTGCAAATTTAATGAAAGAGTTTAAGCTCTATTTTTGGAATATGAGCTTACTCCCAAGTAAATACTCTAGTTATCCAAATTCGCTACTTGAGTTGAACTAAGGATATTAGTAAATTGTGTTATTATTAATGAAAATCGCCTATCTAGAGGCTGATTATAAAAAGTTGTGATATACAAAAGTGAGTGCACTTGTCGCTTGTGCTGACCGATATAAACCAACTCGGGTGAATATTGGAACAAGCATAATGTAGCTTGACAAGAGCAAAAGCTAAAACTAGAACTATAGATTGATCCATAAAGTGACAATAAGTCGTATCACCTTATTGAATGAGGCAATTAAGTATCAACAATTATTAAGTGCACTTATGAGATTGGTAATTTCGCTCGTAGTTGTATTGAGATGAAGTTTGACTATTTATTTGCTCTGTTATTTTTTCGCTAATATTTCCAAATCTCTCCATAGGTGGATTGTAGATATTGGTTGACTTAGCATATGGTTTTGAGACTGAGCAAATATGTATGACTATTATCGGGTTGTGCAACTATAGAGCGCACAAGAGGAGGCTAAAAAGAGTCACCTAAGCTCAACAATTGGTGTGAGCAACTTGATGTATCGATATAGTCTTACTCGGATAAATGCACTTGTAAGATATTTGTTGAGTGAGAAGACTTGTCTATCTTTTCTTTGTGATGCTTGGCTTTAGATAGTATTTCTTTTAGATCTTCTAAAGATATTGTGGAATGTGAGGTTAGGAGGACGACTGTAGTAGCTCCATGAGGCTTTATTGTCTAACTTGCTAAGGTCAATCTCCCTCTGCATAATTATTTTTCCAGTGGGATAAGCTTGCTAGAAGAATGAAAGATGACTACTTTTCCTTTAAAGCTAAGTCCGCTAAATTGAGTGCAGACTTATGAGTGTGAGGCACAAAATTAACGCATTATATTTTCTTTCATTGCTATTTACGCTATAAGTTAGTACATTCTCACTCTCATCAGTTAGAAGCGGCAAATTGCTTTGAGCGATTCTTAACAGATGGAGATGTGCTAATAGGGAGCGAAAATAGTGTGTCTAATTAGTTTGGGCACACAGTTGAAGGAAATAAAGTTGCAAGTTGAATGATGGTTCTAAACACTTTGCAGCTATATGAGCTTGCGAAGAAGGACAATCACTTCAAAATGGTTAAATTTATGATGGCGCAAGTTGATTTGTGTGTCTTCTTCTTGCTGCTACATCATAAAAAAATATGCCTCTAAATGATTCTTCAACCCTGTATGAGCTTTAGTTCGGTAACAAGCCCAAATTAGTGGGTTTGTGCCTATGTAAGTTCGAGAATATGTGTTCTCAAGTGGAGAATCAAGTCGCATGATTTAGGTATCCCTTCAAAGGGATTTCTTGAGCATATGTGAACTCATAAGAAATCTTGAAACTATGCGAGTTGCAAGATCCTTAGGAGGCGCTCGTTTCTCTAGCGAGGATGTTGTATTTTGTACTCATCTAGTAATCGCTGGGATAGTGGGAGCGACACTAAGTCAGTGGGAGCTAGTGTCTCACATGCAAATCCAATTCCACGAGTAAAAGAAGTGAATATGATATATTCCCCATCATCTATATGAGATTGAGTGGGTATCCTTCACAATTACTTTTGTGGGTGTTGATGAGTCGATAGTACATGTGACTTCACTTGATGCCCTAAGTGGATAGTTGTTACGAAGGAAAAGATGAGTCGAATGACTAAGAATAAAGTCTAAGAGCTTGTTAATCTTCTGTCTAGATGCAAGACCATTTGAAACATATGGTTTCAGAAGGTCAAGTGCAATATAAATGGGTTGATTAACATGTGTGTAGCTCGACTAAGGACGAAATACTTACGCTTGTTGGAAGAGCATAAATTTTTTGAGATGTTCTCCCTAAGTGGTGAGATTGCCTCAATTCCCTGATATGTTATCTATTATTGCCACTTTCGTCTAGGGTTGTCCTGGATGATTGATGTTGACATAGTTCAGTGAGAGTTGAATAAGGAGATTTGTGTGGATCACCCGATGAATTCAAGAAGTGGAGTAAGAGCGCATTGATTGCTGATCAAGAAGCTCCTGCTTGACTTGAAACATCATTGATTTCATCGATCTATCATTTTGATAGGCCTACGATGGTCAATTAATTCATTGAACATATGTCAAGAGTTTTGTCTCACTGTATATGGCAAAAAAAAATATGATAACTGGAAATAACATGGAGTTATCGCCACTCAGTGTTGGCTGTCTTTACACTCCATGGTTAAAGATCTTATTCTTAGTCAAGGAAACGATATCTTTGGAAGATGAAAAAAAATGCTAGCGAGTTTATGTAAGCACTATCGAATGTTTGATGTGGGCTATGTGCGTACTCAGTAAGTCTTGTACTTAGCAGTGTGATTGGTGAGTGGATATCGAAGTGCTCCATGCGCTATTGTGATGCCGATAAATGGATACTTAGATATCTTAATAGATTGGTCTATGATTTGCTAGAGGCAAATTTGGCATCTTGAAATGATGCACATTGCGCGCACATCCATGATATATTTTGTTGTCTTTGTGATAGTAAAACTACTTTGGTGTATGGTTTGGGCGCCAAACATGGATGGTAGACCAAACATATTCACTCGAGGCTTTACGTCACTTAAGAGTTTTTGCGCATAGTTAATATTGTTCTCTGGCATACTTATGAGCGGTGTGGGCGCTCATCCCTTTTACGAGCCTTTGTTTGGAGATATGCTCCGAAGGCAAGTGAGTCATTAGGGATTAAGTAAGAATTGATTATGTGGCCTTTGAGAACATATTTTGATTAATGAGATATGTTGGATTCTCATTATGTGTTTGGTACTGAATTTGTAAGTTGTCACCAGGCTTTGATTGGCCCTCTCACGCGGGCAATCGCCCTGGCGCTAAGAGAGCGAGCAGGATGAGACTTAAAAGATTGTGTCGCATAAGGAGGTTTGCGAATGATCGCCTTCACACTAGAGCAGTGAGGAAGATTATTAAGTATAATTAACAGTCGCCTTAACTAGAGGTTAAGATGAGATCCGAGTTGATCGATTATGAAGTATGTCCAAACTTTATAAAAGCCTGTTTTTAGCCAAATGTGCGAGCTATCGTATGACACTTTGGGAGTGACTACAAGTAGTACGCAGGTCGGGCGCTTGAATAGCGACTGGACTAAGATTTGTATGATGTTTAGAGCGTGACATGCCTAAATTGACTCCATCATAGCATGTATTCATACTACATGTGCTTTGAGGCAACCGTCTATGGGAAAGTGACGAATGGGTCCCGCTTCGCACTTGAATTATTTTTGTACCCTTTGGGACTTTGGACCATGTCAAGATTTGATGATGATGTTTAGAGCGTGACATGCCTAAATTGAGTGGGAGCTGATAACCATCATATTCATAGCATGTATTCATATTTAGAAACATATTTGAGAGTCGAGCATGTTCTATTTATTTCATTGGGGGATCTAGAGATGCTTGATTGGGTGTGATCACTTGGTTTGGGGTACATAGCGAGTGATTGAGTTGAAGGGTTATGTTAGTTTGGTGATGACTTAATATAACTCTCCTCACCTATTCTTTCTCGCTTGGTCGCACGCCTTATTCCCTGTATGAAAGAAGGGACGTGAGATGAGAATATTATAATGTGATTCGAATGAGTCGGATCAGATATGTATGAGTGGGAGATATTGGAGATTACATCCATATCTTTTAAATAAGAAAAGATATTGGGGATCCTAATTGATTAGCATGCATCTTGGGATTGCATCTAATATGGAAAGATCCAATTATATAGGGATTGAGATATATCGTTTTATATTCTCTTCATATATTATTAGTAGTAGAAACATTAGACGTCTCCTACGTAATATCAGAAATCTCTCTCCTAAAATTTCTCTCTACGGTTTTCTTCTTGGAGCATCACCAAAGTTCTCCGAGGGTTTAAGGTGTGCACATCAAAGTAAATAATTCTAGTAATTATTTACACCAACGAGAAAAGCGGTTCGTGATCTTGTTCGTGGTTCAACCAATCTATGGGGGTTTGTTCATTGCTCGCGATTCAATCAAGAGGAAGCTTGTAGATGGCTTAATCATGGATCAAACGGAGGCTTGTAGATGGACTTAATCCCTGGCTATGTGGATCGACGATTCACGCAAATAGGTATACTTCGATCCACCTTATATGTGCAAATATGTGATTTAGATATAACCCATATCTACTAACAGTCAGAAACAAGCAAAATTATATAAACTTGTTCTATTCGCGGAATATGTTTTTGTGCCCATAAGAGCAGTTGATCTCCACTGTGTATCCAATATGGATTATTCAAATTACCATTGTTTTTTTGAATGTATATTACTCAGATAAAAAAAATACAACCTTCAAAGGAAAAGTGGTATGTGCAGAAATTAATACGCAACAAGAAGATGATTCTATCTGGTGATAGGCAATGAATGAATCCAGCTCGAGCCGAGAAGAACCACCTTCCTGATTCGTCTGGCGAACGATGGCAGAACATGGGTGTCGATGGACAAGGCTGTAGAGATAACTCTACGACTTCCAAAGCAAAAGCAACTGCATCTAATGGTGTGACACCCAAGACTCAAAATAATTATTCTGTATTTCGTTCGATGGAGAAGGTCAATGACCATCCTCCTCAGTGGAGTTGAATCCTAAAATTGGGTTTAAGAAAGATCAGTCAACTCTGATTGACTTCAATTTTGTATTTGTTTGAAAATTATGTTTTTGCCTGAGTGCAATGTGCAATTATGCAGATCGTGGGGATGTACAGAAAAGAAGTGCAGAGATATTTTTCCGCAAAGTAAAGTTCTGAAAAGAAGATGGCAAAGAGGAAGCACCACCTGTATTTGTGGGTATTTTAAGGAAATATTGTTTGTTATTTGACATTCACTTGAGAAACTGTGTCAGCCTTGTGAGAGACCTCTTGTAATGCGTTTGTGTTCCCTTATTTTCTTTCAGTGTATTAAACTTAGTTGTTGGTATGGATTTATTTAATGCTTTTGCAATTTATTCACATATCATCTGCATGTATTCTGTCTATAGTATGATGTTTTCCTCTTGTATTGTATGTTGGTTCAAAATTTGCTGCAGCCAGTCTTGCCTTGACATAATATTTGAGTTTGACTACTCAGAAGAAAACATGTCGCTGATTTATGTACTTAAGCATGGCAAGTGGAAACCAGCTTTGTAACGCCCCGAAATTTTGGATTATAAAAATATACACATACATTCATTTTGCTGAATACTTTTTTTTTAACATAAGAAAGAGAACTCGTTATGGCGAGCCATTAAATTTTAAAAGAAAAATAATTACAGTTGAAGTAATCGCATAAAATAATTTGAATAAATTTGATGTCATATAATTCTAAAAGACCATTTGACAGTGAAAGACTTTGAAAAAAAATCGTGTACATATTTTTATTTATAAGAGAAAATAGGCTTGTAAATATATCTCATTCAAAATCAATAGAACCAGCGGAAGCAAATTATAAAGTGTAGAAAATTCGTATATTCATTTATTTCTAAGAAATTCGCACATTTACTAATTTATAAAAGAAGTATCCATTTTCGTCTATTTACATAAATAAACTTAGAAAATCATAACAATTCATCATTTATTTTCTCAATTCGAAAATTTCCGAGAAACTGAACATTTGTTCTCAACACAAATCAATTATCACACAGAGTCTAGCATCGTAGGTAAATACTTTGAAAATAATAATTTGTTTAACAATTTCTTATTCAATTGAAACTTTACATTTAGAAAAAGACATCACTCTAGCAGTTTCATAGGGAAATCATAATTCGTATAATAATTTTCTTACTCAATTGAAAATAACATTTAAAAATAAAAAGAAGACATTATTCCAGTAGTTTCATAGGCCACCCATTATTCACCGCCAATAACCATCGCCGACTCCTTAACTTGAAAAATCTGATTATATATGGGGTGAGCGACACAAAACAAATGGAGTATAAATTGTCCAAGCTAAATACACAGATATCTCACATAGGCATGCAAATACAATCCAATAGGACATAGCATAGATCTTTTGAAAAACCGTAGACATATACAATAGGTAGCACTGCAGGGGTTCCACCTAAGGGATACATCGACCCCGGACCTCTTGAGTCCCTGGCTCAATAGGGCCTAAACAATCAGACTACACATTAATGCAAAATAATCTAAGATTTAACAAGACAATAAAGATTAAAAACAAACCCCACCTCGAAACTTTGCTTGAAAAATAGTAGAATGATTTGATGCAATATCTCTATTGAACTTCAGAACTCGCCGTCCTCGTCGCCTAACATGGAAATATATACTTCTTAGTCCTAGAAGTCAAAACTTAAGTATTAACCTCGATATCGGAAGCACTAAAATAACATTCGTGGAAGCTCACGGTATTTTCCTAAGGTTTAGGGTTCAACTTGGTAGGTTTGAACAATACTAAATCTATGCGCAATTGGGATCGAATAATATTTTTTCATAAACCGTTTACTGTAATTATTCAATATTTGTTATAGAAGTTGAGCTGCTAGCCTTCCAGGAAAGAGGAAAGAATATGGGCCTCCCTTCTTTGTCTTTCTGTACTTCATATCATGTTGTAGGGTTTTCACGTGTCTCTTCTTCGGTTTTACAGTTTTTAATTTATTATGTCACTAAAAGATTATGTTAAGCCAAGGTCGACCTGATGTTGACAGGGATATGTATTAACTTCTGAGATCGATGGCACCATTCAAATGAAGAGTTATCTAACTGGAAACCCAGAGATCAGATTAGCTCTCAATGTTGATCTATACATTGGAAGAGGCGGCATATCAAATTTTGGTAATTCTCATGGTTACTCTATTCTGCAACATACGATCTTGTTTCTATTAATTCCAGTCATAACCATGTCTGATGTATTAAATCTTTGGTAGTTGTAATACCTGGAAACTTTAGGAGGTCAATTTTGTTAAACTTATGACTTGCTACTCCGCATTGAGTTGTGAAAACCTTCAACTTAACAAAACTTGCTTTTTGCACAGGCTATAGTGGTTCTTCAGGGACAGGACCAGTTATTTTGGATGATTGCAATTTTCATGAATCTGTACATATGGATAGTTTTGATGTTGACAGAACACTGAGTCTGGTGAGTGCTGCAGGATGCTTTACAAACTTTCTCTCCGTTGTTATGGTCTTCGGATATATTTCTCCTATTGAAGTGTTGCATCTCGATCCATCCGTGGTTTATTAGGTACCACCAGATGGGGAATTTCCTGTCATGAATTCTCGCATTACCCAGGAATTCAAGCCCCCCTTTTCTATCAATACCTTAATTGAAGAAGCAGGAACGCTTAAGTTAGATAGTTTTCTTTAGCACTAAGATATTTTTTGATGTAAAAGTTGTAATACTTTGAGAGAATCTATATGGACTTAATTGGCCTCAGATTTTTTATGTGTAGAATAGCAATCAGCTATAATATGTTTCCAGGATTCTTGCTTCAACTCTTGTTTTTAGTGGCAGCTGCTCCCGAAGCTGATGTAGAAAGTTCTAATATCGATGAAGCATGGGGCTGATACCTAATTTTCCTTTTCTCTTTCCATCTTAGGTGGAAGTAATTCTAAAAATCCGTGTTGAGTTTCCTTCAAGCATCACTGCTAACACAATTTTAGTGGAGATGCCATTGCCAGCATGTACAACCAGGTGAAATTCAGTTTCAGCAATATGTTTACTGCAATGCGTGTTCATTTCTAAGATAACTTTATCATGGTTGCTCCTCCGTGTATATCTTTTGGTACCTCAGTTTTAGCATTTTGATCCTAGATAATTTTTTCCATATAGATAGCTCACATGCTTCTTACCTCAATGATCAATTCTCTCAACTCTAGTCTCTAGTCAATTAGAAGTAGTGCACAACTTCGACAATCATTAATGTTCATGAATTTTGCGTGATCTCAAATCCCTATTGGAAACTAATTAGATAACCAATTTATTATTGATAACTATAGAGCAAAGAAGCATTTCTGGATCTCTATGATGCTAGCGTGTTCAAGATTTATGTAGATTAGCAAGTTTTTAGAAATTAATCAACCCCGGCCAAAAGTGTTGGAAATAATCAGGTTTTAAGCTTATAATTCAAGAACCTACCAAGGGCTAAATTAGTTTTTCTAGAGATTTGAAATATCTCAAAATCATTGTAGTTTGTTTCTAAACTCCCGTTTATCTTGATTTTATTTATTTATTGGTTTGAATCAGAGATATTGATATGCCATTTGGGCTTCTAATGTCTAAGTAGAAGTTTGCATTGGTCCGTCTTTCCTTTCAGATATTTTGATGCCATGAAGAAGGATAGAAAAGAAAAAAGAAAAAAAAAATGAACATCTCTAAAGAAATTTAGCGACTGTTACAATTATTATTTGCATATGCATGGGAATTGGTTCTATAAAATTTTATCAGTTATCGAACACCACATACTCGATGATAATTTCAGTTCCATCTGTTGAGTAACATGGAATTCAATGCCAGTTATCGCTTATCTGCTTGCTCGGGAGTTCGGGGAAATGAATCAATGAGCATTTGTCTTTTGCTTGTTCGTGTAGTTTTTTATTTGTGTGTGAAATACTAAACAATTTATCATCTTTCAATTCTATTTCAGAGTCAATTTTGACTCGGAATGTGGAATAGTTGGACATAACGCCGATTTTAAAGAATCGCACAAGAAACTTGAGTGGAGTGTGAAAAAGGCAAACATCATGCTACTACATACTGTTGAATAAATAGTTCTTAAAATCAGCTTTATCTGTCTATCTGTATAAGCACTCGCATCTTGGAATTGCTAATAAGTGCTCATGTCTAACTGATTGTTGGGGGGTCTGAACACACTCTATGTGCAAAGTTAAATTTTTCACAGGAGTTCCACGGTATGGTTATAGAGTTTGAAAAGTTTGTCCGATTTCATTGCATGATCATGTAATATAGTTTTCAGTATTTTGCCAATGAATATTCCCCATATTTATGTTATTGTTGCTTAATAACACAGAAATATCACTAAAGTAGTCACGAAGTGAGCATGACCTTCACAATACCTATGTATAATCCTTCAAGGTCGGCAGTAAGTCATTATAGTTATGCTTCCTTAAAACCAAGATTTAATTGCGATGATGCACTCTTTATAATAGGATTTTAGCTATTTGTCCGCTCACATATTTGTCTATTTCGAAAAACATGTTTGCACGTTATCTGAAACGAATTTGAGTGCTCTAATAATTAAATAAGGCTAGCATATTGTGCTTTAACAATAAAAAAGAATCCATGATCTCTGAGTCACTTATTGTGCTTCCTGGTTGTCTTACTACAAAGACAGCGGGTATTTCGCCTACACCCTCATCAGGATACCTGCAAAATTATTTCTTATTAAATTTGTCTGTTTAAATAATGTTATGAGAAAATTAAAATTCTGAAAGTCACTAGTGCTCTGTTTAAGTCTTGAATATGATAAAGAAATTTAGAGAAAATGTATGTGTTTTGTGCATAATTAACTATGATTGCTGAGAAGGGTTGGTTCATTTATGGCTAAATATATCATTCAACTCTGTTTGTATGTTTGTAGGCTGAGAAGAATGAATTTTGTGACGAGAAACAAAGGTTAAAGGCTGAGTAGGAGAAGCTTGAGCATTTTTGAAAGATTGAATGACATGAGCTATGTTGATCATATGGATTTTGTTGCCTTTAGTTGAATTATATAGTCTTTTTGTTGGTTGATGGAATTGGATTATGAATTTATAGTTGTTTTATCGAAAGGAAACTTCGCTATTAGTACTTTTTGTTGGATTTTGGCTATTGGAGGTGATTTTAGTATTAATGGATTTCATGTTTAATTGGTAGTGAACTTATGATGGTTGCTAGAATTGGAGTTCATAATGAATTATTTATTATATGATTTTTTGACTTTGGACCTGTCTAAAAACATAAACCAACTTTGCGAAATAAACAACCATTTTAAAACTGCTTCTAAAAACATTAAGACAGCGGTTTTGATGCGATGTCTTTGAATTAAACGACACCAGTTTAAAACCGGTGTGAACAAGCGATGTCTATTCACCATAGACACCGGTTTTGAGCCGGTGTCTTTAGATTTAAACAACACCGGTTTATAACCAAAGATGTTTGATGCGATGTCTATTCATCAAAAGACACCGGTTTTAAACCTGTCAAATACATAAACTTTTAACATCGTGGGCCTTAGAAAGCGGATATTTTATCTCTATGACACCGGTTTAAAACCGGTACCTTTCAAGGAAACGACACGCTTCTCAACCGCTGTCAAAAAGTTCGGACTTTTAACACTAGTGTCTCTAACAACGGTTTTGTTAATAATAGACACCGGTTTAAAACCGATGTCTATCAGCATTTTTGTAGTAGTGATGCATGTTTTTCTTGTTTATTTTAATAGATTTTAGGTTGTTTTGTTATTAGTTTCATAGGTTTTTGGTCATGCATGGTTCATATAACTGTGAGGTGTTCTTATTGGTGGAGGTTGATCATTTGGAGTGATACCTAGCAAATTTCAGGCTATAGATCCATGTCAAAACATAAGCGAGGGTTTATGGATAACAAAAAAACTTAAAAACCCAAACCAAACACTTGAAATCAAAGCATTTGGGACTGAACACGGCCATGGTCTATTAGGCAGCACGACCGTGTTGACAAAGAGCCAAAATACAGAAAAAATAGGGTCATGTCGTACAGAACATGGCCATGCCATGTTTTGAAGTACGAACATGCTGTGTGACTGTTTCTGCACAAATTTTGAAGGGTATTTTGGAAAAACACTTCAATCACTCAACAACCCAATTGATGAAGTGGAAATTAAACTACCAAAAGATGATGCTTTTAATGAATACTTTAATCAAAGTAAAGTTAGTAAAAGCCCACGGATAGAGTTGAGAATGAATTTATATTTTAGACAAGAGAAATAAATGTTGTGATGAGGAAAAAACATCTTAGATCAATTCTATAATTGAATTCTTCCATCTTCTGCACCAAGATGCTGGGATTTTCATCTCGAGTCTTGCACAAGAAAGAGGCGCTAAAGCATAAGAATTGAAGATCGCTTGGAAAGGGAGACGAACGCCACCACTTAGTCATCGACATTGATCGTGAGTCTTGTATTAGTTTTGAAAATTTTAACTTCAAGAATTCATGTCGATTTCAAGAGAAACTTCTTGTTTAATTATTGTTTTGATTTCCAATCCATCATGAGCTAAATCGCTAGTGTTTGAATGCGATGAACCCTAGAACTTATTTGTGATTATTGATTTGAATGTTTTAATATTATTTATTATGCTTTCATGTGATTCGCTTATGTTATGCTTGTTTGCTTGAATTGGTATATGAACAATATTGATTTGAAGTTTATTTCTCACTGGGTAATTGAGAGATTTATGGTGAGATAGAACCATCATAAATGAAAGGAGTACATATAATCCAAGAGGTCGGATGACATAAATCTTCCGGATTGGGGTCAAACCTAATATGGGAATTCGTACTTGAGGTTATGAGTTATTCATCTTGAGAAAGGTTTTAACTTAATTTAGGAATTTCTACGATCCATGAAGTAAGAAAGTATGGTAAGGGATGGTTAGAACTTTAGGGTTTATGGTAATATTTGTATTGATAAAATCACACGGAAATTCTAGAGAGATTCACATTCAAATATGTTTCTATAAATTGTCTTCCAACCTGAGTGTATCTGATATCATTTGTGTTCTTAGTTGCCTGTTCCACTTTTATTTGCTTTCGCTCTATTTTTATTTTGCAACAAACTATTTGGTAAGTTGTAGGCTGGATAATAAAAATATGATAAGTACTAGTAATCATAGTCCTCGTGGGAATGACACTCGGTACTCGTTAAACTAAACTACAAAATGATATGTGAAGTTGCCTAATGTTTTTAGAATAGCTTTTGAACCTTCAAGTTTTTGGCGCCGTTGTCGGACACTAGAATACTAGGAATGCTTTATTTTTATTTTTAATTAAAATTGAAAATATATAAGAAAAGAAAAGAAGAATCCTGATCACAAGCCGATCATGTAGCGTAATATTTCGGCCTCGTTAAAAATCTACCATGGTAAAACCCACCCTTGTGGGAAAAATCCTTAGTAGAAAAATAGTACCCCAGTGAGAATGGCAAAAAAACTATCTAACATTTTTTTATTATTTTACTCTTCTCCATTTTCTTCTCTCTTTCCATCTTGTTTGAGCAGATTGCGAAGCTCGTCGCAGAAAGGCCACATAGAACTTTACCTGGTAATACCGAGACCAATCTATGAGACGAGACTCCATAGTAAGGTGATGTAGTCCAGCTATAAGATTATAAAGAAACACTGATTGGGAGGCAACCGGTAATTCGTGCCTATTTTTTCTTTATTAAGTCATAGGTTGATAGGGTGAGTCTTGAGATAATAATTGGACATTTTGGTGGGTGTTGGTACTATTCGTCAATTTTGATGCAGAGATCAAGTCTGGGCCAGTTCGGAGACATAAAAAATTAAAACAAAAAAAGTCATAGCCGTGTTCGTAAAAAAATATTCCTCGAAACCCCCTTTATTCGTCCTTTTATCTTACTTGAGTAGATTTGAGCTTTCACAATATTCGAGTTGTGTGTTGCTTATTCTTTTTTTTTGGATGAAAATGTGAAAATTTCATTAAAAGATGCAAAAATTACAAATTAAAAAGGGCATAACCTAGTTTTAAAAAAGAAGCAGTGATAAGTGGACAGGCCCATTGAACACTAGGAGTTGAACAAATGGCTGATTTTAAGCCTTCCAAAGACTAAGAATCCAAACTAAAACTAGATCCAAATAGAAAGGGGATCGAAGAGAGGACGAATCTTCGAGCATCCCAACTTCAAAAGTGGTTTAGTAATCAAAATACAAAGAAAGGATCATCAACCAATTAGACAAGCATACTTGGAGAGAGGGCGGTTCCGACCCTAGCTCCCCAAAGAATGCTTGAAAAAGGGTGGAGAATGATCTATATTAATTACATTTTGAGAACAAGGCATACCTCGTGAAATAACAAAACAAACCGGGGGGAGGGGGAGGTCAACCCAGCTGACTCAGTAAGATTGTATCAATTCCCATAAGATAGAGAAAATGATCGAAACCGAAAAGAAGCCCTAGAGGTAACTTCTGTCCTTTTCTTTTAAGAAATCATTCTAGAGAGATGATGGGAACCAAACAAATCCAAGGGATAGGGGCTCCAACAGTCATCAAACATAATGAGTATATAAAAAAACT
This sequence comes from Rehmannia glutinosa, assembly GCA_016081115.2. Taxonomy (NCBI): domain Eukaryota; kingdom Viridiplantae; phylum Streptophyta; class Magnoliopsida; order Lamiales; family Orobanchaceae; genus Rehmannia; species Rehmannia glutinosa. Next base: position 229,828 of record JABTTQ020002358.1, on the reverse strand, counting down.
TGGAAGAGTGGTTGTCAACCAAAAAAAGGCCAACCAAAACCAACCTAGCCCAAAGACGCCATCCAAGAAGAGGTTTAAAAACAGTTTTAAGACAGAAAAACTGTTTGATAAATGGTTTTATCATGATTTTGATGATTTTGATTTTACACCAAAACAATGTTTTTAAAGGTTGTCCAAATACTCCTAAATGATTAAATGTTTTTAATATTTTTTGAGTATTTCCTCAAGCTTATTTTCGATATAAAATTGGACAACACATTTAATGTTTTTAAGTCAACGGGTTTTTACATTGAAACTATGTTGTCCTAATACTCCCAATTGATCTAAAATGTTTCTACTATTTTTTGGAGTATTTATTGAATTTATATCTGGACAACACTTTTTGTGTAAATGTTTTATTTCTTCAAGACTATATTTCTAATGTTGTCCTAAATACTCCCGATCGGTTTAAAATGTTTTTACTTAATTTTTCGGAGTATTTCTTGAGGTTTATTTTCGTCAAAAATCGGACAACATTGAATTTAGGCGGTGACCGACGACCAAAGAGGCGACTGTACACTGGGAGCAAAACATCGAAATGTAAACTTTGTTCCTTCGCTTTGGTCAGTGCAACCGGCCGCCTAGCCTTCGATCGGGTCGAGGTGCACTTCGACCGGCGCCCGTGTTAATTTGTCGCGACATGTTTCAAACTTCTATTTCGTATGCGACGGCCGCCTATGCTTTGACAAAGAAAATTCTAACCGTTGTAGCAAAGATAGCTTTTCCTAAATTGTGGGATTGATTTCTAACAGCTATAATCTTGATTTTAATTGCAATTTTTTTGTAGAAATCAGATTCCAAGAGGAGCCTATCAAGTATCAATCATCTCCTATAAATAGAGGAAGAATTGAAGCAACACAATAAGAGAGAAAACTACAACACAACAAGATACACTCAAGAATACACTTGTTCTTACATTGTCTTATTTCTTGTTGTAATTTGCCTAGCTATTCACTTTCACATTCTTGAGGTCTAGGCTTTTCTTGATTACACTTGCACTCTATTGTATTATCAATTATCGAGTTGTAATCTTGAATTTGGTAATCATTCAACACAAGATATCCTTGTGAGTGTTCTTGTGGTAAGAACACACTTGGGTGATCTAGGTGTTAGGTGTAAGAAGATTGTGGTAATCTTCTTGTTGAGGTGTTGAAGAATTTGGTATTCTTCAAGGTTGAAGATTGTGGTAATCTTCACAAGGTGCCGTTGGAGATTGTGGTAATCTTCAAGAAGAGATTGTGGTAATCTCAAAGGTGGTGTTGAAGAAGAGTGTGGTGCTCTTCAAGGTGTTGTAAGTTGAATTTGTATTAATTTTGGTAATTAATAAAATTCTTTTTCTTTTTTAAATCCATCCCTGATATACTTTGGGGTGGTAGAGGATTAGGCCTAGGTGGGTTGAACCTCTTTAAATCGACGTGTGTTGTTTACATTCCGCACCTTTATTATTGTGTTTGAGCATTCGGTTATAAAAAGAGGGCGAAATCGAAAAGATGGAGATAATCTATTCACCCCTCTCTAGATTATCGTAGCGCTGGACTTACAAGTGGTATCGAGCCAAACTCTTTGGCAAGCTCGTTTCACATTGCGAGTGAAGAGAAACGATCGCCGGCTACGCCGAAGCTCATTTTTCCGCACCTCCACCACCAAGCCACCTCGGTTTGATTCCAAAAATTTTATATTTTGGAAAGAAATAATGGAATGCTACTTACAAGGTTGCGGGTTCGACATTTGGAACACCGTCATTAATGGAGAATCCATTCCGATGAAAGATACACCACACACCCTCAAAAGGCTTCAAAAGCTCAATGATGAAGAGAAGAAAATCATCTCTTTAAATGGTAAAGCTCTTAATATTTTACTTTGTTCACTTACCACTTTGGAATTTGATCATGTTGTAGGTATTCAATCGGCACATGAAGTATGGCAAAAATTAGAAGCCATCTATGAAGTATATGAAAATAAAAGGAGCAACTCAAAAGCATCTACTTCACAAATGGATACAACATCAAATCCAACAACATCGGATAAGCCTTCTACAACCTCCCATGATGAACAAGTTGAACAATGCCTCATGGGCATCGAAGAAGAAAACGAGGTAAGTTCTAAACCCTCTACTTCTTATGACCATGAATTGCAAAATGAATATAGTGATTTACAAAATGATTATGATGAGCTACAAGATGAATTCCAAAACTTACTTGTTAAATACAAAAATTTGAAAAAGGAATTCATTGTTTTGAAAAATGATAAGGATAGTTTATTTACTTCCTATGAATCACTATCATGTGCTCACACCACCACTCTTGACAAGGTTAGAAACCTTGAGAAAGAAAATAGTACTCTTGTTGAGGATATAAATTGCTTGAAAAATGATTTATCTAAATCCAACTTGAGTACCGATAGAATAACCAATATTGTTGATTGTTGTGATAATTCAAAACTAGAACTTGATCATAAGCCTAAGGGTGTCAATCACATGAAAAAGAATCAAGTCTCTAAGCACGTTGGTCATTATGCTCCTAGAATTATTACATGCTTTTATTGCGGTAAAAAGGGTCATACGGTAAATACTTGTCGGGCTAGAAATAGCTCTAATTATTGTTGGAGACCTAAAAGTCTCAAGACTAATCCCAAAGGACCCAAACACATGAGGGTACCACAAAATAATGTCATATTAGGTACCCTGAAATAATGATCGAAGAAAATTTATACATGAAGACATCAAATGACCGTTTCATTTGATCAAAGAAGGAGAAACTATTTTTGACAAAGCCAATTTCCAAGAAGAGGATTTAATCAAAAATGGGAAGAACACAATCCTTGAAATGGAAAAGACATCATCAACAAGATGATTTTCAAAGAAGAAGAGACTCACAACAATGGGAAGGACAAAAATTTTGGAGATGGAGTAATTGGAGAGATTACCATCAACATGAAGATTTTCAAAAGGGAAAATATCATCAACAATGGGAAAACCCATGGAAACGGCATAATTGGTAAACCGTATCTCCCTAATTAAATATGCATTTTATTTGTCTATTATGCATGTTTTTATTTGTGTCCTACTTGCAAAATGAGTTTTCATGTATTTAAATTTTAAATTAAGGTCTTCAAAACTTATTTGTATTTTTAAAATTTTTGAAAAAGAAGACCTTATATATGATGTCTTTAAAACTCTTGTGCATTTTTGTAGACTAAAGTGTATTATCATCTCTTATGGATTTTTATGGCATGAGCTTAATTGTGATATCTCTTAGCCTACACTTTTATCATTATGATTTGTGCTAGATTTGTTTTAAGAATTGTGCAGATTTACATATTTTCACAAATGGCCATTTTTATCGAGGCACGTTTACTTGTGTTACTTTTACTCTTATGACTCGATATATGTATTGCCATATGCCTATGTGCTTGTTTTTTATAATATTTCATACAAGTGCCATTAAAAGGATTTTTTTAAAGGCGCTATTCGATATTTGATTACACATATTTGCTTTGTCAACTTTTGTTCAAATACTTCTTCTAAATGAGGTCTCAATTATATGCTATCGGATTTTCAAATTTCAAAAGAGACCTTTTGTAGCTTTCTTAAGCTTATTTGAACTTGCATGATTTATTAGACTCTTGATGATCTTATAAATGCATAGTATGTGTTTCTTGCTTCATGGTCTATATATATAGTGTCTATTTCTACTATGCTCTTATGCAAGATATTTTTGTGATTGATGATTGAGGCATGTTGTTACACTTGGGCTATGTTTTCTTGCTTATATAAGCGATGCCATAAATGAGTTTGTTAAGTTGTGTAGATGAGAAATGAAGTACTCCAAATATTAGTTACCTCAAAATATTTGGATGTATATGTTCTTTTGTGAACACCTTAGACAAATTGGATGCCCTATGATGATAGTAATGAAGTAGACAAAAAGGGTATTCCGGAACAAACTCGATGACCAAGGCAACATTGGTCGAACTAAGACGAGGTTAGTAGCTTGAAGGTATTTTCAAGAAGAAGGTAATTGATTTTGGTGTAACATTTGCACTGATAGCACATTTTGTAGCTATTTGCATTTTACTTGCCCATTCTTGCTTTAAGAAAATTTCAAGCTTTACCAAATGGATGTTGAATCCAATTTTCTAAATGGTTTTATTCAAGTAGAAGTCTATCGGGGTTTAAAATTTTTTTTAGGCCGAATGTTTTTTATAAAAGGCCTTCTACGGTTGATAGACTTAGCTATTTTTTTGCTAAATGATTTTACAAGAGGTAAAGTTGATACTACTCTATTTATTTTTGAAAAAGGGCAAAATTATTTACTTGTGCATATTTATGAGAATATTTTTGGTACTACTAATGAATATTTGTACAAGATATTTTTCCAAGTTGATGCAAGATGTACTTGAAATGAGCATGATGGGGAGCTCAATTTATTGCTTGGACTTCAAATTATTCAATGCCAAGAAGATGGTTATATTGAACTCTTGAAGAAGTTAGGCATTGAAGAAAGAAGAAATATCTCAACCTCTATGACTAAAGATTGACAAAGGTTGAGAAAGGCATGTCGGTCGACAAACAAATTCGAGGTATGTTTTCTTGTATTATTCCTATGACTCGACATTCCATATGCCTTATGTCTATATGCTCGACTTCAAAAACTATCCCAACGAATCTCATTAAAAGTGCCATTAAAAGAAATTTTCAAATATTTGAAAGACACTTCTTCGTATGACTTGTTGTATCCAAAGCTTTAAAATGTTCTTATTTTTTCAGGATAACAAGTTCGTATCTATTATACGGTTATTCATATTCAAAATTTGGTTCGTCATAATCGAACTAAACATATTGAGATTCGATATATTTTTAGGGATTGTGATTTTTTAACAAAAACTTGAGATGTGTTTAATTCCGTCTCAAGGATAACTCGCGGACTTTTTAATCGTTAACCGCCGAGTATTTTACCTCATTTCGAGCTTGATTATAACATAATGTATATTGAATAAGGTCTTCGTTTGCATTTTGCATGTTTTTAAAACTTAGGAGCGAAAAATCGGATTTTTGGTTGAAAATTTGGATTTTGGAAAAACCGACAGACAGTGGATCAAAGGGTCGCCTAGGCTATAATTTGGATTAAAATGGTTCTGTCTTGACATTCGTCACTTTGACACTTTTTGGCCATTTTTCGTCCCTTTGCAAATTTCACACACAATTCACTTCAAATGAGTTTTGATGCATGAATTATATATTTTGGGGATTATCTAGCTCGACTATCATCATCATTGCTCGTCTTTACCGATTGAATGGTAAGAATTTCACTATCTTTAGCTCAATTGGGTTGAACCCTTGAGTTTGTGGCTTATATGTATTTTTCTTGATGTAATTCATATATGTTTGTGATGAGCTTATTGATTGTTGATGAATGATATTTGTTAAATTGTATTTGGTGATGAAAAACTTGGCTTGATTTCATTTACAAGGGCTATATATAACTTTTTCTATTTTTGACGCCCGCCAAGTGTTCGATAAAACGTTTCAATGAAAAATTCATCACCTACATGACTCTCTCGATTTCAAAAGTCTCATATATTTATAGAGATCATGTTTTTGCAAATCAAATGATTTTTCATAAGCTTCTACAAGTCGTATGATTCGACTCTTCTATTTGGTTTAAAAGCTTCAATGTTCAAATGGCTCGATACATCGGTTTACTTGCACACTTTGATAAGAATATATGATGTATTTATCGTGCTAACATTCTTTTTGATGATTCCAAAGGGGGAGAAACAGGTTATAAGCTCATTAGCTCATAAAAGCTAAGATAAGCTTAACGAAAAAAAAAGCTATAAGCTATGGCTTCATAAAGCCATAAGTTGTGGATCATATTTAGTCCACTTGGTGCATTATGGTTATGTATGAATCATGGTCCTTTGGTTGTAGTATGGACTTATATACGGTTCTAATGATGTATCTTTGACAGGGGGAGCTTTTAAGTTATTGATACTTAAGCTCAATATCGAAAAGCTAATATTTTAGCTTATGTTTAAGTTGCTTCTATATAACTCTTGTTGTGCATGTTGATAGGGGGAGCATTTGCTATATGTGTTTGAATATCTCTACTCCCATCCTTGTGTTTTTATTGCATGGAATGTTGTCGCTCACAACGGATAGTTCCCTTTAACCGGTAAAAAATGTTTTGTTTTCAAAATCGACCTCGTTAAAATTGTTTTGGTTTGTAATCATCAAAAAGGGGGATTGTTTGATAAATGGTTTTATCATGATTTTGATGATTTTGATTTTACACCAAAACAATGTTTTTAAAGGTTGTCCAAATACTCCTAAATGATTTAAAATGGTTTTAATATTTTTCGGAGTATTTCCTCAAGTTTATTTTCGATATAAAATTGGACAACACATTTAATGTTTTTAAGTCAATGGGTTTTTACATTGAAACTATGTTGTCCTAATACTCCCAATTGATCTAAAATGTTTCTACTATTTTTTGGAGTATTTATTGGAATTTATATCGGACAACACTTTTTGTGTAAATGTTTTATTTCTTCAAGACTATATTTCTAATGTTGTCCTAAATACTCCCGATCGGTTTAAAATGTTTTTACGAATTTTTCGGAGTATTTCTTGAGGTTTATTTTCGTCAAAAATCGGACAACATTGAATTTAGGCGGTCGACCGGTCGACCAAAGAGGCGACCGGTACCTGGGAGCAAAACATCGAAACAGAAACTTTGTTCCTTCGCTTTTGGTCGGTCCGGTGCCTAGCCTTCGACCGGTCGTGGTGCACTTCGACCGTCGCCTGTGTTAATTTGCTGCGACATGTTTCAAACTTCTATTTCTGTGCGACCGGTCGCCCTATGCTTTGACAACAAAATTCTAACCGTTGTGCAGCAGACAACTTTTCCCTAAATTGTGGGATTGATTTCTAACAGCTATAATCTTGATTTTAATTGCAATTTTTTTGTAGAAATCAGATTCCAAGAGGAGCCTATCAAGTATCAATCATCTCCTATAAATAGAGGAAGAATTGAAGCAACACAATAAGAGAGAAAACTACAACACAACAAGATACACTCAAGAATACACTTGTTCTTACATTGTCTTATTTCTTGTTGTAATTTGCCTAGCTATTCACTTTCACATTCTTGAGGTCTAGGCTTTTCTTGATTACACTTGCACTCTATTGTATTATCAATTATCGAGTTGTAATCTTGAATTTGGGTAATCATTCAACACAAGATATCATTGTGAGTGTTCTTGTGGTAAGAACACACTTGGGTGATCTAGGTGTTAGGTGTAAGAAGATTGTGGTAATCTTCTTGTTGAGGTGTTGAAGAATTTGGTATTCTTCAAGGTTGAAGATTGTGGTAATCTTCACAAGGTGCCGTTGGAGATTGTGGTAATCTTCAAGAAAAATTGTGGTAATCTCAAAGGTGGTGTTGAAGAAGAGTGTGGTGCTCTTCAAGGTGTCTTTTAAGTTGAATTTGTATTAATTTTGGTAATTAATAAAATTCTTTTTCTTTTTAAATCCATCCCTGATATACTTTGGGGTGGTAGATGATTAGGCCCTAGGTGGGTTGAACCTCTTTAAATCGACGTGTGTTGTTTACATTCCGCACCTTTATTATTGTGTTTGAGCATTCATTATAAAAAGAGGCGAAATCGAAAAGATGGAGATAATCTATTCAACCCCCTCTAGATTATCGTAGCCGCTGGACTTACAAAAACAACCTGGGGGTTTATATCAAATTAAGAAGATAGTTGAGAGATGGGAGACCCAAAAGCTACAAGCTATCAATTAGAAACAACCTGTTGCTTATTCTTGATTAGATATGAAGACGTCGGTGAAGGCATTGGACTAAACAACCCAATGGTCGCTGTGTACTGATTCCACCCTCGCAGTAAGGTCGTGTTTTTCTTTTTCTCTCTTCTTTTCTTTCCTTCTATTTTCTTTTATTTTTATGTGTTCTTTGTGTGTTATATTCATCTATTTCTTTCAGATTAAAGATAATGTGAACCTTTAAGTTGGAGGTGGATACAATTGCATGCTTGTAAGATTCTCTTTAGAATGCTTGTGTGCTTGATTTTATTTTGAATATGTTGATAGGAGATGTGATTTTTTAACGAAATAAATTGAGTGTCAGTTAGTCAATAACTTGCCCCAGTTATACATGAATCAGATTTATAATTTGTGTTTTATATGCAAAACAATTGATTATTTTGGATAGGTTGACATGGATGTGGGATGAATTTAGATGAGATTTCTAACACCATAATACTTAATTTGCTAAAGCATATACACTGATACTTAGGGATATGAATATTTGAGAACTCTTGATATAGTGGTGGTTAGCTAGTTTTTATACCAAGCCAATGAACCTTGAAAAAAAGAAACAAAAAATAATAATTTGGACCAATCAAGGTTATACTCCTATATTTGTTGTTACTTAGTAACTAGAAGCATTCATGAGTCCCATGTTTCTCTTTTACGTAAAACTGCAACATGAATACAAGTATGGGAAATCACCTTAGAGGTGTTTAAACTGAAATTCAAAATTTAAACCTAGTGGAAGTATACCTCGAACGTCCTATAAAAAAGAATGTATATTACATGTATTTTTTATTCCAATAAAGTTCAAGAAGCTAGGTTATGTGTCTAGTAGACTAACTGCAAAAATCGATTGATTCTTGTATTTTCATGGTGTTCTTGGATTGAAGTTGTGTATAACTATTAGTATTTGTCGAGTGATGAGTTTATGTCTGAATCATGCCCGCTGAAATTAATGCTTTTACTTGTCAATCGATCACTTCGCAAAACTATGATTTTACTGAATGGTTAATTCGGGTTGAGAGGCAAAATAATTTGATTGCTTATGTTCAATGTGTTGAGAAAACGATCTCCCTTTGTATTGTTATGTATCAAATCTCTCCTTTGTCTTAACTTTGATTGAGGATAAGCAAAGTTCTAAGTTAGAGGTGATTTGATGAGTGTCTTTTCATGCATACTTTTCTTGTTTATTTTAATATATTTTAGGTTGTTTTGTAGGTTTTTGGTCATGCATGGTTCATATTACTGTGAGGTTCTCTTATTGGTAGAGGTTGATCGGTTAGAGAGGTTACTAGCGAATTTCGGGCCATAGATTCATGTCAAACATAAGTGGAGGTTTATAGATGTGAAAATGTTCGAAAACCCAAGCCAAACACGTGAAATTGGAGCCTTACAGACTTAGCACGACATAGTGTATTGAACAACATGGCCGTGTTGAAAAAGAGCCAAAACAGGGCCATGTCGTACAAAACACGGCCAAACCGTGTTTTGAAGCACTGTGTTTTGAAGCATGTTCATGCTGCGTGGCTGTTTCTACATGAATTTTGAAGGGTATTTTGGGAAAGCACTTCAACCAAATCTTTTGACAATTCTTGTACACCTTTAACACCCAATTATATTGCACAAAGATTATTTTTCACCAATAATTATGCATAAAGACAATCACTCAACAACTCAATTGATGAAGTGGAGCATTAAACTACAAAAGATGATATTTTTAATGAATACCTTCACCAAAATAATGTCAATAAAAGTACAAGGATGGGGTTGAGGAGGAATTCAGATTTTAGACAAGAGAAATGCATATTGTGGTGAGGAAAAGACATCTTGGATCAATTATAGATCGAATTCTTCCATCTTCTGCAACCAGATCTTGGGGTTTTCATCTCGAATCTTGCACAAGAAGAGGTGCTAAGGCACAAGGATTGATGATCGCTCGGAGAGAAAGACAAACACTACCACTTCATCATGAACCATCCATCAGGGGAGTCTTGTGTTAGTTTTGAAAGTTTTAACTTCAAGTATTCATGTTGATTTTGAGAGAAACTTCTTGTTTAATTGTTGTTTTGATTTTCAATTCCATCATGAGCTAAATTGCTAGTGTTTGAACGCGATGGACCCTTGAACTTATTTGTGATTATTAATTTGAATGTTTTAATGTGATTTCTTATGTTTTTGTGTTATTCGCTTATGTTATGCTTGTTTATTCGAATTGGTATATGCACAATATTCATTTAAAGTTTATTTCTCACTAGGTAATCGAGAGATTTATTGTCGGATAGAACCAACATAAGTGAAGGAGTTGCATGCTATTTTAGATATATGACGACATTGTAATGACCTGACCCTTTTACCCCAATCGCACATACTTATTTTAAAATAATCATGAACTTTAATTTTAATTTTCTAGCATTTATTTTATCGAGCTTTATTTTCAAATCTATAAGAATCGAGATTGAACGTCCCCATAACTTAGAGGCAATACTTTATTGATTTAATAATTTTAGAACTTAATATTTGAGAGATCAATTTTGGACTTAAGTATTTCGGGATTTTAGTATGATTTTTGGAGAAACGCGAATTATTAGACGAATTTGCATTATCGCGTTGAAGCTTAGAATTTCCCTACTAATTATATATATATTGAAAATTATAGTATTTTAGATATATTAGTAGACTTTATTTTTTCTTTTTAGTATACAAGGGTAATCTTTGATTTATAATATAGAAACTAAGAGAATTGATATTGTGGTATAATTAGGAAATGGCCAAACTACCCCCAAGAACTCTTGCCCTTAAAATATCCGCAACTACATCATCATTCATCACTTTCACTAATACTTTATCTTGTAGGTTAAGATTAAAACTCCAAGGTAACTCCCATTTTCTATTTAACTTTCAAGTTTTGATTTAAGTTTTCTTCCATTAAAATATAGATTTTTGTAGTAAAGGCATGAAATAAGTTAGTAGATGAGTTTATGTTGGTTTTTGTGTTGAAGTATGAAGCAAAAGTTTGAACATTTTTACATGTAATCCGAGAGGTTGGACGATATAAATTTTCTGGATTAGGGTCAAACCTAATATGAGAATTCATAAATTCTTTAATGCAATCTTCGGGGTTTTAACTAGAAAGAAATTTCGGTTAATCAAATTGAGGTTAGGAGTTATTCATCTTGAAAAAGGGTATAACTTTATATAGGAATTTATACGGTCCATGAAGTAAGAAAGTATGGTAAGGGATGGTTAGAACTTTAGGGTTTATGGTTATATTTATTTTGATAAAATCACACGGCAATTCAGGAGGAATTCACATTCAAATATGTTTCTATAAATTGTCTTCCAATCCGAGTGTATCTGATATCATTCGTGTTCGTAGTTGCCTATTCCAATTTTATTTGTTTTTGTTTTATTTTTATTATGCAACAAGCTATTTGTTAAATTGTAGGCTAGATAATAAAAATATGGTAAGTACTAGTAATCATAGTCCTCGTGGGAATGACACTCAGTACTTTAAACTAAACTACAAAACGATATGTGAAGTTGCCTAAAGTTTTTGGAATAGCATTTGAACCTTCAAGTTTTTAGCGCCATTGTCGGACACTAGAATATTTGGAATGCTTTATTTTTAATAATCTAGCCATTTTTTATTATTTTTTTCTTCTCCCTTTTCGTCTTGTTTGAGCAGATTGCAAAGCTCGTCGCGAAAAGACCACATAGAACTTTACCTGTAATACCGAGACCAATCCATGAAACAAAACTCTACAGTAAAGTGATGTAGTCCAGCTATACATAAAGAAGCACTGATCGGGAGGCAACATGTAGTTCGTGTCTATTTTTTCTTTATTAAGTCATAGTTTGTTAGGATGAGTCTTGAAACAATAATTGGACATTTTGGTGAGTGTTAGTACTATTTTCGTCAATTTTGATGCAGAGATCAAGTCTGGGCTAGTTTGGGGACATAAAAAAATGTCATAGCCATGTTCGTAAAATAATTCCTCGAAACCCCCTTTCTTCGTCATTTCATCTTACTTGAGTAGATTTGAGCTTTCACAGTATTCGAGTTGTGTGTTGCTTAATATTGATTACGTATGAAGATGTCGGTTAAGGCCTTGGACTTAACAACTTAATGGTCGCTCTGCACTGATTACACCCTCGCAGTAAGGTCGTGTCTTTCTTTTTCTCTTTTTTTCTTTCCTTCTATTTTCTTTTATTTTTGCCCATTCTTTGTGTGTTATATTCATCTATTTCTTTCAGATTGAGGACAGTGTGAACCTTTAAGTTGGAGGTGGATACGATTGTTTGCTTCTACGATTCTCTTTAGAATGCTTGTGTGCTTGATTTTGTTTTGAATATGTTGATAGGAGATATCATTTTTCAAGGAAACAAATTGAGTGTTTGTTAGTCAATAACTTGCCCCAATTATACCTGCATTAGATTTATAATTTGCGTTTTAACGCAAAGCAAATGAAATTTTGGGTAGGTTGACATGGATGTGGGCTGAATTTAGACGAGATTTCTAACACCATAATAGTTAATTTGCTAAGGCATATACACGATACTTAGGGCTATGAAGGTTTGAGAACTCTTGATTTAGTGGTGGTTAGCTAGTTTTTACCAAGCCAATGAAACCGGAAAACAATAAACAAAATATAATAATTTGGACCGATAATGGTTATACTCCTATATTTGGTGTTACTTAATAACTAGAAGCATTCATGAGCCCCAAGTTTATCTTTTACGTAAAACTGCAATACAAATACGAGTATGGGAAATCACCTTAGAGGTGTTTGAACTGAAATTCAAAATTTAAACCTAATGGAAGCATGCCTCGAACATCCTATAAAAAAATGTATATTGCTTGTAATTTTTATTCCAATAAAGTCCAAGAAGCTAGGTTATGTGTCTAGTAGACTAACTGCAAGAATCGTTTGAGTTCTTGTATTTTCATGGTGTTCTTGGATTGAAGTTGCGCATAACTATCAGTATTTGTGGAGTGATGAATTCAAGTCCGAATCATGCCCGCTGAAATTAATGCTTTTACTTGTCAATCGATCGCTTTGCAAAACTATGATTTTACTTAATGGTTAATTCGGGTTAAGAGGAAAAATAATTTGACTGCTTATGCTCAATATGTTGAGAAAACGATCTCCTTTTGTATTGTTATGTATCAAATCTCTCCTTATGGTTTTAACTTTGCTTGAGGATAAACAAAGTTCTAAGTTGGAGGTGATTTGATGAGTGTCTTTTCATGTATGCTTTCCTTGTTTATTTTAATATATTTTAGGTTGTTTTGTAGGTTTTTGGTCATACATGGTTCATATTACTGTGAGGTGCTCTTATTGGTAGAGGTTGATCATTTAGAGCAGTTTCTAGCGAATTCCGAGCCATAGATTCATGTCAAAACATAAGTGGAGGTTTATAGATGCAAAAATGCTCGAAAACCCAAGCCAAACACGTCTAATTAAAGCCTTTCGGACTAAACACGACCATAGTGTATTAAACAATATGACTGTGTTGAAGAAGAGCCAAAACAGGGCCATGTCATATAGAACACGACCATACCGTATTTTGAAGCACGGTCGTGCTATGGAGGCTGCCAAATGACATACAAAACATGGCCAAACTATGTTTTGAAGCATGGTCGTGTTGCGTGACAGTTTGTACACTAATATAGAAAGTTATTTTGGGAAAACACTTCAACCAAACCTTTTGACAATTCTTGTACACCTTTAACACCCAATTATGTTGCGCAAACTTAATTTTTCACCAATAATTATGCATAAAGACAATTACTCAACAACTCAATTGATGAAGTGGAGCATTAAACTACCAAAAGATGATATTTTTAATGAATACCTTCATCAAAATAATATCAATAAAAGCCCAAGGATGGGGTTGATTAGGAATTCAGATTTTAGATAAGATAAATGCATATTGTGGTGTGGAAAAGACATCTTGGATCAATTCTAGATTGAATTCTTCCATCTTCTGCACCAAGATCTTTGGGTTTCCATCTCGAATCTTGCACAAGGAAGAGGCGCTAAGGCACAATGATTGATGATCGCTCGGAGAGGAAGACGAACGCTACTACTTCATCATCAAACATCCATCAGGGGAGTCTTGTGTTAGTTTTGAAAGTTTTAACTTCAACTATTCATGTTGATTCTGAGAGAAACTTATTGTTTAATTGTTGTTTTGATTTTCAATTTCATCATGAGCTAAATTGTTAGTGTTCGAGGAAATGATTGTTGGTGATTAAAGAGAAACACTTAGAGATGTTAAACGGACTGGCTCTAGCCTTATAAGGCCAGACCTAACGGGCTTCGGGCTAAATGGGCCACTGTTATACGGGCTAGCAATATGTGAACCTAACCCTAGCGGGCTTCGGGTTAAACGGGCCACTATCAGGCTACAAGCCAAAAAAATAAAAAAAAAATTATATATAAACCTAATTTTAAATTAAGCATGTATAACATTAACATTCAAATTTAATATGCAAAACTAAATGATCCATAATAATAAAAGTGACACAAAGTTTATAGTTGCATACATGGATAAAGTCTTAAAAGTTCAAATTACAAAAATTCAAATACAATTCAAACATCATCATCAATAACATTTGATCCTTCCTTGGACAAAGTATCATCTTCCAATTCTTCTTCATCTAAAATATATAAAACAACAACAACAAAAAAATAATTTTTAGTAAGAAGTTTATCTATATGTATATATTATTGAAATCAAATAGTAAAATAAAACTTTAAGAATCTTACCATCAACAAAATCTTGTGACCAACTACGGGTATAAAGAATAGCTTGCATATTATTAACAAAAAGTCGACTTCTATATTTAGTGAGAACACAAGCCCCTATGCTAAATGCAGACTCATATGCTACAGTGGTGATATGAATACTTAATATATCACATGCCATAATTGATAGTGCTGGACATCGCTTCTTATAATTTTTCCAAAATTCCAATACAGACTAAATTTGGAAATACTGAAATTCAAGGGAGGGCTCATCCAAATATTGATCCAATGCAGACTTTTTTTTTGGCAATCTGATGCTTTACTCGCCAATCTTGTATAACCTAAACAAAATGAAATAAACAAATAAGAAAAAAGAAACAATTAATGAAACAAACAAATAATGAATATGTCATATAAATATAAGATAAGTCAAAATAAATACTCACATCATACAAACTATCATCAACTTGTTCCTTTCTTTTCCCACCAGCTGAAAGCGAAGCAAAAGGTGATAAAATTGGAGTACTTTGGAAGCTACTTTCACTTGGTTGAGTCGAGGACATCCACTTCGTATACTCACCAAAAAGCATTTGCAAGTTGCTTCTAATATTATCAATCTTCTCTTGGCAAGAATGTTGATCAAGTTGGGGGTAACAATATTTTATCATTCCCAATTTCGCCCGAGGATCAAGCACCGCCCCAAATGCAAGCACCATGCCGTAATTACCCCAATACTTAGCAAAATTTTCTTTCATTTTCAAAGACGCGTTCCTAATGTCTTCATCTTCGCTCTCCACATTTGCTTTCAAAAAACACTCTATTTTCCATATTGCATGAAATACAAGTTAGAAGTCGGGCAAGAAGTTCCAGAAATCAAGTTTGTAATCACATAAAATGGGCACAAGAACTCACACATTTTCTCCCCTCTTGTCCACTCCTCATTTGTCGGAGCAAACTTATAATTTCTATCAGTTAATTGAAGACTACTAAAGGCACGTTTGTATTTAATTGTACTTTCAAGCATCGTGTAAGTAGAATTCCATCTAGTAGGTACATCCAACCGCAAACCAACTTTAGTGTCAATACCACCAACTTGACTAACACATTGAAGAAAGCTTTTCATCCTTCCCTTCGATCCCTTAACATATTTAATACTATCTCTGAATTTGTTTAAAGATTCATTAGACACTTTCAAACCATCTTGGACAATAAGATTCAAGATATGAGCACAACATCTTACATGGAAAAATTGACCATTGCAAAGAAGACTATTTTGCAGATAAAGTCTTTCTTTCAAGATATTTGCATAGAATCATTAGCCGAAGCATTGTCCAATGTAAGAGAAAATATCTTGTGGTCAATACCCCATTCTTTCAAGCACTCATACACCTTATTTGCCAAATCATACCCAGAATGTGGAGGCTCCATTTTACAGAAAGAAAGAATCTTACTATTCAATTTCCAATTAGAATCAACAAAGTGAGCCGTCAAACAAATATAACCTTCACTAGTACAAGCAGTCCAACAATCACATGTTAAACATATTTTACTAGGACTATCAAGCATAACACGATTCAACTTCTCCTTTTCATTACGATACAACTTTAAAATTTCAGTAGTAGCTGTTAATCTACTAATGTTTTTGACATCAGGATTCAAATACTTGATTAACTCTCTTACCCATTTGTATTCAACAAAGGAAAGTAGGAGATCATGTGAAATAATAGCCTTAGACAAAAGCTCACGTACATGTTTTGGATCAATCTTCTTAGATCTTAATTTTCCTTCATCGTTTAACATCAAACCCACATCATTATATTTGACACTCTTACAATGATTTATATGACGTGTAAGAGTAGAAGTTCCATAACTAGAGCTGTTCTAAGCATAATCTTTTCCACACCCATTGCACTTCACTCTACCATTTTCAGGCTTAGAAAAATTGCTCCATACCTTGGAGGTGTTTCTTCTAGACTTTTTTGAGGGTTTCTCGGAGCTCACATTATCGGAAGGAGCAACGGATTCTAAAACTTCCACTTCATAATTGTCATATCTTTGAGAATTCATGTTTACTACCAGAAGAGTTAAAACTCATTTTAGTAAATTTACAAAGACATACATAGGATTTGGTATGAGATCAAATACAATTTTCGTAAATTTCACTTTTCTGTAAAAACTAAAATGCCATTACCAAACTTTGAAAGCAAGAATTCATTTTAAAAAATTAGTTCCCCTTCTTAAAAGCAGAAGCAAATACACAATACAAAAAGACAAAGTGTATCCAAGAGGACCAAGACAAACACCTATCCAGATTCATCAAAGGATCCCAATTAAGAATCATAAAGAAAAAAATCGAAAAAAAAACACTTATGGGAGGGAGAATTTCACCTCAATCTTTGGGATAAATTTTGGATCTTTAAGGATTATCATTTATCACCGATTTCACAGGCACCCAAATGGGGAAATTTAAAATCCCCATCCCCTTTTTAATTCTAACATTCATCAACAAAAATGTGTTAATATTACAAGTTGGTGAAATTTAAAATCCCAAATGGGTGAAATTTAAAATCCCCAATCCCCTTTTTAATTCTAACATTCATCAACAAAATTGATTTCATAGGCACCCCAAATGGTGAAATTTAAAAACATAGCGCTGCTCATGAAAAAAGAAAAAAGAAAATGGCTTACCGCTGAATCTGATGTCCTATCTAAGTCCGGTAGGCGACGACTGGCTGCCGGCTGGCGAGTTGGAGTTGGCGGTTGGCGAGTTGGCATCGGTTAGGGCTGCGGCGCGACTCAGTAGGGAGAAGTGAGAAGGGTTTCAGTTTCATTAAGTTTTCAGTTTTGTGTTAATATTACACTCTTTTTTTTAAAAAAACAAAAATGTAAAAAAAAATTCACAAAATAGCTAGCCCGCGGTCCAGCCCGTTTGGCCCGCGATTTAATCGGTCTAGGCTAAAAAGCCTGCATTTTAAACGGGCCATCATAAAGAGGCCCTAACCCTATTTGTTTTGCGGTTTAAACGGGCTGGCCCGCCAGCCCGACCCGTTTAACATCTCTAGAAGCACTTAGTTGATTAAGGATTAGAATTTTTAAATATAGTTCATAATTAATTGAATAAGAAATTAGATATTGATTAATTATAATAGTGATAATAATTATGATTAAGTACCTTAATACTAGTAACGATTTTAGAGGGATGAGTTGACTAAACTTTGACTATTGACTTAGGTTAATGACAACTTAGTTGACGAAGTTTGATTAATTAATTATTTATTTACTAAACATTTGACCACTTATTAATTTAATTTAATTAATTAATTAATTTTGTTTATTTATATATTTTAGAAATTATTAGTTAATTAACTATTCATTTATTTATTAATTCAAATTATTTATTATTTTATTATTTATTTAGTAATTTAATTAGTTTATTGAAATCATTTAATTTAATTAATATATATCTATTTAATTAAAACAAAAATTATATTATTATTATTTATTTATTTAATTAATTTTAAAATAAATATAGAGTCCAGTTGACTACTAAATGACTTACTTTTACTTAAGTGATTTATTACTTTATTAAGAAAGGATAATTTGATTAAGTATTTGATTTACCTTTCCTAGAATATATCTATAAATACTATAGACACATAAGTTAGTAACTTTGATCAATAGCTTGTTAACTTTAGTCTTGAACCTTTACGATTCACTTGTGTTAGGTATGACATGATCGAACTCTTCTCTATCGAAAACATTCGACACTTTTACGTCAAATTCCATATCAATGCATGAAATTGAAAGTGACACTATGGTGTCGGCCAATGGGCCATATGAATGAAAAATGTCTTCTTGCCAAATAAAAAGTGCCTTTGGGCCGAAAATGGAATGTACATCCAGGTCGAATTTATTATGCAATATAGACGTATTTTTCCTATTAGTGTAATTGCTTACATGTTCCACTGAGTGTAAAAACTTACGCCTTCAAACTAATATTATCTTCAGATGATGGGGTCGAGCAGTAGGGGTTGTGCACGTGGGAGTCGCGCGTTCTTACTTATTTAATCATAAACTCCAAACATAAATATATATACTAAACTTGTATTAAGAAGTTAATCGTACTCTGATGACTCGTATTTTCGACATCCTAATTATGTTAAGCTTTTTAATTTCCCCATTTTGATATATTGTAAATATATCTATGGAGTGTTTTAAAAATGAAGAAAAGAATTCAAAATTCTTTAGAATGGTATCATTCCAATTACACTTCCGCAAATACTTTAGGTACCTTTATTGTTCCACAGTGACAATCTGAACTCTAACTGGGTTTGGGATGTTACAGACATAAATCTTCCAGATTAGGGTCAAACCTAATATGAGAATTCATAAATTGTTAATGCAATTCTTGGGGTTGTAACTAAAAAGAGATTTTTGTTAATCAACAGGTGGTCGCCAAAAATATTTGGATCACACAACTGCAAGTGTACAATATAATTTATAGAATAATGGCAAGCAAGGTCGTATTCCTCAGCGATTGATATGTGAAACACTTAGGCTGTAATAACATCGCATTCCAATTTTATTGAAGCGACCGAATATTGAGTTTAAGTAAAAATCGAAAATTAAATAAATAAAAGAAATAAATTTGCGAACCCCACAAGTATTTTCAACAACTACAAGAGCAACCTTAGGCACATAATCTCAACATGTTATTTCAATATTAAGTCCAATTAAAGTTTCAAAACCAATTTATGCAATTATATGGGTTCAATTCCTAAGATAGTTTATTCCCCCTCACGGGTGGTGCATAAACAGTAGATTAATAACAATTGTAGGTCTCCGACTCGATACAACTATTATTAACTCCCAAAAGATCTATGAATTGAATGACTCCCCACAAATAGTTGTATGTCTCCCGACTCGATACACCCGTTTATGTCTGAATTCGATTTCCGTCTTTGTTAGAACTCATCTTCCGAATTTCACACTAACAAATATGACATGCAAATTATTCCCGCAGATAAAAAGCAATTATAAATAAGCACTCGAATTCATAAAATAGAAAGCATGAATCAATTAAGAAAACAATTAATCAAGATTTAACATAAATCCACAGTTTCGATTATGCCCTAAGATCTGAAAGATTAGCCAAACATTGATTACAAACTAATAGACAAATTCGAAATCAATATTATGACATCTTTTAAGCACAGACAAGAGATCTAGACATAGAAAAAAAACCTTTTGTTGTCAGGATGGATTCCCTTCCTAAGCCTTTGAAGCTCTTGTGCTCCCGTAGATGCGAAAGGCCTTGTGGTGTTCTTCAGACCTAGCCTTCCTCTCTCAGAAGATCTTCGATTCTTGCGTTCTTGTGTAATTTGATGTGTTTTCTCTATATGAAGTGATGTATTTTCGTGCAAGCCTTGGGTCCCTTTTATAGATGCATGGAGAGATCACTTGTAGAGTCGGAACGGGAAAAGAACTCCGAAAAACGCGTTTGGCAGAGTCCCACACGGCGTGGCCGTGTGGCATCACACGGCCGTGTGGTGTGATGCGTTGCCCTTTCCCACACAGTTGTGTGGGTTCATACGGCCTGGCCGTGCGGGCTTGGTTCCATCCCCTGTTTTTCCCCTCTTCACACAGTTGTGTCATTCTACACCAACATTTTCACACGACCATGTGACACCACACGGTCCGGCCGTGTGAAGTATTTTTGTCCATTTTCTTCATTGTTTTGATCTTCTCTTCGCATTCGTCAGTCTTAGCCGGGCATTCCAACTGATATTTCTTCGTTTTAAGCTCCGTTTCCTGTAAAAATTACAAGAATACGCAGTATCATACCCTTCTAAGGAAACCAAGTAAAAACATATTGAATATACATGCAAATGCATCAAATATATATCATTTTAAGCCCCAAAATGAACGTATATTTTACACACATCAAAATCCCCCAAACTTAAAGTATTGCTCGTCCTCGAGCAATTTAAGAAAAATAATATCAAGGAGTAAAAACGAACACCCAAGAACACTATGAACATTAAATAACATTTGATTCCATACTTAAGAAAACCATGTAATTCATAATTAAGTAGTCATCATTCATAAACTCGGCATAGTCAATACTCTGTTGGGTACTCGACATCGCGACTCACAAGTAGATAGTGTCTCACTCGACTCTCAAAAGTATATGGATAGTGTTTACGCTCAAATTCAATTCAGTGAAAGTAGAATTACTATAGGCTTGCAAATCGTCTAACATCTCGACCACTTTTGTGTGCACAATCTAAGAATCAAAAAGGACTTTTCATTTGGTTTTATTGTAGGCTCTTTGGTAAGGGTAGGAAAAATTTGGATTAAGTGACTTGACTTGAGCAAATAGAATTTAAGCGCACAGGCTTGTAATTCACCAACCCAATTTTATCACAAAACCCATTCTTCATTGTATTTTCTTTTTCAACTCAACTCCCCCTTTATTTCTCCTTTTTCATTCTTATGCCTATTTTTTGCTTTCTTTTCTTTTTCTTTAGCCTCAAGCTCTCATTTTTTTTAACAATTTTCAGAATTTTTCTTTCTTTTGCTCGATTTTCTGTATACATTTTTCAGAGATTTTCTTTTTTTTTTCCGAGATTCTTTCATTCACCGAGATACTGCTCATCGCTCTTTCTTTTGCCAACTTTCTCTCTCTTTTTTTTCCCATAATTTTTCACCACATCTCTCCCAAACTTATTCATTTTCTATAGCTCAAGAAATTTCAGGGATAAAAGTTTTTTTCAAATTTAAGGATCAATGTGGCTAACAATAAAAAGTTTTGGCTCAAAATTGGCTATTTATAGGTAGACATTTTAGGCTAAGTAGGCTAAACAAAGATGACCTTAAATTATTTTCAAAAATTGCACACACACATGGCTTCAATGAAGATACCAGAGCAAGTTCTAGAGTTCTATCAATCATGAATGACACACTCAAGAAAAAATAAGTCTGCATAATATAAAGCAGTTTAAGGCACAAAAGCTCACAGACTTATTTTTTCGCAACATGCTCAAATACCCAATTTTCTCAACTAATGCTAAGCAAATAAATGACGTATTCCCAACAATTCATCACATTATTCCCAGAAGTATGTTATCTCATTCCATAAGATGTTCATAGTAAAATCATACGGAAGCTGGGCCTTTTAAAAAATCTTGATTAAAAATCACATACAAAAGCGATTAAACGTGCTAAAATAAAAACAAAAAAATCAATTATTTTTGTAATATACTCTACATGCAGTCCAAAATGCAGTGCAAAATGCAAGAAAGTACTAAATTACGCATCTTGACAACCCCCAAACTTAAAATATGCTTCGTCCCGAACATATGAGGAAATTATCAAAAGAAAGAGGAATGCGTAAAGAGTACTTACCTGGATCGTTTCGGTGAAGCCGGGAAGCTCGTCCATCAAATTTGAAATTGGAGAAACAGATGGCATGGTCGGTTCTATCTTTTTTTTTTTTTTTTTCGTTTATTATTTTTACCCCAGAGTTTGTCGCGACGTCTCTTGGGTTGCCTCCCACAAAGCGCTACGTTTTACGTCTTCAGCCAGACTTCAAATTTCTAACATCACTATCGTTGAACCGTGTCGGTTAAAATCCTTGAGCCCTTATATTCTGTACCATCCATCAGACGAATGACATTGCACTATTTTCTCGGATTAAGTTCAGTATCGCTTGGGAATTTGCCCTTTTGATGTTTGCCTCCCACTGCAGTTGCGATTCAGGCTACTTGTATCTCCGAAGATTCCAGTCTCGCATTCAATAAAAACGATGTTACAAACGAAGAAGAAAAATAAAAAATAAAAAAATTGAAAAAAGAAAAAAATATTTACAAAAAAAATACTTCAATTAAAATTGAACTACTTATTACTATATCTAAGTAGAATCCATCAATCCCCGGCAACGACGCCAAAAACTTGTTCGCCAAAAATATTTGGATCATACAACTGCAAGTGTACAGTGTAGTTTATAGAATAATGGCAAGCAAGGTCGTATTCCTCAGGGATTGATATGTGAAACACTTAGGCTATAATAACATCGCATTCCAATTTTTTTGAAGCAACCGAATATTGAGTTTAAGTAAAAATAAAAAATTAAAGAAATAAACGAAATAAGTTTGCGAACCGCACAAGTATTTTCAACAACTACAACAACAACCTTAGCCACATAATCTCAATATGTTTCTTCAATATTATATCCAATTAAAGTTTCAAAACCAATTCATGCAATTCTATGGGTTTAATTCCTAAGATAGTTTATTCTCCCTCCCGGGCGGCGCATAAATAATAGATTAATAATAATTGTAGGTCTCCCAACTCGATACGACTATTATTAACTCCTAAAAGATCTATGAATTGAATGACTCCCCACAAACAGTTGTAGGTCTCCCGACTTGATACACCCGTTTATGTCTGAATTTCATTTCCGTCTTTGTTAAACTCCTCTTCCGAATTTTGCAGTAACCAATATGACATGCAAATTATTTCCGGTAAATAAAAAGCAATTATAAATAAGAACTCTAATTCATAAAATAGAAAGCATGAATCAATTAAGAAAATAATTAATCAAGATTTAACATAAATCCACAGTTTCGATTATGCCCCTAAGATTCGAAAGATTAGCCAAACAATGATTACAAACTCATAGACAAATTCGAAATTAATATTATGACATCGTTTAAGCATAGACAAGAGATCTAGATATAGAAAGAAAACCCTTTCTTGTTAGGATGGATTCCCCTCCTAAGCCTTCAAAGCTCTTGTACTCCCGTAGATGTGAAAGGCCTTGTGGTGTTCTTCACGACCTAGCCTTCATCTCTTAGAAGATCTTCGATTCTTGTGTTCCTGTGTAATTTGATGTGTTTTCTCTATATGAAGTGATATATTTTCGTGCAAGCCTTGGGTCTCTTTTATAGATGCATGGAGAGATCACTTGTAGAGTTGGAACGGGAAAAGAACTCTGAAAACGCATTTGGCAGAGTCCCACACGGCCTGGCCGTGTGGCACCACACCACACAGCCGTGTGGTGTGATGCGTTGCCCTTTCCCACGCGGTTGTGTGGGTTCACATGGCCTGGTCGTGCGGGCTTGGTTCCGCCTCCTGTTTTTTCCCACTTCACATGGTTGTGTCATTCCACACCGGCATTTTCACACGGCCGTGTGACACCACACGGTCCGGCCGTGTGAAGTGTTTTTGTCCATTTTCTTCGTCGTTTTGATCTTCTCTTTGTATTCGGTAGTCTTAGCCGGGCATTCTAACTGATATTTCTTCGTTTTAAGCTCCGTTTTCTTTAAAAATTATAAGAATACACAATATCATGCCCTTCTAAAGAAACCAAGTAAAAACATATTAAATATGCGTGCAAATGCATCAAATATATATCATTTTAATCCCCAAAATGCACGTATATATTACACACATCAACAGGTTAGGAGTTATTCGTCTTGAGAAATGTTTAACTTACTTCAGGAATTCCTACGGTTTATGAAACAAAAAAGTATGTTAAGGGATGGGTAGAACTTTAGGGTTTATGGTTGTATTTGTTTTGGTAAATTCACAAGGTTGTTAAAGGGGGTTCACATTCAAGCACGTTTCTATCCATTATATTCTAATCCGAGTGTATCTGATATCTTTCGTGTTCTTAGTTGCTTGTTCTACTTTTATTTTCTTTCATTTTATTTTATTTTGCAATAAACTATTTGGTTAATTTGTAAGCTAGATCATAAAAAGATTGTACGTACTAGTAATCACAGTCCTCATAGGAATGATGGTCGGTTCATTAAACTGAACTACAAAATGATAGGTGTATTTGCCTAAGGTTTTTAGAATAACTTTCGAGCCATCAAGAATTTCTATAGATAGGAAAAGACATATGATAAGGATATCAATATGCAAAACAACGAGTACCACAAGCTACTAGAGGATATGGAAGCTGAAAAAATAGTACTATAAGGGGATTTGTTGCTGTGATATTAATCGAGAAGCTACATAAAACATGGAATGATTACAAACAACAACTAAAGCATAAACACAAGAAATTGTCACTTGCGGATCATATAACACATATCATCATTGGGAACTTAAAGATATAATGACGAAGGAGATAGCTTCAAAGACAAATGTAGTGCAAGGTAAGCTTTCTAACAAGCCTGCTAAGAAATTAATCAACTTGATTACAAACATAAAGTGAATAAATTCACTATTTTCATGAAAAAGGGAAACTGTTAGGTTTGTAGAAAGCTAGGCCACCATGTACCTTAGTAAAATTAAGAAAGGAACCTGCAAATCCTCTAAAGCCAAATGCAAATTCGGTTGAAGGGAGTGATGTTTTTGCTGCAGTGCTTTCTCAATTTAATCTCGTGGCCAATTTGAAAATCTGGGTGGTAGACTCTGGGGCTACCAGGTACATTTGTGAAAATAAAGAAGCATTTTCATCCTACAATCTCGTGGGAGATAGATAAGAACATGTGTATCTCGAGGATTCTCGAACTGCACAGGTTCTTAAAAAAGGCAAAGTTCTGTTGAAACTCACATCTGGTAAGACCTTGGCTTTCAACGAAGTGCGTTATGTGCCTACTATTAGGGTAAACTTAGTTTCCGTTTCTTTGTTAGGAAATATTGGGATTAGGGTGTTATTTCAATCTGATAAGATTTTAATGACAAAAAATAATGTACTTGTGGGCAAAAGTTATTGTGATCAGAGTCTCTTTGTACTCAATATTTTTGATGTTCACTTGATTTTATTGAATGTCATTGATGAATTATTTGTTAAATTGAATAATTAAAATACATAATATATGACTTTTTTTTTTGTATTTTTATTTTTTGTTTTTTGTAATTTTTGATGGGTTGGCCCGCCCCACCAATCGTTTTGATAGGTCTACCTACAACGATCTTATTCATCTTGTGTTGTGCAACATGGAAAAAAAATGAAGAATATGAAAAATGTATAAAATAAAATAAAATAAGCAATTACCCAATCAAGCATGCTAAAGTACACGATATGGAAAATATATTTTTTTTATACTATCTTAAATAACTAATGTTATTAATTAAAAAATATCTCAAATATAAGTTTTTATTGCATTGGAAAATATAAATAAGAAAAGAAAAAGTACCTAAACTTCCGATGTCAAGTACACAACACGTGTTTCCAGAGAATTTTACAATTTCCATCAAGTTTTAAATTGAATTCATGACTTTTTTAAAGTTAAAGACTGAGCCATTTTCACATATACACTATCATAAGCTGGGCCATGCCATATCATCCATTCGAGAGTTTTTAAAGATATATGCATTTTGCAAGCTTGCATTCTAAAATGACCAATTTTTCTAGTCCATATAATTACAGGACGAAAATTGCAATTTACCCGAAGATGAAAGTAGTAAAATAAGGTTGATGTGCTACAAAGTGCATATCAATCCAAGTAAAAGTAGTTGAATTTGGAAGTCTAAATTCATAGTCCACTTCCTACAGCATACAACTAAGGTAACTCCAGTCAGTGTAATCTTTAAGTGAGAATTAATCTGCAACAAATAAATAAAGTTAGTCAAATTTGTTTTTTAGGTCCTCTAAGTGGACCACTTCGGAGTTTTAGTCCTCAATTATTTTAGTTTTGACATTTAATCATTTAAGTGAGTTTTTTTCCAGCTTTTTAAGTCCCCCGACCCGCTACATTACGTAAAAGTCATCTGCTGGGCTTATGTGGAATTTGAAAACAACAAAACTTATTTGTTCATTCATTTTTGGCTAACTAGGCATCATATGTGGCATTACAGTTGTAGGGGTGAAAATGAAGGAAAATATAAGTATTTAAAAATTATATTCAAATATAAAAAATATTTAATGTATAAATAAAAATAAATTGTTTAAAATTTGAATAATTTTGTAATTTCTAATAACTTATTTATTTATAAAAGATGGAAAAATAATGTTAAAAACAACTAAATGTAATTTAAATTAGTTTCCAATTAATAAATTATTTATAGAAAAACTATTTATCAGATAAATTCTTAAATATCTTTAATTCTCAAAATTATATTTTATTTATAATCAGTTTAAATAATTCAAAACAATATTATATTCAAAATTTAAATATTCAAATTTTAATTAAAGAAATAATAAGTTAAACATATAAATAAAAATTTGAAAAAAATATATAGTTTCAAGTAACCCCCACCCCCATTATATGTTCCAAAAAACAATTACCAAATTTTTCTATTAATTATTTATTCTTTTCTAAAATAATTTAAGTTCATTTGGTTATAAACACAATATTTAACACTATTATTTTCAACTTTCATGAATAATTTAGTTTTCTGAAAGAACCAAATTATTAAAACTGTAAATAATCTTGTTTTATTTATACATTAAATATTTTATTATATTCAAATAAGATTTTTTAAATACTTATATTTCACTTTAGTTTTCATCCCCTACTTCCACATATGATGTATAGTCAGCCAAAAATGAATGAGAAATAAGATTTTTTGTCTTTAAAATTCCAGATTAGCCTAGCAGGTGACTTTTACTTGTTGTAGCAGGTCGCAGGGCTAAAAAGCCGAAAACAATTCACCTAAAGGACTAAATATAAAAATTGAAACAAGTGAAGACTTAATCTCCAAAGTAGTCCACTTAGAGAACTAAAAAATAATTTGCCAATAAAGTTATAAGGGTCCTGAGGTTGTCCAAGGTAGACCCATCTGATACCTAAATCGAAAAATTCAGAGAAAGAGAATGTAATAGTAAGATTAATTCAAAATACTTACAAATGAATAAGAAATGAACTTTTATACTTGGGATAATGAGCCTCATGGACCTAATATAATAAAGTGGGCTTCATGAGCTGTAACTGATTAATTGAGGCTCTTGAGCCGCTTAATAATACGGCAATTGACAGAAATACCCACATTTTTAAGTCAATGTCAGCCTTTTATGCTTTCTGTGCAATTTTACTTAAATTTATGCTCCCCGGTGCAATTTTACCTAAATTTACGCTCTCTGCTCTTTATTTACACAACAATACGCTCCAACAAAAATTCCCAGAAAATTTTACGCTTTGTTTCAATATTATTTCTAACATGTTTCAAACATGTTTCTGTGTTTCAACATTGTTTCTAACATGTTCCAAACATGTTTCTGTGTTCAACATTGTTTCTAACATATTTCTTTTAATAAAAATAGGTAAAAAATTGTATTTAAACATCGAAAATTTCATTGAAACAACAAAGAAATATCAGAACAACATCAAAAAGGGTATGGAAACAACCCAGAAACAACGTAAATAAATATTTAAAACACAACATGAATAAAAAGAGCTTAAAAATAAGTAAAAATTGTATTTACACATTGAATATTAAATGAAAACAACAAAAAAATTATTAGAACAACATTAAAAATATTATAGAACAACACCGAAACAATAGAAACAATGTACAAAATACTATATGAATAAAAAACAACATAAAAATAGGTTAAAGTTGTTTTGAAACATCGAAACAACAAAGAAACGACATAGAAACAACATAGAAACAATAAAGAAACAAATTTAAACAACCTCGAAACAACTTATATAACATATAAAACAATGCAGGAAAAAAATAAAAAAAAAAAAAAAAAAATAAAAAAATAGCAAGGAGCTTAAAAAAAATTAGGTACAAAAGTAAAAATATAGGCACAAGAGTAATTGGAGTGTATTGTGTGGTAATGGTACAAAAATCAGTGTATTCTGTGTAATTTCCCCTTAATAATATCTTTTGACCCAATAATTAATAATAAGGCAATTGATAAATGCATAAATATTAAAATAAGGAAAAATCAAGTTTAGCCCATCAAAGGTGTATAAAGAAAAACCGTTTGCACACCTTTTCCATTCATTCATTCACTATTTATACATTTTTTTTTTCTATCATCTATACAATAAGACATTTGACATGTTTAATCATATACACCAAACATATTTGAATGCTAATGGTCATTCCACTTGTACCAAAACAACTACTAGTCCATAATTCATGAAACTTATAGTAACACTTGAACATTACTCTTAACAAAAGTTCAATTTTTTTCTTAAAAATAATGTTCAACGTGTATGTATACATAATCTCTCTAACTCTCTTCTCTCCCCTTCTCTCTAAC
This sequence comes from Rehmannia glutinosa, assembly GCA_016081115.2. Classification (NCBI taxonomy): domain Eukaryota; kingdom Viridiplantae; phylum Streptophyta; class Magnoliopsida; order Lamiales; family Orobanchaceae; genus Rehmannia; species Rehmannia glutinosa. The sequence continues at coordinate 201,030 of JABTTQ020002358.1, read as the reverse complement.
AAAAAAAAACCCTAAGTTTTCCTCTCAAAAGTTGCGGCCGCTCTCCCCCTCCCCTCCCTCCTTCCCCTCCCCTCCCCTCCAATTGGAAAAATAATCCTTAGTTGTCTTGGAACGTATTTGTTATTTACATTTTATAAAATATGGATTTAGTACAAATCTTGGGTTTTTTGGTGTAGCACAGGGAGTTAGTTTTTTTAGAGAATCGAAGGTTTTACAATTCAAATTGTAGTTGTAATTTTAGTTTTTGAGTTGTTTTAATATAATTCTATCGTTTAAAAAAAAAAATGTATTTTATAAAATATATTTAGTACAAATCTTGGGAGCATTGAGGGAGTTAGGAGAATCTATTTTATAAATGCCTTACTATTATGCTAATTGATACCATTTTCAATTTTTTTCTTAAAAAATGATATTGGATAGTATATAGTCGGATATATTCCTTGAATTAGTACTTCCCAATCTAACATGATAAATTGCCGGACCTTTTTATTAGAACAAAGTTATTTTTGATTTTTATGGTTTCACATATTTGATTTATAAACAAAAACTATATTTTCAAAAGCTCTTAAAATACTTCAAGGATTCTAGTGTTTTCTATCTTAAGTTTATGAAGTATTAATTGAACTATTTTTGTTTATCAAAATTTAGACAATTCTCTGTGTTGAGGGCGACCGCCGCTATAGAGGGCGACTGGTACTCGAAAGATTTTCAAAATTTTCAAAAAACTGAGAAATCCATGCATTGAGAGCGACCGGTCACTATAGAGGGCAATCGGTACATGTATGTTTTTCAAGTTTTTCGAAAAACAGAGAAATCTCTAAGGCTATAGTGACCGAGCTCTATACTAGAGCGATCGATACTTGATTATTTACAAAAATTGCATTTTCTCTCTGTTTTAATGGCAACCAGTCTCTATCATGGCAACCGATTGCCATGGTACAACGGCTGATCGCTATCCATGACCGTGAAAATCTTTTCACTAAACTGCAAGTTTACACTTGTAGCTAGCAGATAGCAGTGAGCAAGATCGTATTCCTCATGGATTGAATACGAAACACTTAGACTATAGTAAATATTGTATTTCAATTTTATTGAAGCGGTCGAAAATTAAAAGTTTATTTATTTATCTAACTAATCCTAAATTAACAAATAAAATATTTATAAATTTATAAACCCAAACTCCACAAATTTTCAACAAATACGAAAGCAACTCTAGACACATAATCTCAATATGTTTCTTCAATATTAAATCTAATTAATGTTTCATCAAAAACCAGCTTATGTATATCTATGGGCTCAATTCCTAAATTAGTTTATTCCCCCTCTTGGGTGGCGCATAAACATTTGATTAATAACAATTGCTAGTATCCCTACTCAACAATTACTATTAACTCCCAAAAGATATTTAAATTGAAGTACTCCCCGCAAACAGTTGTAGGTCTCCCGACTCGTTACACCAGTTTATGTCTGAATTCGATTTTCCTTCGTTAGACTCATCTCATGAATTATGAACTAACAAATATGACATGCAAATAATTGATCAGATAATCTACATGAAGCAATTACTCGAATTCATATAATAAAACACATAAACCAATTAAGAAAAACAATCAATATAAATTTAACATGAGTACATATTTTTCATTATGCCTTAGGATCATAAATATTTAGCCCAACATATTTGACAACAAATTCATAGACAAACTTGAAATCAAATAGTTTGACATCGTTTAAAGTACAAACAAGAGACCTAAACTAAAAGGATATAACCATTATTGTCAGGATGGATCCTTCTTCGAAGTCTCGAACCTTTAGATGTGAAAGGCCTTGTGGTGTTCTTCATTGATTAGTGCCTTCCTCTCAGAAGTATGTAGATTTGTGTAACCCTAGTGTATTTTGATGTATTTTCAGATGTATCAAGTTGCATTTTCGTCCAAGGCTTGGTCCTCCTTTCATAGGTGCTTTGAGTGATCACTGTAGAGTCCCGACGAAATTAGGAAACAAAATCTGCCGCAGAATAAACCACACAGCCATGTGAATTGACACGGGCAAACCGTGTAATTGGTGTTGCTCTCTGTTTTTTGCACGAACAGGTCACACAACCGTGCAATCTCACACGGTCCGGTCGTGTACTTTGTCTCTGAAATTCTTCCCTCGAACAAGTCGCATGGGCATATAAAAACAAACGATACCATTTACATGGTCGTGTGAATCCACACGGTCGGACCATGTAACTCGTTTTTCCTTGTTTTCTTCGCGTATTGGATTATGTCTCTTCACATTCGTCATTTTTGTTTGGGCCGTCCTACTGATATCTTCTTATTTTAGCTCCGTCTCCTATAAAAAATACAAGAATATGTAGTATCACACCATTCTAAGGAAACCAAGTAAAATACACTAAATATACGTGCAAATACATCAAATATATATTAAAATTTCCGTGTCACTATCGCTACTGCTGGCTCTTTGCAAGGCACTCTCAGGAGACTCTGTGAAAGGGCAAGAGTGAGGTTTTAGGGATTCCTCAACTGCCTTGGCCTTCTCAATCGCCTTAGACTTCTCATCATCCTTCTTCTCACAAAGGATGGTTGTGCAAACATCTACATCCACAGCAATGCGAATACCAATATTTCCCAAAAATCTTAGGAGGTAGCTCCTCCTCAATGAACTTCGGTGTTTGATAAATGGTTTTATCATGATTTTGATGATTTTGTTTTTATACCAAAACAATGTTTTTAAAGGTTGTCCAAATACTCCTAAATGATTTAAAATGGTTTTAATATTTTCCAGAGTATTTCTTCAAGTTTATTTTCGATATAAATTGGACAACACTTTTGATGATTTTGTGTTAATGTGTTTTTACACCAAAACAAGGTTCCTAAATGTTGTCTAAATACTTCCGATTGGTTTAAAATGTTTTTACTATATTTTCGGAGTATTTCTTGAGTTTTATTTTCGATAAATATTGGACAACATTTCTGTCTCGAGGTCGACCGGTCGCCCTATAGGGCAACCCATACCTGAAGAGTACGTTGTAAGAAAAAAATGAGACTGAGGTTGGAATATGCAGGTCGACCGGTCGCCCAGGGGGTCGACCGGTCGACACCCATGTCGACCGGTACATGGGAGTTTCGATTGAAACAGAAACTTCAAGTCCTGCAATTGTATCAAGGGGGACCGGTCCTTGTAGGGTCGACCAGGTCGCAGACCCCATGGACCCGCCGCCTGTAATTTTCCGTGTTTCGTTTTTAACTTCTATTTCTGTACGACCGGTCGCCCTGTGCTTTGACAGCAAAAATATGACCGTTTGACAGGACATATTTCCTTAAAATGTGGGATTGATTTCTAACATCTATATTCTTGATTTTAATTGTATTTTTCTCAGAGATTTTCAATCCCCAAGAGAGGACCCTATGCTTGATCAATCATCTCCTATAAAGAGGAAGTTTTGGAGCAACCAATACAACTATTGAGATACAACACAACAAGATACACTTCAAGAAAATATTTGTTCTTCATTGTTATTATTCTTGTTGTAAATTTTGCCTAGCTTTTCACTTTCACATCCTTGAGGTCTAGGCTATTCTTGATTACACTTTGCACTCAAATTGTAATATTCATTATTGAGTTGTAATCTTGATTTTGGTTATCATTCAACACAAGATATCCTTGTGAGTGTTCTTGTGGTAAGAACACACTTGGATGATCTAGGTGATAGGTGCAAGAAGATTGTGGTGATCTTCTTATTGAGGTATTGAAGAATTTGGTATTCTTCAAGGTTGAAGATTGTGGTAATCTTCACAAGGTGCCGTTGAAGGAAGATTGTGGTGATTATCAAAGGGAGATTGTGGTAATCTCAAAGGTGTTGTTGAAGAAGAGTGTGGTTCTCTTCAAGGTGTTGTAAGTTGAGTTTTTATTAATTTTGGTAATTAATAAAATTCTTTTTCTTTTTGAAATCCATCCCGGATATACTTTGGGTGGTAGAGGATTAGGCCCTAGGTGGGTTGAACCTCTTTAAATCGACGTGTGTTGTTTACATTCCGCACCTTTATATTATCTTGGCGCATTTGTATCAAAAAGAGGGTAAAATCGAAAAGATGGAGATAATCTATTCACCCCCTCTAGATTATCGTAGCCGCTTGACTTACAAGTGGTATCGAGCCAAACTCTTTGGCAAGCTCGTTTCACATCGCGAGTGAAGAGAAACGATCGTCGGCTCTGAACGAAGCTTATCTATCCGGCGCCCACCACCAAGCCACCACTATTTGATTCCAAAAATTTTATATTTTGGAAAGAAAGAATGGAATGCTATTTACAAAGTTGCGGGTTCGATATTTGGAACACCGTCATCAATGGAGAATCCATTCCGACGAAGAACACACCACACACCTCTAAAGGCTTCAAAGAGCTCAATGATGAAGAGAAGATAATCATCTCCTTAAATGGTAAAGCTCTTAATATTTTACATTGTTCACTTACTACTTTGGAATTTGATCATGTTGTAGGTATTCGATCGGCACATGAAGTATGGCAAAAATTAGAAGCCATCTATGAAGTATATGCAAATAAAAGGAGCAACTCAAAAGCATCTACTTCTCAAATGGATACAACATCAAATCCAACAATATGGGATGAGCCTCTTACAAATTCCGATGATGAAGTCGAAAAATGTCTTATGGGCTTCGAAGAAGAAAACAAGGTAAGTTCTAAACCTTCTACCTCTTATGATAATGATTATAGTGATTTGCAAAATGATTATGATGAACTTCAAAATGAATTCCAAAGCTTGCTTGTTAAATACAAAAATTTGAAAAAGGAATTCCATTATTTTGAAAAATGATAAGTATAGTTTATTTACTTCCTATGAATCACTATCATGTGCTCAGACCACCACACTTGACAAGGTTAGAAACCTTGAGAAAGAAAATAGTACTCTTGTTGAAAGCATGAAAAAGGATTCATTAAAATCCAACTTGAGTACCAATAAAATGCCTAATATTGTTGATATTCATAATTGTGATAACGGACTTGATCATAAGCCTAATGTTGTTAATCATATGAAAAAGGATCAAGTCCATATGCATGTTGGTCATTATACTCCTAAAATTGTTACTTGTTTCTATTGTGGTAAAAGGGTCATACAGCTAATTTTTGTCGGGCTAGAAATAGATCTAATTATTTGTGGAGACCTAAAAGTCTCAAAGCTAATCCTAAAGGACCCAAACAATTAAGGGTACCACAAAATAATATTTTATTAGGTACCCAGCGAAATGATGATCAAAGAAAATTCATACCGCCAAGAAGGCATCAAATGACCAATTCATTTGATCAAAGGAGAAAACATTTTCAACAAAGCCAATTTCCAAGAAGAGGATATAATAAAAAATGGGAAGAACACAATCCTTGGAAATGGCAAAGACATCATCAACAAGATGATTTTCCAAGAGAAAGACACTCTCAAAAATGGGAAGGTCACAATGCTTGGAAATGGAGCAATTGGAGAAATCATCATCAAAAAAGTGACTTCTCAAGGGGAAGATATCATCAACAATAGGAACGGCACAACCCATGGAAATGGCGTAATTGGTAACCCGTGTCTCCCTTTTTAAATATGAATTTTATTTTGTTATTATGCATGCTTTTATTTGTGTCTTAATTGCAAAATGAGTTTTCAAGTATTTATTTTTTAATTAAGGTCTTCAATATATATTTGTGCTTTTAAATTTGTTTTTGAAAAAGAAGACCTTATATGATGTTTTTAAAACTCTTGTGCATTTTTGTAGACTAAAGTGTGTTATCATCTCTTATGGATTTTTATGGCATGAGCTTACTTGTGATATCTCTTAGCCTACACTTTTATCATTATGATTTGTGCTAGATTTGTTTTAAGAATTGTGTAGGATTTACATATTTTCACAAATGGCCATTTACGTCATTATTTGTCAAGAAAGGCATAAATTATCGAGGTACATTTACTCGTGTTATTCTTACTCTTATAGACTCGATATATGTATTGCCATGTGCCTATGTGCTTGTTTTTCATAGTATTTCATACAAGTGCCATTAAGAGGATTTTTAGATTTTTTGAAAGGCACTATTCGATATTTGATTGCACTTATTTGCTTTATCAACTCTTGTTCAAATACTTCTTTTAAATGAGGTCTCAACTATATGCTTTCGGATTTTCAAATTTCAAAAGAGACCTTTTGTAGCTTTCTTAAGCTTATTTGAACTTGCATGATTTATTAGACTTTTGATGATATTCTAAATGCATAGTATGTGTTTCTTGCTTCATGGTCTATATATATAGTATCTATTTCTACTATGCTCTTATGCAAGATATTTTGTGATTGATGATTGAGGCATGTTTTTACACTTTGGCTTTTTTTTCTTGCTTATATAAGCGTGCTTAGGTAATGAGTTTGTTAAGTTGTGTAGATGAGAAATGAAGTACTCCAAATATTAGTTACCTCAAAATATTTGGATGTAAATGTTCTATCATGAACACCTTAGATCAATTGGATGCCATATGATGATAGTGATGAAGAAGACAAAAAGGGTATTCCGAAACAAACTCGATGACCAAGGCAACATTGGTCGAACTAAGGCGAGGTTAGTAGCTCGAAGGTATTTTCAAGAAGAAGGTAATTGATTTTGATGTAACATTTGCACTCATAGCACACTTTGTAGCTATTTGCATTTTACTTGCCCATTCTTGTTTTAAGAAAATTTCAAGCTTTACCAAATGGATGTTAAATCCAATTTTCTCAATGGTTTTATTCAAGAAGAAGTCTATGTAAAACAACCTCCGGGGTTTAAAATTTTTCTAGGCCAAATGATTTTTATAAAAGGCCTTGTATGGTTCAAAACAAGTATCCCATGTATGGTATGATTGACTTAGCTATTTTTGCTAAATGATTTTACAAGAGGTAAAGTTGATACTACTCTCTTTGTTTTTGAAAAAGGGCAAGATTGTTTACTTGTGCAAATTTATGTTGTTAATACTTTTGGTGCTACTAATGAATATTTGTGCAAGATATTTTTCTAAGTCAATGCAAGGAGAACGTAAGATGATTATGATGAGGGGAGCTCAAATTTGATCATTGTACAACAATACCAAGAATGTGATTATATTCCACACGCAAAAGAAGAAGAAGCGAGGCAAGAAGAAGAAAGAACTATTTCAACCTATATGGCTACAAATGCGAAAATTGACAAAAGGTTGAAGTAGGCATATTGATTGACAAACAAATTCGAGGTATGTTTTCTTGTATTATTCCTATAGACTCGACATTCCATATGCCTTATGTCTATATGCTCGACTTCAAAAACTATCCCAACGAATCTCATTAAATTGCCATTAAAAGAAATTTTCAAATATTTGAAAGGCACTTCTTCTTATGACTTGTTCATCCAAAGCTTTAAAATGTTCTTATTTTTCAGATAACAAGTCCGGTGAAAATTATTCAAAATATAGTTCGTCATAATCGAACTAAACATATTGAGATTCAAAAACTTTCTAAGGGATTGCGTTTTTAACAAAAAAACTTGAGATGTGTTTAAATCTCGTCTCAAAGTTAACTCGCGGACATTTGTTCATTTACTCATTGAGTATTTTACCTCATTTCAAGCTTGATTATGACATAATGTATATTGAATGAGGTCTACGTTTGCATTTTGCACGTTTTAAAACTTAGGGGCGAAAAATCGGATTTTGGATCAAACTTGGATTTTTCAAATGCAACCAAAACAAAACAATGGGCTGCCGGGTAGGGTCGCCGGTCGCCCACCCGGCTCGACTGACTGGCCGCCCACCAGCTCGACCGTCGCCCATGCCCTGGACCGTCGCCTAACGATATTTTGGTTAAAAATGGTTCTGCTTCCCGAGGACTTAGTCATTTTGGCTTATTTTGTCCATTTTTCGTCCCCTTCGAAATTTGCACACAAATTTCACTCCAAATTTGTTTTGTTGCATACAATTCATATCTTGGACCTATTTAGGCTTGATTATCATCATCATTGCTCGTCTTTACCGATCGAATGGTAAGAATTTCACCTCTTTAGCTTAATTGGGTTGAACCCTTGAGAATTTGGTTTAAATGTCTATTTCTTCTTCAGCAAATTATATATGTTTGTGATGAGCTTATTGATTGTTGATGAATGATATTTATTAAATTGCATTTGGTGATGAAAAAACTTGGCTTGATTTCATTTACAAGGGCTATATATATCTTTTTCAATTTTTGACGCCCGCCAAGTGTTTGATAAAACATTTCAATGAAAAATTCATCACCCACATGATTCTCTCGATTTCAAAAGTCTCATATATTTATAGAGATCATGTTTTTGCAAATCAAATGATTTTTCATAAGCTTCTACAAGTCGTATGATCGACTTTTCCCTCCCATTTGGCCTATAAGCTTCATTGTTCAAATAGCTCGATACATCGGTTTAGTTGCGCACTTTGATATGATTATATGATGTTTTTATCGTGCTAACATTCTTTTTGATGATTCCAAAGGGGGAGAAACATGTTATAAGCTCATTAGCTCATAAAAGCTAAGTTAAGCTAAACAAAAGAAGCTATAAGCTATGGCTTCCTAAAGTCATAAGTTGTGCATTATACTTAGTCCAATTGTTGTATGATGGACTTATACACTTGTCTAATGATGTTTTGTTGACAGGGGGAGCTTGCAAGCTCTTGTACTTAGGACCAATATGTAAAAGCTAAGCTTTTAGCTTGTGGATGATTGCTTTTACATTATTCTTGTTGTGCATATTGATAGGAGGAGCTTTTGCTATATATGTTTAATATCTCTACTCCCATCCTTGTGATTATATTGTGTGGAATGTTGTCGCTCACAACAAAAGTTCCTTTTACCGGAAAAAATTTTTGTTTTCAAAATTGACCTCGTTAAAATTGTTTTGGTTTGTAATCATCAAAAAGGGGAGATTGTTTGATAAATGGTTTTATCATGATTTTGATGATTTTGTTTTTATACCAAAACAATGTTTTTAAAGGTTGTCCAAATACTCTAAATGATTTAAAATGGTTTTAATATTTTCCTGAGTATTTCTTCAAGTTTATTTTCGATATAAATTGGACAACACTTTTAATGATTTTGTGTTAATGTGTTTTCACACCAAAACAAGGTTCCTAAATGTTGTCTAAATACTTTCGATTGGTTTAAAATGTTTTTACTATATTTTCGGAGCATTTCTTGAGTTTTATTTTCGATAAATATTGGACAACATTTACACCCTCGAGAATCGACCGATCGCCGCTCTATAGGGCAACCCGTACCTGAAGAGTATGTTGTAAGAAAAAAATGAGACGAGGTTGGAATATGCGGGTCGACCGGTGCATCAATCATCTCCTATAAATAGAGTCGAGCCGGTCAATACAACTATCGTCGACGGTCGACACCCATGTCGACCGGTACACTGAGTTTCGATTGAAACAAAACTTCAAGTCTGCATTTGTATCAAGGGGATCGATCCTTGTAGGGGTCGACCGGTCGAACCCCTTGGACCGGTCGCCTGTAATTTTTCTGTGTTTTGTTTTTAACTTTTATTTCTTGAAATCCATCCCGACGACCGGTCGCCTTTAAATTTAAAAAAATATGACCGTTTTGAAAATCAGACATATTTCCTTAAAATGTGGGATTGATTTCTAACTATATTCTTGATTTTAATTGTATTTTTCTCATCATCATAGATTTTCAATCGCCAGGAGGACCCTATGCTTGATCAATCATCTCCTATAAATAGAGGAAGTTTTGGAGCAACCAATACAACTATTGAGATACAACACAACAAGATACACTTCAAGCAAATATTTGTTCTTCATTGTTATTTATTCTTGTTGTAAATTTTGCCTAGCTTTTCACTTTCACATCCTTGAGGTCTAGGCTATTCTTGATTACACTTTTGCACTCAAATTGTAATATTCATTATTGAGTTGTAATCTTGGATTTTGGTTATCATTCAACACAAGATATCCTTGTGAGTGTTCTTGTGGTAAGAACACACTTGGATGATCTAGGTGATAGGTGCAAGAAGATTGTGGTGATCTTCTTATTGAGGTGTTGAAGAATGTGGTATTCTTCAAGGTTGAAGATTGTGGTAATCTTCACAAGGTGCCGTTGAAGGAAGATTGTGGTGATCATCAAAGGGAGATTGTGGTAATCTCCAAAGGTGTTGTTGAAGAAGAGTGTGGTGCTCTTCAAGGTGTTGTAAGTTGAGTTTGTATTAATTTTGGTAATTAATAAAATTCTTTTTCTTTTGAAATCCATCCCTGATATCTTTGGGGTGGTAGAGGATTAGGCCCTGGTGGGTTGAACCTCTTTAAATCGACGTGTTGTTTACATTCCGCACCTTTATATTATCTTGGCGCATTTGTATCGAAAAAGAGGGTAAAATCGAAAAAGATGGAGATAATCTATTCACCCCCTCTAGATTATCATATCCGCTTGGACTTACATTCGGGACTTTGAAATTAATATCGAGCGGTACTCAGCTTCCAGGATCTCCAAATTCGCAGCCTGTCTTCACTATGTGGGTATGCAATGGATAGGATTGGAAGATCATCATCATCGTCCTCTCTTCGCATAGGATCTTCAACAACCTTCTCAACCTCAAAAATTAAAAAAGAACAACATCCATGCGAGGTGGGAGCACAACTAACTCTTCTTGACTTGCCTTGGCTTCACCTGTGTCTCTTTTCGGATGTCTCGTTGTGGGCACGACAACTAAATCTTGTTCGAATGATGTATGTGGCCGAGTAGTCATTTTACTTTTGAAGCGGTTTTTCCACACTATCGTTGTCCTTTGATTTCTCATATTCAAGATTGAATGAAGCGAATTTCATGTATCGAACTTCACCGCCACTCATCATCAACATCACCCTTCCCAATCTCAACATGATGCGGACTTGCGTGCTCAAACTTTGTCTTAGCGGCTAAGTTAGACTTCTTCTTCCTGTTCCTCGGCTATGGCGTGAGACTCTGCCACCTTTAGTTTCTTCACGGTTGGCTTACGAGGCACAAATGTTCTCTTCCTTCCTTGAGGATCGACGACGGGAGAGAGGGAGCTGGAGCTTTCTTAGGTAAGAGGGCTTTGGCGAGAAATAGGTGTGTCCTCAGGGACATGCCTAGCTGATTCCCTCTCCGAGGTTGCAGACTTCTTTGCATGGTCCATTCGCCTCTTGGGCACCAAAAAGGCGGGCCTTAAACATTTTATTGTTTCTTTGGAAGGGTTTCCTATTGCGCGAGTGACACCTTTCTTTTCCATCAAATGAGCTAAGATCGAGCCATATCCAAGTGAGCTCGCAAATTTCCCATCTTCAACCACCATCATGTTCAGCACATTCTTTTAGCGCACACTTTGAAAAGAGTCTTTGAAAAACAAACTCAACCCAGTTTACTTCCTTTTCTTCCATGATGGCTACCATACAATAAACTTAGTCTTGAGAGAGCGATTGAATGAGCCGAATTTCATGTCAATACACTTCACCACCACATCCATAAGCTTGTGGTAGTCTTCATAATCAGCTTCTTCAAAGATGAATTTCGAGAAGTTTTGTTTTCTAACGACCTCCCGGATGTTTTTCTTGGCTATCGTTTTCCATCAGTTTTCGAGGAATTAAACAAAGAAATCATGCGGCCAAATCAACATCTTTACCGATTAGCTCTTTCTTTCAAATCCACACAAGAAAACGGTAGGAAGAAAACAATGTTCACAAAGTTGGCAAAGAATTGGAAAAAACTTAAATTCCTTGTTGTTCATCCAAGATGAGCGAATCTCATTTTCATGAACCTCATCGTTGACGTCGTACATAGCCACCTCCTCAAGGTAGGTGTGCGACAACTCCATAGATAGAAACTTCTTGAGACCTCCATCAGACAGCCTTCTCAAGTTTCTTCTTAATCTTCTTGGCCAAATCCTTGTCAACGCCTTGTTTGACAAGACCTTCGAAATCCACAGTGGCTCCTGTGTGGATCTTCTTAGCAAGCTTCACGTAGATGTATGTTGGTGCCATTTTTAGTCTTGAACTTGGGAGATGAAAACTAGGGTTTGAACTTCTTTTGCAGAGAGAAAACCCGAAACATTGTGAGCAAGAGAGTGAATGTGAGGAGAGAGAAACTCAAATTTCTCTTTATATGGGACTTGAAAGGAGGATTTTTAGAATTTTGAAAAGATTAAAACTGATCAACGGTTGAGATCACGTTTGACAACCACATTAATTTCCCTGCATTAAATGAGCAGCATTTATATCCAATCATGGATTAATTGCCGCAGGCTTTTACTGACCAACCAACCTAAAAACATTCCCATTCAAGAAAACGACCTTGTTTTGTCACTTAGCTCATAAATGACTCAATCTAAGGATTCTTTCATCATTTATGACTCGACTCTACTTCACTCTTCTTTGAATCGATTGATTAATCACTTGGTCATCCCGGCTAACTCGTCTGACTAGCTACATAAGTTGTTTCATCAACCGATATGTGAAACTCTTTACGATTCGCAATTGTCTCATCTTTAACCCCGCTAAATGAATGAGCTGAACATCTATCCGACATTCAGGAATCTACTAAGCTTCCTAACACAAAAATTTTGAATTAAGCCAAGCTCATTCCTAAGCTCTTCAAATCTTGATTCACAAAATGGCTTTGTGAACATATCGAAAAAATAACTACTTATCGGTTGATATGTATTCCAATCGATGTCTTTCTTTTCAACATGATCTCTTATAAAATGATATCGACATCCATGTGCTTGGTTCTTGAATGCAATAATGGATTACATCGAGTAATTGCAATGGCACTTGTGTTATCACACATAATTAAAATATCTTTTTCTTCAATGTCATAATCTCTCAGAAAAATCGGATCTTCAAACATTTGCCTTATCCATAGAACTTGGGCACAACAAACTTTTGCTTTTTGATTATGTGTACTCTATTTAGCTCTGGATGGATAGCTACAAATTGAATTTTGTTTCTTCTTGAACTAAGAAATCAACCTACTTCCGAACTAAGAAATCAACCTTTCTTCCAAGCATTTGCCAAGTACCAAATGTACTTTTCCTATCAACCCTACATCCAAATTTTGGCTTTTTAAACATAAACTCTCAAAGTATTTTCGATAAAAATTTGGAATTATAAGAATGAGTAATCTTAAGCCTCCCAAATGCACTGCGGTTAGACACTATATTAAAATAAAAATTTCTTCAATGTCAAGAAATTTGGTGAAAACCAACCAACCTGAATCCTCCTTCCTTTGGATACCATAAACCAACTTCTTGACTTCCCTTTAAATACCTTAGGATTCTCTTGGTCGCAGTCATATGACTTTTCTAGGAGCAAATTGAAATCTAACACATACACCTATAACAAAGGTGATGTCCGTCACCGGTAATTATCAAATGAGCAATGATCCAATGAGTGCTCTATACCTTGTTTGATCAACAACTTTTCCTTCGGCATCCATATCCATCTTCACAGATGACTTCTCTTCCATACCAAAATTCTTCATTAAATCTCTGGTATATTTGGTTTGATTTATGAAGGTTCCATCCTTCATTTGCTTAACTTAAAAACCTAGGAAGAATGTCATCTTTCCCATCATGCTCATCTCAAACTTCCTTGCATAAGGTTTGAGAATTTGTCACACAACTCTTTGTTTGTGGATCCAAAGATGATGTCATCCACATATATTTGAACAAGCGATACTCTCTCCATCTTGAATTTAAAGGCAAATCTAAGGTTCAAGTACCATAATCACAAGTGTTGCGGGTGAAGCATCGAAGGATTAGCAAGAGTGTTCTATCAACTTTACCTTTGGGGAACCCATTGTTTATAAGAAACTGAGAGAATATGTCATACCATGCTCTTGGTGCTTGCTTCAAACCATATAATGCCTTTTTGAGCTTGTAGACTTTATCTCCAATAGTTTTTTGCTCAAAACCTGGAGGTTGTTCAACATAAACTTCTTCATCCAAAAGTCCATTAAAAAATGCACTCTTCACATCCATTTGATAGACTGTGAAGTTCTCGTGTGCTGCATAAGCAAGAAACATCCTTATTTCTTCCAATTTGGCAATAGGTGCAAAGGTTTCATCAAAATCTATGCCCTCTTCTTGGCAATACCCTTTGCCTACCAATCTTGCTTTGTTTGTTACTACATATCCTTCTTTACGCATCTTGTTTCTAAGTACCCACTTAGTACCAATAATATTTTGGTGGGTAGGCCTTTGAACCAATTCCCAAATATTATTCCTTTCAAACTGATTCAGCTCCTTTTGCATGCTAGAATCCAATGTTTGTCACCCAATGATTGTGACACATCCTTAGGCTCAATTTGAGAAATGAAATAAGTGAACATAGCTTCATGTTGAGTCCTAGATCTGGTTCTTACTCCTTCTCTATCATCTCCAATGTTAAGCTCTAGTGGATGGTCTCTCAGCCATCTCACATCTGGTTGGAGTAAGTCTGCTGGATTAAGTCTTCTTGCAGCCAAGTTGTCTTTAACAACTTCCTCTTGATCATCATTCAACTGTAAGCCTTCCTGTTGTCTTTGAGATTCAGCTATCTCATCTTCATCTGGGTTGAGTCTTCTGATATCTATCTCAATATATGGACTCTTCTCAATAGTTGGTTGATTCATCTTGTCAGCTAACTCATCAATGTCTTCTCCATTGACATTAGGTTCATCAAAAACCACATGAATAGGCTCTTTTGTGACCATAGTCCTTTTGTTCAACACTGTGAAAGCTTTATTCTCAGCTTATTATCCCAAAAAGATACCTTCATTAGCCTTTGCATCAAATGCTTTCAAGTTTTCCTTGCCATTGTTGTGAACGAAGCACTTACATCCAAAGTTATGAAAGCATCCAACATTTGGCTTCCTCCTTGTCCAATTTCTATTGAGGGTTTTGGACAGATACCTATCAATCATACACCTATTTTGAGTGTAGCAGGCAATATTAATGGATTAGCCCAAAATCTCTTAGGCAATCCAGCTTCAGCTAACATGGTCCTTGCAGCTTCCTTGAGAGTTCTGTTCCTTCTTTCAGCTACTCCATTCTGTTGTGGAGTTCTTGCAGCTGATAACTCATGAGCAATACCATTCTCTGTGTAATACTGAGTTATAATCCCATTGACAAACTCAGTTCCTCTATCAGACCATATCTTGATAATGGTTTGACTCTTCTCATTTTGAACTCTTCTCATTAGATGTGGAAGCTTCTACAAAGTTTCATTCTGTTTGCACATAAAGATGGTCCATGTATATCTTGAATAATCACCCACCACTACTAAAGTGTATTTCTTTCAACTGATACTAGCTGGTTCAATAAGTTCAATATCCTGGTTGAAGATGGAATAGGCTTATCCTTGAATGAAGACTTGATTTGCTTTCCCAACTGGCATGCATCACAAATGCTTTCCTTCTTATATACTGACTCTGGCAATCCTTCCACAAGATGACTCCTCAGAAGCTTGTTGATTGTCTTGAAATTCAAGTGACTCGGCTTGTTGTGCCACAGCCAACTTGATTCGGCTGTACTCTTTGCTAGCAGACACGTACTTGGTGTAGCAGTTGACCAATCCACTATATACATGTTTTTCTATCTTGATCCTGATAGCATAACTTCATTAGCCTCGGCAATAGGTGTAATTAAACCTCTAATACACATCCCCCATTTTTCTTGCTTTTTCACCCTTTCGAATTGTCTACCGATGAATGCCCCGGCATTGGGCACCACCTTAGTTCCTGAGGCCATACACCACAAAATAAACAATTCATCAACACAAATAACCCATTTTCTATCCTCCCTCGCAAATACCATTTCCGTAATGTGCGTTGCACAGAGAGAAAAATGGGGTTCCTAATACTAGAAGCCTTAGAGGTACCCGATGTATAATTAT
Source organism: Rehmannia glutinosa (assembly GCA_016081115.2). Lineage (NCBI taxonomy): Eukaryota > Viridiplantae > Streptophyta > Magnoliopsida > Lamiales > Orobanchaceae > Rehmannia > Rehmannia glutinosa. The sequence continues at coordinate 185,099 of JABTTQ020002358.1, read as the reverse complement.
CCGCCCCGTAATCTCCTTCCAAAACCCGAGCATATCAAAATCCTCATGCTCTTCTACCCCATAAGCCAGAGTTTGAATAATCGTATTTAAATCATCAATAGAGAGTTCCCTCAGCTCATTCACTAGTCTAAATTGAATACCCATCAAATATCTTTTTCGAACCACCAATTCAAAAGCGATCAAAATTTCACATGAATATACCACATATGTGGTCCAATTTCCATTCAACATCACATCCCAATCAATTCGCCACACAAGGCGTGAAAACCATTTATCAATCCCAAATTAGTAAGAGTAGGTTCATCGGGATACCTTGTCGAAATCATAATCTTGTTGTAGAGCGCCTCCCACTGAGCCCAATGTGTCTCGTCCGTCAGGACAACATTGTAGGATTCAAATTCATTCACATCATAATCAGGCACGGGTTCAGACTCTAAAGTGGGCTCCCTCATTCTCCTGGTGTTTCTCCTAACTCCCCATTCGCTTCCTCTTGAAGCCATTGATGTGGGTTTGAAGCTTTTCAAGAAAATCTAAAAATTTGAGATAAACCCTCTCCCAAACTTGAAGAAGAACAAGAGAAAGTTGACAAATTGGAATAAATTTGTGATGGGCTTCTTGAAAGAGAGAAGTGTTTGTGCCCTAGCTTGAAGATTTGAAGTTGAATGTGAAGAATTTTTGAAGATGGAATGGGGTATTTGTAGGGAAATTTTCGGCCCTTAGGGTTTGGGAGGGAGAAAGTGGGATAAATTTTGAGTGTTTGAGTTAAGAAAGGGAAGGGAATTTTCGACAGACACTTCACATGGTCCGTGTGAAATTACATGGTTCGATCGTGTCCACCTATTGATGTCTCTGTTTGCTGATGGACCGAATACAAGGCCGTGTGAAATAACACGGTCAGATCGCCTATTCGGTCTCTGTTTTTGCCTTTCACATGGCCGTGGAATTTTCACACAGTCATGTGTTTTGTTTTTTGATTTTATCTTTATTTTGATTAAACCTGGAGTTTGTCATGACGCCTTCTACACAACAACTCACAAAGACAACCAAAACTAAAAATTAAGTTAAAAAAAATCAAAATCAAATTGAACAAAGGCGATTAAAATAATTTGGTTTGCCTCCCAAAAAGCGCTAAGTTTTACGTCTTCAACCAGACGTCAGATTCTATTACTACTGTCGATGAATTGTATTGTTTGCTGTCTTTGGGCCCTCGTATTCTATACCACTCATCAAGCAAGTGGCATTGCATTGTTCTCTCGGATTCAGTTCCGTATCGCTTGGGAATTTGCTCTTTTGGTGCTGGTTTCCCCCTACTGTAGCGATTTGGGCTACTTGTGTTTCCAAAAAGGCACGAAAAGTAGCCCATGCGTTAACATTCTTGTTCAGCTGAGTAACCTTTTTCCATGTCATGTCTATCTTCGCTTCCTTTATTCAATCTAGCTCTGGTTTCTCCGATAAACGAGGATAGCATCTCTTCTACATATACTTTCTTTTCACTTGACTCTGCTCTGCCGTAATTTCCCACATTAAAACCCGAGGGTGGATGCAAAACATTTATGTTATTTGCATAAGAAAATTTTTCATTGTTTTGCAGCCCTGGAAGGTAGTGTGTGGGTGTCTGATTGTTTCGGTAATTGTTGTTGAAGTTTCTTTGCCACACAAAGTTCGCCTCTTCTTCAACAACTGCAGGATCTCTAGGAGTCGCTTGCTGCATCACATCTAGTTTTCTTTAGACACGGACACTTGCTCTGTAAGCATGGCAACCTTATCATCATCTTGGACATCCGCCACACGTCTGACATTAGATCTCTCGGATGACCACTGGTAACTGTTGTTTGCCATCTCCTCCAATAATTCTAGTGCCTCATCCGGATACTTCCCTAGTAGTGCACCTCCAGATGTAACATCTATAATAGTTCTCGTGTTGCCACTCAAACCATTATAAAAATACTGTACCTTTTGGTAATTGGGATATTTGTGTTGATGACACTTCCTCAACAATTCTCTAAATCTGTCCCATGCTTCATATAGCAGCTATGTATCTTGTTGCCTAAACTGAGCGATTTCATTTTTCAGCAGTAGCATCTTACTTGGGGGAAAATACTTAGCCAGAAACTGGTGACTTAGTTCAGCCTAGTCTGCTGCGGGTGGTGTCAAATAAGATAACCATACCTCAGCCTTATCGCGTAGAGAGAATGTAAAAAGGCGGCATTGAATGATATCCTCATAAACACCATCCATCTTAACAGTATCACATATTTCTAGAAATTACGCAGATACGCATTTGGATCCTCAACGCTCTCCCCCAAATCTTTTGCTACACTATCTGCTTTTGCCTCTCCTCAATCTAGTTCCGTCCATCACCGTCCGATTATTCCCATTCGCCATCACTCACTTCGATATTTTCCTTAATTGTTTTGTTTTCTTTTTGATCTCTAGGTCAATGGGTATTGGTTGGATAGATCTGGAACGTGTGGTCATGCACTATCTGCACTCAACAAACACAACGTTAGAACCAAAGCAAATAAATAAAAAAAATAAAAGAATAAAAAATAAAAGAATAAAAGAATATTGCTTCAATTAAGATTGAACTACTTATTACTATATCTAAGTCAAATCTTTCAATCCCTGGCAATGGCGCCACAAACTTGATCGTGAAAATCTTTCACTGAACTACAAGTGTACAGTGTAGCTAGCATATAACAGCGAGCAAGGTCGTATACCTCAGGGATTGATTATGAAACACTTAGGTTATAGCAAATATCGTATTTCAATTTTATTGAAGCGGTCGAAAATCACTAGTTTATTTATTTATCTAACTAATCCTAAATTAAAAAATAAAATATATATAAATATATAAACCCTAACTCCACAAGTTTTCAACAAATACGAAAGCAACTCTAGGCACATAATCTCAACATGTTTCTTAAATATTATATCTAATTAATGTTTCATCAAAACCAGTTTATGTATATATATAGGCTCAATTCCTAAATTAGTGTATTCCCCTCCCGGGTGGCGCATAAATAGTTGATTTATAACAATTGCTAGTGTCCCTACTAAAAAATTACTATAAACTCCCAAAACATCTTTGAATTGAAGTACTCTCCACAAACAGTTGTAGGTCTCCCAACTCGTTGCACCCGTTCATGTCTGAATTCGATTTTCATTTCATTTGTTAGAACTCATCTCCCGAATTATGAACTAAAAAATATGATATGCAAATTTCTGATCAGATAATCTACAAGAAACAAACACTCGAATTCATATAATAGAACACATAAACCAATCAAGAAAAACAATCAATATAGATTTAACATGAATCCACAGTTTTGATTATGCCCTCGGATCAGAAATATTTCGGCCAACATATTTGACAACAAATTTATGGACAAACTTGAAATCAAATAGTTTGACATCATTTACAGTACAAACAAGTGATCTAAACTAAGAGGATAGAATCCTTCTTGTAAGGATGGATCCTTCTTCGAAGTCTCGAATCATTGTGCTTACGTAGATGTCCAAAGGCCTTGTGGTGTTCTTCGTTGATTAGTGCATTCCTCTCAAAAGTATGTAGATTTGTGTAACCCAAATGTTTTTTTATGTATGAAGTTGTATTTTCGTCCAAGGTTTGATCCTTCTTTTATAGTTGATTTGAGAAATCACTGGTAGAGTCCCGATGGAACTAGGAAACAAAATCAGCCGCAGGACAAACCACACAGCCGTGTGAATTGACACGGGCCGACCGTGTAATTGGTTTTGCTCTCTATTTTTGGCACGAACAGGTCACACGACCGTGTAATCTCACATGGTCCGGTCATGTACTTTGTCTCTGAAATTCTTCCCTCGAACAAGTCGCACGGGCAAGTAAAAACACACGAGTACCATTCACACGGGCTGATCGTGTAACTTATTTTTCATCATTTTCTTCGCGTATTCGATCATCTCTTTGCATTGGTCATTCTTGTCCGGGCCGTCCTACTGATATCTTCTCACTTTAGCTCCATTTCCTGTAAAAATTGCAAGAATACGCAGATCACGCCAAATTAAGTAAAATACACTAAATATACATGCAAATGCATCAAATATATATAAATATAAACCCCTAAATTTACGTATATTTTACACGTATCAATCTATAGAGAATGGTTTCCTTTGGCAGCAACCTATGTGTCAAATCTTGATCCAACAAGTCGGTCGCTATACTTGTTTATTAGCAAATTCTATTCATTGCAGCAGCACTTATCAGCAAAGTTAACTTTAACATTTCTTAACCATTTTTGTAGATCTTTTGATCCTTCTTTTGCAGAAAAATTTCAAATTGGAATAGCTTATATTGGAATCAAATCTTGAAGCTTTTCTATAAATATTTGAAGATTTTGATGGATCAAAATACAACTCAATTCTATAACACAACAAGAAATTCTAGGCAGATTTATTGTACTTCATTTTCAACATTTTTGTTGTAATAGCCTAAGCACTACACTTCCACATCTTGCTTATAAGGCTTTCCTTCTTGATTACACTTGCACTTTTGAGTTGTAATATTTCATCCAAAGTGTAATCTTGATTGTATTTGTAACATAATCCAAAACAAGAAATCCCTGTTAGTTCTTTTGGCAAGAACACGTTTGGTTGATTAGAGTTAGTTGGTTGAAAAGCTTGGTGCTTTTCGTGCTGAAGAGTTTGGTGGTCTTTGAGGTGTTGACAAATTTGGTGCTTTTCAAGGTGTTAAAGAGTTTGGTGCTCTTCAAGGTTGTTGGTGCAACAAGAGTTTGGTGCTCTTCTCGTTGAGTTGTAATCATTTCGTATCGATTAATAAAATTTTCTTTTTGAAATCCACTCGGACATACTAGGTGGTAGTGGATTAAGCTCTAGGTAAGTGGAACCACAATATATCATTGTGTTAATTCTTCTCCTATCTCTTACATTCTTGAAGATCTTCATATATTCGAAAAAGAGAAGAAAAATCTGGAAAATTGGGAAAATCTATTTATCCCCCTTCTAGATTTTTGTAGCCACTTGGACTAACAAGTGGTATCAGAGCCAAACTCTTTGGAACCTTGTTTAATCTTCACGAGTAAAGAGAAAGAATCTATAGCCACGATCAATAGCACGTTTCAAACCGGCGCTTCATCCAACAAGCCGCTGCTATTCAACGTAAACAACTATTCCTTTTGTAAGGATCAGTTAGAATGTTTTCTACAAGGTTTTCGTTTTAATATTTGAAATATGGTCATTAATGGAGTCACCACTCCAACAACAAAGATAAAAGATGGAACGCTAATCCCTAAAGTTTTCAAGGAATTCGGTGATAAAGACGAAAATATTCTCCTTGAACAGTAAAGCTCTTAACATTGCTCTCTTACCGCTACGGACTATAATCGTATTAGAGGAATTAGATCCACTCATGAGGTGTGGACAAAATTAGAAACCATCTATGAAGGCACCAAGAAAGTGAAACAAGCTCGAAAGACCATGTTAGTCAAAGAGTTCAAAAATTTCATTATGAATGATGGAGAAAATATCTCCAAAATGGTTGAAAAGCTTGACAATATTTTAAATCCTCTACTTGCACTTGGAGAAATTATTTCTAAAGAGAACATGGTTACAAAAGTCCTAAATGCTCTTCCCGTCTCTTGGTCCAAAAACGTTACGCCCATAACGGAAGCTCAAAATTTGGAAACTTTAAATATTGATGAGCTTATTGGCAATCTTCTCATCTATGAAGTTTATACCAACGAATGAAGTACTTTAAGAACATCTAATTCTCAACCGGATATGGAATCAACTCCAAAAGGTCTCGCCTCAAAATCAAAACATTATTATTCAAGTGATGAGGAATATGTAGATGAAGATGAACATGAAGATGAACTTGTTAGAAAATTCCCAAAATTTGTAAATAAAAACAAGGAAAGAAAAATGAGAAGCAAGTCTTGCTATAAGTGCAGAAAACCCGGACACTACATTGTCGATTGTCCAAAAGGGGAGGAAGAACAAAGAAATAAGAAGCAATTTCACAGAAAATCAAAAGCCTTGAGTGCCAAAGTCGAAGCAGAAATATGGGATGAGCTTCTTGCAACATCCGAAGATAAAGAAGCCGAGCAATGTCTAATGGGCATCGATGAAGACAAGGAGGTATGCTCTAATTCTTCTATCTCTTTCATTAATGAATTGCAAGATGATTATGATGAATAGCAAAATGAGTTTCAAAATATGATTGTTAAATATGTGCTTTTGAAAAAGGAGTTTAATACTATGAAATTAGAAAAGAGTATTTACATGTCTCTTATGAATCTCTTACTACTGCTCGTAATATTACGCTTGATAAGGCTAGAAACCTTGAAAATAAAATAGAACTGTTATTAAGGATATTTATTGCATGAAAAAGGATATGATGAAATTTAACTTAAGTATCGATAAAATCACAAAAAATCTTAATGTACAACATAGTGATCATTTGAAATTAGTACTTGGTTGTAAGCCGAATATTATCAATGATATGAAAAAAAACCAAGTACCCACTTTTACTTATGCGAATAATTATGCTTCCAAAACTATTACATGTTTTTATTGCGGTAAAAGTGGACAAACACCAAATATTTGTAGGGCTAGAAACAGCTCAAATTATTATTGGAGACCTAAAAGTCTCAATGCTAATCCTAATGGACCCAAATACTTGAGGATACCACAAAATAATTTTATTTTAGGTACTCGACGTAATGATATTCAAAGAAAATTTAAAATGATCAATAGAAAACAAATGATCGCGACATATGATCAAAGGAGAAAATACTTTCCACAAATCATATCGAAATGAGAGGGTATAACTATGCTCAAAAATGGGAAATGCATAACCCTTGGCAATGGCAACGTTGATAACTCTTACCTTCTTCTTAAATTTAACATTATTTCCAAATCCATGTATTGAATATTTTATTTTTATTTCTAAATATTTTTCAAGAACGGAGGTCTCACATTGTACAATTCCCGGATATTTTTTAAGGAGACCTTATATAGCTTTAAATAAGCACATTAGGCTTTATATAATATATTAAACAATTTTTTTCAAAGAAGAATGTATTGATTATGATACACCCATAGCACGTTTAGAAGCTATTCGTATCTTACTTGCTTAGTCTTGTTTCAATAATTTTAAACTTTACTAAATGAATGTTAAATCTGCTTCCTTAAATGGCTTTATTCAAGAAGTGGTCTATGTCAAACAACCTCTGAGGTTTGAGAATGTTTCAAGACCAAATGATGTTTACAAACTTAAAATGACTTTATATGGTCTCAAACAAGCACCCCGAGCATGGTATGTTAGATTAAGTTCTTTTCTTTTAGAAAATGGTTTACAAGTGGTAAAGTTAATACTACTCTTTTTTTGTTTTTTTGAAAAGGTCAAGATAGCCATCTATTTCAAATATATGTTGATGATATTATTTTTTGGTGCTACTACTGAATCTTTGTGCAAGAAATTCTCTGAGCTTATGCAAGGTAATATTGAGATGAGTATGATGGGTGAACTCAACTTCTTCCTTGGACTTCAAATCAAACAACGTCGAGAAGGAATATATATCTCTAAATCCAAATACACAAAGGAAATTCTAAAGAAATTTGGAATTGAAGAAGGAAGAACTGTGGTAACACCAATAGCAATAAACATCAAACTCGAAAATGATGAAAAAGGTAAACTGGTTTACGAAACCAAATATCGAAGTATGATTAGTAGTTTACTTTACTTAACTGCAAGTAGACCCGATATTCTTTATGTCGTATGCCTATGTGATCAATTTCAAAGCAATCCCAAACAATCTCATTTAAGTTCCATTAGAGTTGTCAATTTTGGCCCGGCCCGGTGGGCTGGCCTGATAAAGTGGCTGAGCTGGGCTGCACTTTCTTAAGCCCGAAATGAGTCGGGCTTTTTTGGCCCGACCCTTTAGGCCCGAAAAACCAGTCCAGCCCGGTAGGCCTGATTTTTTTACTTTAGCCCAGTGGGCTGGCCCGACCCAGCCTGTTTGACACCTGTAAGTGCCATGAAAAGAACTTTTAGATATTTAAAAGGCACTATTTCATATGGTTTGTTTTATTCGAAAAATAAATTTTTTTCTTCATAAGGTTATATTGACTCGGATTATGCCAGAAATATTGATGATCATAAAAGCACATCCGGATCATGTCAATTCTTAGATGATTGCCCGTCTCTTGGTTTCCTGAAAAGCAAAATTGCGTGTCTTTATCAATGGCCAAAGCGGAACATATTTCTGCGGCTTTTTGTTGTACGCAATTATTATGAATGAAACAAAACTTGGCGGATTACAAAATTAACTATGTTCCTATTTTTTGTGATAATACTTCCGCCATTAATATTTCTCAAAATCCGGTTCATCGCAATCAAACCAAACATATTGAGGTTCAACATCACTTTTTAAGGGATTGCATTTCAAAACGAAAATTTGAGATGTGTTTTTTTCCATCTAAAGATCAACTCGTGGATATTTTTATAAAATCATTAGCCGCCGAGTTTTTTAATTCTATTTGAGCTCGTTTAGGTATAATACATATTGAATAAATTTTATATTTATATTTTGAGCACTTTACTCTTATTAGAAATGTTTTGGGGTGAAAAATCTATTTTTTAAAATTTTAAAAAAACAAGATAGAATTTTTCTCTGGAAACGGGCACAGGTCGCTATAAATAGCGACCAGTCTCTATGCCGAAGGACCGGTCACTATAGAGTTAGAATTTGTTTAAAAATGTTTTTGTCCTTCATTCTTCACAAAATTCTTCTTCCCCACATAAACCTATGTTGCGAAAATCCTTCATCTCTCTCTCTATAATTCTTCAAACTTCACGATTTTTTGTTTCTAATCTTCTTTATTTCTTAATTATTTCACAACTACAATACCTCCAAGGAATTTTACCGGTTCATCAGTTCTCCAAAAGCAAAAAGGACCCAGAGAGGGTTCGTCCTCAAATCGACAATTAGCGGCGGAACAATGCAAAATATGAGCAACACAACGTGAAACGGCTCAAGGGTATTCCGGTAATATAAACCTTCAAATTTCACGGGCTCAAATCGCCACACTCCAAGCTACAAATTACAAAGAACAATGCCAAATAGTCCAAAAGTAAAAATCTCTATTATCCTTAGCTCTGAGTGGTTCAAATTCTTCATTATTTATTCATAAGTATGCCGAATCGTTTAATGAGGATCCAAATATATGGAATAAACAAATTGGTCGGACTAAAATCTGCTGGTTTGGGACGTTTTCAGATGATTTTCCTACTACTCGTGATTTTTTAGTAACTCAAGGTTGGATGTACTTGTGGGATCACCCTTTTATTATGTATGATGATGAGGTGGGATCAGAGTTCTCAAGAAAACAACTAAGTCTTCTAAAGACAACTGTGTGAAGCTTTAACATAAGAGTTAACCACTCAACAGACTCTGAGAGAGTTGTTGATAAAGTAACTCCGCTTAATGAAGTTAACTTTTAGAAAATCAGTTTTCTTGTTTTACAGCGAAAGTCTTACACACTTTTTAACCTTGGTTTATCAATACTTATACTTTTTGATTAGTTATTATCTTAATGGATAGAAAATTAAGCAAGCAAATAAAATGTAAAATTTAAAGTGCAGAAATTTAACGAACACATAAATTTATAGTGGTTCGAGGACGGGGTAATTACTTTACTCCACTCTTCTCCTACTCCAGGAGAAATCCACTAATACAACATTGACTTTGTTACAAAAGTACAATCCAAGATTGCTTTGATCATACAACCAACTAATCTTCTGGGACTCAGCTCTTCATAAGGTAGCTGCCTCACTACTACATCTCTTCAAATCTTCAGGGATTGATCAAACAACCCTAACTATACTTGAACCAAACTATACTTCCTTCAATCTTTGTAAATAAAGGACCCTTTTGCTTTCACAAAAGTTTTCCTCTTTAGCTTGATGAACAACTTCAATCTTTTCACGTAAAGGTATTGGATGAAGTGTCTTTGATTTAGGCTTGAGGACTTTTAATATTGCTTGAGAGAGAGTATTTTTCAGTTCTTGCTTGAATGCTTGCTTCTCAATTCTGTATCATGTTCTTTCTAAAAAATTCCTCAGCCTTTTATGGTAGAAGTTCAAATTATATCCATTGACAAGATATACAAAATTCAAACTCTTAGTGTTTGTTGGCTTGTCTTGTTTCTGCAGCTTTGATGTTGACCCAACCTATTCTATTTGATACTTGCAGGCTTCTTAAAAGGTGTCAACTTTCTGCAAGCTTCCCATACGCTTATTCCTCTTGCACTCTTTCAGCAGGAATACTTTAAGGTTGCAGGTCTGTCTCCATTACCAAAACAGTTAAGTTCTTTGACTTTAGTACAACTGATCTTTTCATTTGTCTTTGAGTCCTTCAGCTGCTTTACCCTTTTGACTTAAGTCTTCCATCATTCCTTGGGTTGACTCTGTTGTAAGTCTTTTGAAAGACAACTGATTTACTTGACTGAAGATCTTCTGATCAACTCAGTTGCGACTCATCTGATTCTTCTCCGCGTTCTTCAGCAAGTCTTATGTATATTCTACTTAGCTGCTAGTTGACTCAACTAATGATCTATCTATTACAAAGTCGAATTTACATACAGATTTGGTGTATGCCAACTTTCTAATACAAAGTTTTCTAAGCATCATCAAAATTTATACAATAAATTTCCTAACAATTTTCTCATTTTTGATGATGCCAAAACTTTTTAAACATCTATGCCGAAAAATGAAAAATTGAAAATGAAAATATAGCAATTGTTTTCATGTATATTCATGCACTTACATTATTGTATATATTAGAATGAATTGCAAAAATGCAATATCTTGACGATTTTCCCCTTATCTTCTCTGTTGTATTCTTCTTTGATCTTCTTCTCTTTTTCTCTTTTCTTCTTCTTCCTTCCTCCTTAGCTCAATTTCCCATTATTGTGCGCATCTCTTTTTAGAGAGTTATAGGATGCAACTCACCTCCTCTTCTTGGTGGAGATCTTCTACCTCTCCCACCAGAGGATGAGTCTCTTTCTCTGCCTCTACCGCTTTTAGAGCTTTTTTCTCTTTCAATACTTCTCCCTCCAACATGGCTGCCACCTCTGGGAACTTTCTGCTGGGTGTCTGCCGACTCTTGGAAGTCTGTGACTCTTAGTCTTTTAACTGTGAGTTGGTTGCTTCCTATTCTACTCTATATCTTCAAGACCTTTCTCCCAGTATAAGTCCTAAGCATCAGAAATCTCCATCCCGTGATAGTATCCTTCTGATAATAGAATATCAAACTCTTCATTTGAGTGATCCTGGGAAAGTGATCCTGTTGGAGGTCCACCATATTACTGTCTCAACTATTCGATTCGATCTTCTTGCTTCTTATCCATCTTTGCAATCTCCTCTTTCGATTTCTGTAAGGTAATTGCTTCCTTAGATTTTTGCTGTGCAATTTCAGCTTTTTTATCAGCTGATAGAAAAGATGGAATCTGTGATCGAATTGATGAGCCCGTGCCTTTGCCTTTTTCAGATGTTGCAGTGGCCACTGCTACTCCTTCCCCCTTTTGGCATCAACACGAGAAGATGGATGAATATTCTCCAAATAAAATTCAGCTTCATTTGAGTCATTGAATCGACAGTTGTGTGACTAGAGCTGAGTTCGGTCAGCTGTTTCGGCATCGAAGAGAATTGCTCTTTGACCATAGCTTCCATATGTTCAAATTTCTTTTCCATTTTAGCCTGCAACAACTCCATGCCACTGAGATGGCTTGTTTCCATCTGATTCATATGATCTCACTAGCGTCTTTGAAATTATAACTGATCTACTCCACACACCAACAATGGGTTGTACAATTGATGAAGTATCCCACTTGCTCTTTTCGAAGAGCCTTTGTCTGAGAGGTCCACTTTTTGATCTTTAACACTATGCCATGGATGTCACTGGTTATTTTTTGCATCGTGATTATCAATCCGTCTGCACAAATCCATGAAGCCTCATTCCAATTCTGCCATTTCTCCAAACAAATAGCGAAAAGCTATGCAAAACTCTACAGCCTGTTCACTAGTATCTTCTGGAGCAAATTCAAATTCATGTCCATAAGGAGCGATCCTCATTTCATCAGGAATATTGAGGTTTTTAGCCTCTACATGTATGTGGAATCCACCTTCATCCTCAGACTCTTCTAAGGTGATATATTCTCTGAATTCAAAATTGATCATGCCTAAAGTATCTATTAGAGTTTAGGAAGGTCCCACTCATTCTTCGGGAATATTTGCCTCTTCCCCCTGACAAATAGTTCTTTGTGTCTTAGTTGAGGTAACTTCATTAGCAGGTGCAGTTATGTTAGCCTGCAGAGTTGATTGTGCCTCAACTGTCTTAACAGCTTCACTTGCAGCAGTATTTACTTCCTTTTGAGTAATCGGTGCATCAGCTCTCAATAGCCTCATGTGCAGGTGATCTAGTAGACTGAGGATGGGGGTCAACCAATACGAAACCCATTCTTGTGAAATTCAAACCTCCGACTGGATTATCTTTCTTTTGATCTGATTCAGTTGTTTCACTGATTTCCATCTCATCAGCTGAGTTTTTTGATTCTGAGTCTACTACCTCTGACTCTTGGCTTTCTGATTCAGATGGATTCAATGGATTTTGATTCTCTGTCTAAGCTGGTGCATCTACTATCATTGGCTCATCAATAGGCTCAACAAACTCTGATCCCAGATTCTGGTCCAGTGTTTGATCTTTCCTGATTACCTCTTCATTCCATGTTGGACCTCAAGGGATTTACTGTATTGACCATTGTCCCCACAAACCAACATGAGTCTTTTCTAGAACACTTTGTCCTCACTCACGTGCTCCCTGGAAAACTTCCTAGGAGGTCACCCATCCTATGTCAACTCCAGGCCAAACACGCTTAACCTCAGAGTTTCTATGTAATGGGCACCAGAAAAGAAGACGCATCTGTTGGTATAGGTAGTCCATATCAAATCCTTTAAGCTCTCCTTTAACTGTGCAATCCAGTGCTCACGAGCTCCAATCGTGGGCTGTGCTCACGCCTCTTTAAAAGCCCATTGCAGGTAGGATGTTGGACCAAAGCCTAACAATCCCCCTCCCAGCACCTGCCAGCATCTCAGCTCTAGTGCTTGGCAACCTCCACTGCCCACCATACTTTCTCAGTTCTAACGCCAACTTCTTCAGTTCAAGCGTCACGCTAGCCTCTCAGTTTCGGCCACCCAACAACCTACACCTTCAGTTCCAGTCCGTTTACCTCAGTTCCTACCACCTAGCAACCTACCTTCAGTTATGGTCTGTTTACCTTCGGTGCACCATCTCGATTCGCCCACCGCTCCTGGCAATCTCCACTACAGCGTGCATTCAAGGGAATTCGAACTCGTGACCTACTCTGATACCAGTTATTGGACCTCAAGTGCTTTACTAGATTGATGATTGTCCCACAAACCAACGCGAGTATTTTCTAGCACTCTTTGTCCTCACTCACGCGCTCCCTGGAAAACTTCCAATGAGGTCACCTATCGCTCACAAGTTTGAATCACGGGCCATGCCTCGCGCCTCTTTTAAATCCCATTGCAGGCAGAATGCTAGACCATAGCCAACATTCCCCATAGTAGTCTCAACCGCTATAGGGTCTTGAACAATCCCTGTAGCTATCTTAACTGCTGCGGATCTTCGACAACAATGGCGCCCGTAGCGGTCTCAACCACTGGGATTGCACTTAGTCTCAACTATTGTGGCTACAACATCATGTCCATCCTTTGCCTCAATTATAGCTGTCTCAACCACTGTAACATCATTAGCCTTCATAGAACTTCCAACTTCTTCTACAACTTCTACTTCACCCCTAACTGTAAATTTTCTTGCTTCCCTATAACCTTTCAGGATTTTTTGAAGGGACATGGGTTGTCGTGTGCTCAGTTTTCCCCCCAGCTGTCTCAACAGCTAATAGATTTTGAATTGCACTAGGGTCAACTATCACATGGGACTTAACCTTTTCACTGGATTTAGTTAATTATGTATTTGCTATCTCAATAGCAGTCTTTGGGTGTGGCTCTGCTGGATTCCCTGTTGGAAAATCTTCGACCAAATCAAGCACTTCTATCCATCTTCATAGCCATTTCCCGGAATTCCAATGTCTTTGTGAGAGTGGTAGTGAGCTGGTGATGAGAGAGCAGTTGTGTCCCTCATCAGTCCTTCAATAATTAGGGTGGGGGATAATGTTTCCCTAGCCCCAGACATCTGTACTCGTCAGCCATCTCACGGGATTCTCTTAAAGCTTGTCTTAGTTATGCAGTCTCTACTGCATCAGCACCATCATCGCCTTCCTCATCACTGCTTTGTAGATATATAGAATAACTGCATCTGTGAAAGAACACTTATGAGGTTCAGTTGCACTCTTACCCTTTTCCGTGTCTTCTCCATTTCTTCTTGTTTCTTCACAAATATCGCTTGACTGGAATATCCACAACAGGTTCATCAATGGTCTCCACATCTGGCTTTTCAATGACCATTGCAATTGTTTCCTCGATCCTGGTTCAACTGCAGCTGTTTCAGTAACAATTGATTCTACTACAACTCTTTCTTCAATTACAGGAGCAACTGCAACAACTTTCTTATCCTGATTTATCTTGGAGCGCCTCTCCAAAGGAATTTCAACAGATTCAGTTTCTTCAGATTCTTCAGCCTAAACTCTGACTGCTGATTCTTCTGGTTGATCTCTCAGCCCTTTCTGCGGCTGACTTCTCTGTTTCTTACCAGCTGGCTTACTTGGAGAAACTATTTTTCTTTTCTTTGGAACTGCGGAAGTTCGATCAAGTGTGGCAATTGGAACTGATTCAGATGTTTCCCCCCTTAGAAGTACCCTTTTCTTTGCAAGGGCCTTGTTTTGAGCACCTGACAAGTTGCCCTTGAACAATCATTTGTTCACATGGAATGGCTTCCCTTTCCTTAGAGGTAAGCCCTTTTTCTTTAGCAAATACCCTCCACATCTTTGTACATTTTACACACGACTTGTCAAAGATGTACTCACTCGAGTTCACCTCTAAATCTTCCAAGATGACTCGCCACATACGATTTTACTGCGGGACATGTGATTGTAAGAGCCAAACTTGATATCCACGCGCTTAGATACCACATCCATTAGCTTGTGGTATTGCTCCTTGATAACCACCTTCATAGCTGATGCATTAAACTTAGCAGCAACCTCCTCCACAGAAATCTCCTACAAAATATTCTTGAGACCAAACTCATAGTCCTTCAGCTCTGTGAGTCGCTGCTGGGAAGACGAAGCAACTCAGTCAAGTCTGTTGTGGTGATCTTGACCTCTTTACCATTCACAGAAGAATAGATGTATCATCATGAACAGAAGCATTCACATAAAACATCGCCACCTCTTTTATATATGTTTGTGGCATTGGCAGAGTAAGGAACTTTAAAAGTCCCAATTTCTCCAGATGTTTAAGGATATTCTCGCCTTCCTTGGTCTGGTGATTTCTTAACCAACCCTTCAGCATCAATAAGTGCACCGGAGTACACTTTCTCTGATAACTCGGCGAAGTTGAGTGCGGAGCTTGATGATTTCATTGGTGTCAAGGAGATTCTTGAAAGATTGAACTTTCGAACGAAGCTTTTTCTTGTAGAGAGAATTTCATAATCTTTGAGAGTGTTTGAATGTAAAAGTGAAGAGAGAGAAAAGACTATTCCGATAATATGAAACGTGGGGAGATATTTTTGGGATCGTGCATTTTTTAATTTAATCAATGGTTGAGATTAATCTGGAAAAATGCCTTTATTTTCTCGCATTAAATTCTCATAGCATTTATGGCCAATCATAAGTTTTCTATAGCAACTTTTACTATGACGCATTAAATAACGCTAACATCATCTCAAAACATTCACACTTTAATGAAAACGACCATGTTTTGTCCCTTAGCCAATAAATATGTCTGCTGACTCATTTTAGCTTGCTTGACTATGCTTCTCTCTTCAGTCTGCTAATATGACTCAGCTGTTCAGTTGACTTCACTTTGCTGAAAGTCTGATTTGGCTGTTTTACTCTGCTAAATGAGTAAAAACTCTCCTGAAACACAATTCCTTTACTTCTCATTCTCCTAAATGGGTCTTCTGAGCTTATTAACATAGCTCAATCAATCCAAGCTCGTTCTTTAACTCTTAAAATATTAATTCACATAAGGGCTTTGTGAATATATCAGCTAACTGCTTCTCAGTTGAGACATATTCCAATGGGATGTCTTTCTTTTTAACATGATCTCTAATGAAATGATATCTGAAATCAATATGCTTTGTCCTTGAGTGTAGTACTAGATTCTGAGTAATATCAATTGCTCTTGTGCTGTCACACATAATTTGAATTTCATTTTCTTCAATATCATAGTCTCTCTGTTGTTGTCTCATCCATAAGACTTGGGCACGACAGTTGCCTGCAGCAAGATACTCATCTTTAGCCGTTAATGTAGCTATAAAATTTCGTTTCTTGCTGAACTAAGAAACTAATCTATTTCAAGCAATTCACATGTACCAGATGTACTCTTCTTGCCATTCCTACATCCAACATAATCTGAATCTGAATATCCAATCAATTTGAAGCCTCCTTCCTTAGGATACCACAATCCAACTTCATGGCTTCCTTTCAGATATCTCTATCTTCTTTGCAGCACTCATATGACTTTCTTTTGGTACATATTGAAACCTTGTGTAGGTTCCAAGGGGTGTGAAGTAAGGTTTAGAATGGGGGTTGAATAAACCTTACCAAATTTTCGATTTAGTCCTTTTAAATAAATTCAACAGAGTTGACATAAACAACTGTGTCCTTGATGGACAGCTAAGTTGGCTTTTCAGCTAAGTTACCTACTCAACAGACTCGATAGCGCTGTTGATAGTATAACTTGGCTGCTCAAGCCAAATACTTAACTTGGCTGATTGGTTTTTAACAGTGGAAGACTTTACACCCTTAGATTAGATTTTAGCTTGGTTTAAAAACTTGATTTTAGCACTTAGTTATTTATCAGTTGGATTGCAAATATGATCAGCAGATATAAAATGAATATGCAGGAAAGTAAATTTACTGAAAGTAAATGACACAAATATTTTATAGAGGTTCGAAGATGGGGTAATTCTTTTAATCCTCTCTTCTCCAACTCCTGGAGGAATCCACTATGTAATAGATCAGTTTACAAAGCGGTGAACAGTCTGGAGATAGCCTTGATCACACAACTGGCTTCTCTTGCGACTCAGCTTCTTCACAGGGCAGCTGCCTTGCTACTTTAGCTCACTTCTCAAGTTCTTGGATTTGATCACGAAGCCCTCCAACAAACTTGATAATGGTTCGACCTAGAACCTTTCTACAATCCTAGCTTGGATAGTAGACCCCTTTGATTTGTTCAAAAGTTTCCTCTTCAACAGATTTGAAGTTGTCTTTCCTTCACAACTTGTGTTGGATCGATTTCCTTCGAGTTTCAGGCTTGAGGAATTGTTTGAATGTTTATGAGAATATTGCAGGTTAAGTGCTTGAATATTGCTTGCTTGTTCGTGGTTCGGGTCACCTCTTCTCAATAACTTCCTCAGCCTTTTATAGTACACATTTGAAATTTTGCCCGTTGAAGAGGTAGGCTAATTTCAAATGTCACTTTTGTTCGTTGGCTTGTCTTGTGTGCATTCCTCAATGTTGACATTTCCTCGTATTAAATGTTTTCGCAGCATTACAGGTGTCTGACACAAGGTGCATTGTTTCCCATTGGTTTATTCCTTTTGCACAATTCTGGGACAAACACTTTAGACCTGACAGCTTTGACATATTACTATATTGAGTAATATTCTTGACTTTAATCAACGAATCTAAGTCAGTTGTCTTGACTAGACTGTTGTCTTTACCCCAGGTGACTTGAGTCAGCTCCAGTCAATTGGATAACTCATCTGTCACTTCAACTTGAGACTTGGCTTCTTGAGTTGGCTTGACTGACACTTCTTACAGCTGATAACCAGCTTACTCTTCTTCAGTCGAGTCATTGACTTCCTTTTTGACCATACTCAACTGACACACAACAGAGTCTTCAATCCAGTCCACAGTTGACTTCTCGTGATTCTTTGGTATAGGTGACTTTGCTCAGCTCTTTCAGCCCTATATATTACAATACAAATTACAAGGAAAATGGGGTGCCAACTTCCTAGTTTAAGTTTTACATGGTATCATTTAAATCTACTCAATAAATTTCCTAACAATTTCCCCGTTTTTTATGATGCCAAAACTTAAAAAAAAAATATTAAAAGAGGTAAACAACAAAGATACATACAGACAATGCAGTAACAAAGAATGTATGCTTAAAATATATCTTTTTATTGATCATATCATTCTTGTCCTTTACACAGCTGTTTACATTCGGTATCAAAGTAACATAAATGTATACATGTCACAACATAGTATATCTAAGCTAAGATACATAAAGAGTGAAATTTACAGGGAAAATAAGTGAGCTTATTACAGAAGACTTACATAGATGTATTTACAACAAAAATACTCGAAGGGGTTTGCAGCAACACTTCAACGCCTTTGATGCTTCCTTCCTCTTTCTTCTTCAGCTCTTCTTCTATCTGGATCATCCATTTTTCTCTTTCTTTCCTCTTCTTCTCTCTTCTTCTTTTCGTAGGCCCGTTTGGTAGCAGGGTCATCCCTTTGCTTCCTCTCGAGCCATTCTCTAGTTTGCCTTTGATTTTCTTCTTCTTGCTTTCTTGCAGCTTCAGCGTTTTTTCTTTCAACCTCTCGGTTGGCAAGGTGATCATATCCAGCCCAGTAGATTAAGCCTTTCTTATCAGGATCTACATACGCTACGTCTTTGGGTATTGGTTGAGATTGGGAACCTCTTCCACCACCACTTCTTCCCCTTCCTGACTCAGCTCTTCCACCTCTTGGAGTGTATTGCACGGGAGTTTCGCTACACCGAGTGATCGCTTGGAAGGTCATTGCCAAATTGATTTGACCACATCCAATCCTTTCTCCCAATATAGATCCCAAGCTTGTGGTTGAGTCATTCCTTGAAAATAGCCTTCGATTTCACGATTTTAAACTCCTCAATCGATCTAGGTTCGATCCATCATCGGGCATTGTAAGTTCTCTTGGGGGTTGAATCGCAGCGTAGTCCTTTCTGGATGGAGGACCACCATATTGTTTCATGATTTCTTGAACGCGAGCATCCTGCTTTTCAGCTAACTCCTCAAATCTTGCTTCAATGATCTTTCTTTTGTCCATTGACACATCAACTTTCTCGATTGGTAAGGTCATAGGGAGTTTGCTGAGGATAGAGGCAATGACTTGACCTTGCTGAGGAGTTTCAGCGAACATCAATTCTAATTTCTTTGTACTTCCTTCCCCCTCAGCTGCATCGCTTTTCTTCAACTTTTCTTCTTTCAAACCTTGAGGAGCTCCTCTTCCCCCTTTTTGGCATCATCAAAGGAGAGAGGTACTCCAGGGAACATTCCTCCAATGAAAAAATCCAGTATGTTGATAGTTGAGTTGTGCTTGGAGTCTGATGCATCATATGCAGTTTGGAATTCTGAGTGTGTTGCCTTTGACTCGGCTGACACTATCTTCATTTCATCCATGAGAAGGCTAAATTTCTCATTCATACTGTTCTCCGGTATGGCAATTTCATTATTGTGGAAATGTTGTAGCAGTTCCATTTCCGTTTTGTGAGACTGGTTTATCCTCTCAATGTACTCTTTCATCCGATGTTGGTAGCTTTAATTATCCGCACTCCACAACATAATTTTCACAAAACAATGCTTTAAAGTAGCGGACTTGCTCAGATCTCATAGTTGTCTGTTGCGCAACCCATTCCCTGATGCGCACTATAATCCCTCTTAAATCAGCGTGAGGGTGGCATCACGATTGTCCAGAAGAAGGTCCAAAGATGCTTGATGGCGTTCCATTTTCTCAATCTCTTCACAGATAGTCTTGAAAGCTTTCCGGAACTCAGTTGCGGAGGCTGACTCGGCTTCCGGCCATTCTGCATCAAAATCAAAGTTTATTGGAACAATCATATCCGTAGGGATGACGGGCTTTTCGTGCACTGTATATTTCCTTAATTCTCTGGCAGATTCAGCTTCTAAGTCTGGCAATTCAACGGTGAAAGGAAATTTTGTCTCAAAAACATCATCGCGAACAAATGGGATCTCCGATTGATCTCTTGTGTGCGGCGCTTTCCCTTGTTCTGGATGAGTAGATTCAGCTTGCTATGCCTCACCTGCAGCAACTTCATCGGCAGTGGTCACAACTGTGGGAGCCTGTGACGGAGTTGAAGGAGTCATTCTTGCACTGTGAGAGCCTCACGAGATGAATCGGTTCCAGCTAGGGCATTTGAGATGTTTTGCCCAATTGAATGAGCCTCAGCTGTCTTAACAGCTTCTTCGGTCTCAGTGGGTTTGTCCATTTGAGTATTCGTGTCCTCAGTTGTATCATCAGCGTCATCGAAGGATGATGAGACCTGTGGAGTTGGCTCATCATCAAAATTAAATATCATGGGAGCCGTTTTCTCACTGACTTGGCTCTGAGATTTGTGAACATCCTCAGCTATGTCCTTCGTAGGATAATCATGTTGAACGGACTCAACTTCATCTTCCGATCCCAGAAATGATTGTCAATGTTTTCTTGGGAGTCTTGAAGGGCACCAATAAATATCACCTTCAAGTTGAGGAATGTTCTCGCCAACACCTTTACCAAGGGAAGTCTCAACCTCCCGTTGGCCTTCAATACCCCAGGCAGCAGTCTCCGCTGCTGCAGGGCCTTCAACAATCCCTTCGACAGTCTCAGTTGTCTTAGGGTCTTCTATTCTCCCTTCGACAGACTCAACTATCTTAGGGTCTTGGACATTGGCATCCAAAGGAGTCTCAACCCCTTGAATTGCACTTTCAGAGCCCAGAGTGTTAACTCCTGGGCTTCACCATGCTTTGCCTCAACAGAGAGATAGCGAGATCATCGACCTTCAAAGCGGTTGACATTTCTTGGGGGGAAACTCTTCCACCACAAAATGGGAGGTTGTAACGAAGGTGAGAAATAATTTGAACAACAACAGATCGACATTGACAAAGCTCGGACCACTTCAAGTTGAGGGGTCATGTTCTCCTAAGACGCGGCTTTGTCAACAACTTTACCAAGTAGGTGTGAGAACACCTTCAACCTTAGCTTGGTGCCCAAATTCCCACTTCATCGCCATCACCCCCATTTTCGATTGCATAGGGGCGTCTCCATTCAATGTACGCCGCAATTTGTTGTGCCACTCCCAAAGGATCAATCCCTTCGTTTGGGAAGACTCTCTTGGACCTTCTAGTCTTTTCCCGTGTGGCTTTGGATTCTCCTTGCCGCATTTCAACTTCTCAGCTGCAGCAGCAGGATCCATGTCCTTTTCTTGGATTTCATGTGAGTATGCTCTAGAGAGCATATCAAGATACATGTGAGTATGCTCTAGAGAGCCTGTAAATGCGCACATCTTGGATTTCTCAAATGCCCGGGCTTGCTCGGCAGCTCTCTCCTTTTCTTCCTCTTTGATAATGCAAAGGATGTCTAAACAATTTTCTTCATTTAGGGCAGATCGGACATCATTTATGTAGAGGAATCAGAGAAGCTCTTCTTCTTCTTAAATGAACTCAGGGCGAGTGAATTGCACCCTTGAGTGATCCAACTTCCATGCTCTCCACTCTCTTAAGCGTCGTTGAATATAAGGATAAACTGGAGAATACATGATCACATCATCATCATCATTTTCATCTTCACCTCCAGA
This sequence comes from Rehmannia glutinosa, assembly GCA_016081115.2. Taxonomy (NCBI): domain Eukaryota; kingdom Viridiplantae; phylum Streptophyta; class Magnoliopsida; order Lamiales; family Orobanchaceae; genus Rehmannia; species Rehmannia glutinosa. Next base: position 163,276 of record JABTTQ020002358.1, on the reverse strand, counting down.
TTGAGGAATGGGAGGTAAGAGACTTTGCTCTTCCTCAGATGCAGCGACATCAATTATAGGAGGGGATACAACTCTTTCAACTTCGTGGTTCGATTGTCTCGGCCGCTTCACTTTCTCACCGTCTTCCTTGCAGCTAGGTCTTCGGCGGGTCTCTCTGTTGACCATCATCAGCAGACTGCATCAATTCATCAACAATTTCCGGAGACTACTCTTCTTGATCACCAGTAGTCTCAATTGCTTTCTCCGGCTGAGTATCGGCTTCAGCTATCTTTTCAAGCTCAGATTGCTTGAACAACCGTCTCTTCTTGGGGTGAACCAGTGGTACTTCTGGTTCTATCTCAGCAGATTCATCAGAAGTAGGGATTTGGACACTCTTCTTAGAGATAGCTGCCTTCCTCGACTTGGCAGTCCTCTTCTTCTTTACGATAGGGGAGGGAATATGGTGTTCCTCCTCTATCTCGGCTGCGAGGGCGGGTCTCGGTTGTTGCGGGTGACTGACTGGGCATGGGCAAGAGCTTTGGACTTGGCTGTGGGAGCAGGTGCTTTCTTTGGCTTGGCTGCAGGGGCAGGAGCAGGCTTGGATACCGCAGTTTTCTTCTTTGGTGGATGAGTCTCAACTGCGTCTTCGGGATCAGTTGATTCCCCCTCATTAGTATCAGCCTTTCTGGCATGGGCCTTCTTCTGGGCACCAGAGAGGTTTGCCCTAAACATCTTCTTGTTCACATGGAAGGGCTTTCCATGACGAAGAGCAATGCCCTTTACCTCCATAAGATGGCCAAGTACAAGGCCATAGCCCAACGAGCATCCAAAGGATCCGTCCTTCTTAAAGGTCTTGTTCAGCACATTCTGGCAGAGTCTGCTATAAACAAACTCAGCCCAGTTAACCTTCTTTCCTTGCATGATCGCAACCATCATGATCAACTTAGTTTTGGACAGCTGATTGAAGCTTCCAAATTTCATGTCAACACATTTCGAGACGACATCCATCAGCTTGTGATAGTCGTCTTTCAACAGTTTCTTCTTGGCTGTGTAGACCACTTTCGCAGCATACTCAGGCTTGGCAACTTCCTTCCAAGCCGCAGCTAAGTCGACATCAGCTTCATAGATGTCTTATAAACCCTCCGCGGGCAATAAACAGTGCTCAACAATGTCTTTTGCATTGAGCTTGATGACCATGCTATAGACCGAAGACTTGATTTCATCATCCTGCACTTCAGCATTCACGTAGAACGTAGCAACATCTTCAAGGTATGTGTGAGAGTATTCCATTGTCAAAAAGTCCATCAGGCCGGACTTCTCCAACATCTCAGCTATCTTCTGAACCAGGGTTTCATCGACACCCTGTTTGATCATCCCGTCAAAATCCACTGAGGCACCAGTGTGGATTTGCTTTGAGAGCTTCACGAAATCATACTTTGGGGCCATTTTTAGACGTTTCTACCGATCGAAAATACGAGAAACTTGCTTGAGAAAGACTAGGGTTTTCACGAGGTTCCAGAGAGAAAATGCTTCCTTTGCTCGAAGATGAACAGTTTGCGTGAGGAGAGAGAAATGCAACGTTCCGTATATAAAGGTCGTGAAAGGACATATTTCGAATTTTGAAATTTTGATCAAAATCAACGGCTAAGATTAAAAAGTTGAAACCGCATTTAATTCGCCACATTAAATGCAGCAGCATTTATATCCAATCATATGGCTTATTTGTGCGGCTTTTTATCTTGTGGATGTCATTATTATGCTGACGTCATCCTTGAAAACATTGCCGCTCAATTAAAACGACTGCGTTCTTGTCACTTAGCTCATAAATGATTCAACTTATATCCAAGGTGACTTAACTCTGCTTCTCTCTTCTCATGAAATAACTCAGCTGTCAACTAACTCGATATAGATGACTTCCCGATTAGGCTATTTCACTTGGCTGAAATGTGAAACTTGCTCTGCTTTCATTTTCTCAGCTTCTTTCTTTGATGATTGAGTCTTTTGAGTTTCAACTCAGCTCAATTAATCCTAACTCATTCTTGAGCTCTTCAAACCTTGATTCACATAGAGGCTTTGTGAAAATATCAGCTAACTATTTATAAGTTGAGATGTATTCCAAGGTGATGTCTTTCTTTTCAACATGATCTCTTATGAAATGATATCTGATATCATTGTGCTTTGTTCTAGAATGCAACACATGATTCTAGAGTGATTGTTGCAATAGCACTAGTGTTATCACACCTAATTGGAATTTCTTTTTCTTCAATATCATAATCTCTCAGTTGTTGTCTCATCCATAAGACTTGGGCACAACAATCGCGCCCTTGACTATGTACTCTGCTTCAGCTGTGGATGTGGCAATTGAATTTTGTTTCTTACTGAACCAAGAAACCAATCTATTTCCAAGCATTTGACATGTACCTGAGGTACTCTTCATGTCAACTCTACATCCAACATAGTCTGAGTCTGAGTAACCAATCAGCTTGAATCCACCTTCCTTTGGATACCATAAGCCAACTTCATGGCATCTCTTCAAATATCTTAGAATTCTCTTAGCTGAAGTCATATGGCTCTCCTTTGGTGCAGATTGAAATCTTGAACATACACCTACTGCAAAGGTGATGTCTGCCTGCTTGCTGTTAGATAGAGCAATTATCCAATGAGTGCTCGATATCTGGTTTGATCCACAGCTTTGCCATCTACATCCATGTCCATCTTGACTGAAGTATTCATTGGAATTTTCACAGAAGACTTCTCTTCCATACCAAATTTCTTTATCAAATCTCTGGTACATTTTGTTTGACTTATGAAGGTTCCATCCTTCATTTGCTTGACTTGAAGTCCTAGGAAGAAAGTCAGCTCTCCCATCATGCTCATCTCAAATTTACCTTGAATAAGGTTTGAGAACTTGTCACACAGCTCTTTATTTGTGGAACCAAAAATGATGTCATCCACATATATTTGAACAAGCAGTATACTCTCTCCATGTTGAATTCTGAAGAGCGTTCTATCAACCTTGCCTTTGGTGAATCCATTGTCAGTTAGAAATTGAGACAATGTATCATACCATGCTCTTGGTGCTTGTTTCAATCCATATAACGCTTTCTTAAGCTTGTAGAATTTATCTCCAATAGTTTTCTGCTCAAAACCTGGAGGTTGTTTAACATAGACTTCTTCCTCTAATAGTCCATTCAGAAATGCACTCTTCACATCCATTTGATACATAGTGAAGTTCTTATGTGCAGCATAAGTAAGAAATATCCTTATTGCTTCCAATCTTGCAACAGGAGCAAAGGTTTCATCAAAATCTATACCTTCTTCTTGTCAATACCCTTTGGCTACCAATCTTGCTTTGTTTCTTACAACAGATCCTTCCTCATTCATCTTGTTTCTGAAAACCCATTTTGTGCCAATAACATTTTGATGGGTTGTCCTCTGCACTAATTCCCATACTTTGTTTCTTTCAAACTGATTCAGCTCTTCTTGCATGGCTTGAATCCAATGTGTGTCATCCAATGATTGAGACACATCTTTAGGCTCTATTTGTGAAATAAAACAAGTGAACATAGCTTCATGTTATGCTCTGGATCTGGTTCTTATGCCATCTCTAACATCTCCAATAACTAACTTTGGTGGATGGTCTCTCAGCCATCTCACATCAGGTTGGAGTAAGTCTGCTGGATTCAGCCGTCTCGCAGGTGAGTTGTCGTGAACAACTCTTTCATTTTCATTCAGCTGTAGACCATCCAGCTGTCTTTGAGATTCAGCTATCTCATCTTCATCTGGGTTGATTGCTCTTACTTGACTTCAATATAAGGACTCTTCTGTATAGTTGGCTGATTAAGCTTATGAGCTAACTCTCCAATGTCTTCTCCATTTACATTAGGTTCATCAATGACCACATTGATATACTCTTCTGTAACCATAGTCCTCTTGTTCAACACCCTATTGGTTTTAATCTCAGCTGAGTATCCCAAAAAGATACCTTCATCAACTTTAGCATCAAAAGCCTTCGAATTATCTTCGCCATTGTTATGAATGAAACATTTACATCCAAATATCCTGAAATATCCAACATTTGGCTTTCTCCCTGTCCAAATTTCATAGGGAGTCTTGGTCAATTGTCTGTTGATCATGCATCTATTTTGAGTATAGCATGTTGTGTTAATGGCTTCAGCCCAAAATCTCTTAGGCAATCCAAATTTTCAACTAACATGGTCTTGCGACTTCCTTGAGGGTTCTATTCCTTCTTTCAGCCACTCCATTCTGTTGTGGAGTTCTTGCAGCAGATAACTCATGAGCAATTCCATTTTCAACACAATAATGAGTTATTATCCCATTTACAAACTCAGTTCCTCCATCAGATCTTATTTTTATAATGGTTTGGCTCTTTTCATTTTGAACTCTTTTCATCAGCTGAGGTAACTTCTGCAAAGTTTCCTTCTTTTTACACATGAAGATTGTCCATGTATATCTTGAGTAGTTATCTACCACCACTAAGGTGTATTTCTTTCCACTTATGTTGGTTGGCCCAACTGGACCAAATAAATCCATATGCAACAGATGTAATATCCTTGTTGAAGAAGGACTTGCCTTATCCTTGAATGAAGACTTTATTTGCTTTCCCATATGGCATGCATCACATACACTTTCTTTCTTGTATACTGAATCTGGCAATCCTTCTACAAGATGACTCCTTGCAAGCTTGTTGATTGTCTTGAAATTCAGATGACTCGACCTTTTTGCCACCACAACCAACTTGATTCGGCCGTGCTCTTTGCTAGAGATAAGTGCTTGGTGTAGCATGGACCAATCTACCATATACATATTCTTTTGTCTTGATCCTTGCAAAGACTATTTCATTTGATTCAAAGATCTTTGATCTGGCACACTCCCATGTTGAATCCAACATTGTAGCCTTTATCAAAGAGTTGGCTGATGCTTAACAAGTTGAAGTTGAGGCCTTCAACATAAGCAACATCTGTGACTTCCAATCCATTCTTCTTGATAGATCTTGTGCCTTTGATTTCCCCTGGAGCTTCATTTCCTCCAAATACGACTTTTGCACCTCTAATCTCCTTGAATCTTGACACGTTTTTCCTATTTCCTGTCATATGTTTGGAACAACCACTATCCAGGTACCAGGTTCCTTGGCACTCAGCTGTTCCTTGAACCTGCAATCAAGGAAATTAGTTTTTAGGTACCCATACTTGTCTGGGTCCTGAGGTGTTAGTGCTATAAGATGATCCAACCAACCTATAGCCAAAAGACTTGACTCTAAGAGGTTGACATCTATCAGTGCCATAATCATAGTGCACATTAGCAAATTTCTTTGGGGTTTTAGGTTCATACAACTGTCTCTTTTGTCTGCATGCCTGTGTTTGTGTTTCAGCAATTGCTTTCTTGGGATAGTTGTGATATTTCTAAGTGTAGTTCTTGGGTGCGTATGTGTGCTGATAATAGCTCTTTTGCCTTTGGAATGACCTTTGCTGAGGTTTAGGTCTTTGCCATCTTGGCTTGTATTCCATAGGTCTTTGCTGATGTTTCACATTATTCCAATCAGCATAGTTTGGATAGTTTCTACCATTCCCATCATGTGTGTTTCTCTGACGAAATTTATGGGGTTTCTGGTAGCTCTGTTTGGGTTTCACAGAGTATTTTTGTTTGGAGTTTGCTGAGGAACTCGGCTGGATTTCTTCTCAGCTGTCCTCTCAAAGATACTCAATCGTTGTTTTCCTTTCCCTTTGTATCCAAGGCTAGTTTGTTTGTGATTGTGCTTTGGAGTGAATGTGGGTGCAGCATTCAGTGCTTTGGATTTTTGAGATGCTTCATTGCTTGAAGATCCTTTTTCCAAAATCACTCTTGAAGTTTGACTGTGCACAAAGGAATTAAATCCTATGCATGTCTTATCTCCACATTCTTTTTCACTCATGATAAGATCATCCAATGATTTGGATGCCTTTGTAAATGAGGCAATCACTTTTTGAGATTTTTTCCCTCTTTTGTATAGCAGCTAACTCTGCTGTGATCTTTGCATTTTCAGCCTTCAGCTCAGTGTTCTCATCAGCTATATGACTCGGAGTACTAAGCTCTTTAGTCAACTGTGAGTTTTGGCTTTTAAGCTGGTTGTTTTCCTCATTTAGAATTGTGTGTGAGGATTTTATGTGTTCAATATCTTTCATCATTTTGCCTAATGAATCATGAAGATCAGTGGGTGATGAAGTGTGTGTATCACAATTACTATCACTTGAATCTGGATGAGATGAGTTAGAGTGTACCTCATCTTCTTGATCTGGTTGATCTTGTTCTTTAGCCATAAGACAAATCATAGCCTCTTCCTCAGAATCACTTGAGTAGTCAGCTTCACTACTCTCTGAGTCTGCTGCTTCTTTGGATTTAACAGTCTCAGCAGCCAACATGGCTTTCTTCTTTTCATGTCTTCTTTCCCTGAAGACTTTTCTGTTTGATAAATGATTTTATCATGATTTTGATGATTTTGTTTTTATACCAAAACAATGTTTTTAAAGGTTGTCCAAATACTCCTAAATGATTTAAAATGGTTTTAATATTTTCCGGAGTATTTCTACAAGTTTATTTCCGATATAAATTGGACAACACTTTTGATGATTTTGTGTTAATGTGTTTTTACACCAAAACAATGGTTCTAAAATATTGTCCTAATACTCCCGATCAGTCTAAAATATTTTTACTATTTTTTGGAGTATTTCTTGAAGTTTATTTTCGATAAAAATTGGACAATACTTTTGTTTTGAGGCCAATCGGTCGCCCTATAGGGCATCCTGTACTGAAAATTGTGAAAAACAGTGAATAAGCTATTTGCTTTGAAAAAGGCTGTTAACCGGGTCAACAGGGTGGTAGACCGGTGGTCGACCGGTCGACCGGGCGTCGACCGGTGCGGTCGATCGCGGCCGGTGACCGTACTGGGATCATCTTTCTCAAACAGAACTTTTGGACTCGTTTTTGGTTCTCCTCGACCGGCTGGACATAGGGTCGACCGGTCGGACCCCCATCGACCGGCCGCCTGTGTAAATGTGTTTTCTCATTTTCAAACGTCTATTTGTGCGCGACCGATCGCCTAAAGTTTGATGACAAAATTCTAACCGTTGTGCAAGCAGACAACTTTTCCCTAAATTGTGGGATTGATTTCTAACACTCTTTTCTTCAATTGTCTTGCAATTTTTTACAGAATTCATGTCCCCAAGAGGAGCCTATCATGTACAAGACATCTTTTATCATGTACAAGACATCTTGAAGCAACACTAGAAGAGAGAAAACTACAACACAACAAGATACACTCAAGAATACACTTGTTTTTACATTGTCTTATTTCTTGTTGTAATTTGCCTAGCTATTCACTTTCACATTCTTGAGGTGTAGGCTTTTCTTGATTACACTGCACTCTATTGTATTATCAATTATCGAGTTTAATCTTGAATTTGGGTAATCATTCAACATAAGATATCCTTGTGGGTGTTCTTGTGGTAAGAACACACTTGGGTGATCTAGGTGTTAGGTGTAAGAAGATTGTGGTAATCTTCTTGTTGAGTTGTTGAAGAATTTGGTATTCTTCAAGGTTGAAGATTGTGGTAATCTTCACAAGGTGCCGTTGGAGATTGTGGTAATCTTCAAGTGAGATTGTGGTAATCTCAAAGGTGGTGTTGAAGAAGAGTGTGGTGCTCTTCAAGGTGTTGTTGTAAGTTGGTGTTGTATTAATTTTGGTAATTAATAAAATCTTTTTCTTTTTGAAATCCATCCCTGATATCTTTGGGGTGGTAGAGGATTAGGCCCTAGGTGGGTTGAACCTCATTAAATCGACGTGTGTTGTTTACATTCCGCACCTTTATTATTGTCTTTGAGCATTCAGTTCAAAAAAGAGGGTAAAATCGAAAAGATGGAGATAATCTATTCACCCCCCCTCTAGATTATCGTAGCCGCTTGGACTTACATTTTCTATCTTCTTCATTCCTATATTTGTTGACTGGTGGATATGAGCAGTCAACTGCAAAGTGTCCTGGTTGTCTGCAGTTCCAACACAGGTTATCAGCTCTTTGATCAGCTTTTTCTATTCTTGTATTACCAGCTCTCTGATATTCAACCCTTTGATGCTCAGCTCTCTCGGGTGGCCTGTCTTCCCTTGACTTGGAAGGAGCTGGATGTCTTCTGGAGGTCTCATCTTTATTTCTTTTATAGTTCTTATTGAAGAACTTGTTGAATCTTTTGACCATCAGGTCAATTTCCTCCTGGTCTATGGCTTTCTTTGGTTCAGCTCTCTTTCCATCATTAGCCATTACTGCAGCTGTCTTGGGTACAGTTGTCTCCTCTTGCTTTTTTCTTCTCAGCTCAAACTCATAGACTTTGAGATATGAGAATAGCTCATTATTGGATGTTTTTGAAAGATCCATTGAATGTCTCATAGCCATAACCTTCATTTCCCATTCAGCTGGAGGCTTCTCAAGATCTTCATACACATTTCATTTTGTGTATATTCCTTCCCAAGAGCTTAAAGCTCATTTGTGATCTCAGTGAATCTGGCATCCAGCTGATCCAAGGTTTCACCTGCAAGCATTTTGAAATTTTCAAATTTTTGAACAGCAACAATTAATTTATTTTCCTTACTTTGTTCTGATCCTTCACAAATTAAAGTCAGCTTATCCCAAATCTCTTTTGCAGATTTGCAAGATTTGACTTTGTTGAACATGGCTTTGTCCAACGTCTTGTAGAGTATATCCTTGCCCAAATTGTCCAAGTTGTATCTCTTCCTACCCTCATTAGTCCACTCAGTCCTTGGTTTTTCAACCATGGATGGTCTTGCTTCAGCGGCAGCTTCTTCACCTTCAGTTGCAGCTGCTCTTCTTATAGCCGTGTTCACTTTGAGTATTTGCAGTGGCCCATCCTCTATCACAAGCCACATTTCATCATGTAATGTAGATAGATGAACCTGCATGCAAATTTTCCAATCATCAAATTCTTCAACAGTGAACATAGGAATGCGTGTAAGATTTGCTTCCATGATAATAACTTTGCTTAGAAATGAAAGACTTTGAAACACAAGTGTTTAAAACGTTTTTTGAAAATATAGAGATCTAGTTCAGTAACCAGTGTGGAAGGCTCAATGAACCAACCGCTCTGATACCACTTGTAGGTCCCAAGGGGTGTGAAGTAAGGTTTAGAAAGGGGGGTTGAATAAACCTTACCAAATTTTTGATTTAGTCCTTTTAATCAAATTCAACAGAGTTGACTCAAACAGTTGTGTCCTTGATGGACAGCTAAGTTGGCTTTTCAGCTAAATAACCTACTCAACAGACTCAATAGAGTTGTTGATAGTATAACTTGGCTGCTCAAGCCAAATACTTAACTTAGCTGATTGGTTTTTAACAGCGGAAGACTTTACACCCTTAGATTAGATTTTAGCTTGGTTTAAACACTTGATTTTAGCACTTAGTTATTTATCAGTTGGATTGTAAATATGATCAGCAGATATAAAATGAATATGCAGGAAAGTAAATTTGCTGAAAGTAAATGACACAAATATTTTATAGAGGTTCGAAGATGGGGTAATTCTTCTAATCTTCTCTTCTCCAACTCTTGGAGGAATCCGCTATGTAACAGATCAATTTACAAAGCGGTGAATAGTCTGGAGATAGTGTTGATCACACAGCTGGCTTCTCTGGCAACTCAGCTTCTTCACAGGGCAGTTGCCTTGCTACTTCAGCTCACTTCTCAAGTTCTTGAATTTGATCATGAAGCCCTCCAACAAACTTAATAATGGTTCGACCTAGAACCTTTCTACAATTTTAGCTTGGTGTTAGAGATATTTTTCTAACCGCAAGTCTACGGTGTCAAGTTTTAATATAGAGAAGTAAGGTTGTCGAATCCACAGGGAATAATTATCAAATTATCGCTAAGTACTATATTATAGTAGTCTAACTTTATTTAGAAATTCAATAATTGATGGAGTTGATTATACTAAAACTACTAAAAATAAATTAAGACTATGAAAATATCAATGAGTTTATCCAAATGATTAAATGAATTCTAGAGGTATGATGAATCTAGTTATCCCTTATGTTGTCAATATGGTTTATCAATCATCAATTATCATTTTATAAGTCAAGATTTCTACAATAATCATTCCCTTTCTCAAGTGCCAATGATTTTAGATTCAATTGGGAAATCAATATCTCTATAAAAATCACCAATCAAAATCTCAATAAAAGCTATGAATCTTGATAAAATGACTTCAAAGGATTCACAAATCTCTCAATTCTATGAAATCCTAGGTTATGCTATTCCAAGGTCATGTATTCAATTACCTCTCTCAAGTGTCAAATCAAATACACCAAACAATCTAAATTATTGATCAAGTAATTTAGAAGCAATAGATCGAAATAGCACAAATAAATTGATAGATCTAGATTGACAAACCACAATCTCAAAACATAAGTTCAAACATAGATTACATCAATCCTCTAGAATTATAGTGTTTAGCTCATGATTAAAGAAAATGAATCCATGAAAATACAACAATACATCTTACAAGATATGAAGAAATCAATAAAATAAGAACAAGAGTTGAGGATCTTCTCTATTTCTAGATGATAGAAGCCTCCAATCTTCTTCTCCAAATTCTTCTCAAAATGCTCAAATTCTTCTTCCTTGTCTTGTAGCTTTTTTTTTGTCTTCCCAAGGATTCCAAGATCCACTATTTCAAGCCCCAAGGCTAGTATTTATAGTACCCAAAAGTCCAAGAAAGGGGTAGGTGAACATAGGTTTTCCGCCCCCCACAGCTGCGGCCCAAAGAATTTTCAAAAAAATGCCGCCTGAGCTGCAGCTTCCCACGTGAAATTTGGAGTGTTTTGCCTGTCTTCTTGGGCGCCGCAGCCCCGCCGCTTTTTTTCGCCCACCGAATGTCCGAATTTGGTTTTGAGCCCCGCATCAAAGTTTTAGCTCTATCTCTTAGCTTTCCATAGCCACTTGAATCACCTCAATATCAATTTTTTGTAAATAGAGTTATGGCCAAAATACGAAACCCTGCCAATGATGGAAATTTCGACGCATTTGGACGCGTTTTTCAAATCAATCTCTCGTTGTTTGATCGTTTATACTTCTTTTGATACACGATTCATTAATATGACTATAAACTCAATATAATTGGCTCTCAACATGGCTTGACTCCTCAAATGACTCAAACAATGGAAATTAATGCCTAACCTATGAGATATAACAAAAACGACTCAAAATACTCAAAAACAACACAAAACTCTAGTATCGGAAGCCCAAATCATTGGTATAAAACCAAGTGAACAAATACCCCCAAACTTAGAATATTGCTTGTCCTCAAGCAATTACAACTCTAAAATGAAAAATACAAGACAGAGAACAATACAAACAAACCGCAAAACTTCACAACCAAACTCATTCGTCAAATTTTGTTTCACTATCAATCAAGCGCGTATTTTCACAATGTGATCATGATGGTGGAATGGTCATGCCAACCCCGTTTTCATTATCCAGATAGATTCACGCAATCAAGTGTTTTCAAGATGATCCGTTTTTGAATATTGAGATAAGATGTTTACCGCACTCCATAGACTTGTCTTTCACACTAATCTCCACTAATGTAGGCTAATGTAACACAAGGATCAATAGGACTTTTAAAGCTTGTAATGTGGGCTTAGGGTAAGGTAGGAAAATACACGAATAAGCGGCTCAAATCACCCAAACACACAATTAACACTTCGAATTATCAATAGGCACTACCCTTCACTTTCTTTTTTTTTTTTTTTTTTGGCATCCTCAATGTTTATGAACTTTCAATCCCGTTGATTTTTTTTTCTTTTTTTTTATTTTCTCTTTTTTTAGGAACCCCCAAACTTATTCTTTTGCGTACATGGGGTTTCGTCTTTTCTTTTCTCGGGCAACTTCATTCAATTAAACACATACCCTTCTAATCATCCCTTCCTCAACCTTCAACATTTTTCTATATTATGTGTGTATGTATGAGTGATGGGTAATTAGGATTTTCACATTTAGGCTCTGGGTATTCGATTGGTTGCCAAAGAAACGGGTTTATAAGGCTCAAAGGGGGACACTAGGAAAAATATAATGCAAAGGTAGGCATTTTAGGCTCTAGCTTGTTCAAAGATGGCCTAAATCACTTCCTCATGGTTACTTCGCCTAAGATTTCGCCTCGACTAGTGATCAGACAAGTTCTAGCATCCGGTGGGATCATAAAAAGAACCACTCAATTGCATAAATCATCCCCAAATAAATCATCGAGTTAAGCATATAGATGGAATTAATGGAAAGAAGATTAAATCACGCTTCGGACACATGCTCTTTTGACCGCTCAACTCATATTCAACAAATTCACTTAGTCATGCATTTCACAATTTAACAAACGCCCGACTCAACTCTAGACTCTTTTTTTTTCATTTTTTTTCACTCAAGACCCGACTCGATGAATAAAAATAGACTCGCACCCCCAAACTTAAAATGACATTGTCCCCAATGGAGAGGTGGGAAAAAGGACTTTCCTGGTAGCCGAGGAGCGAAGGCTCCTTAAGTCATGTGATACCACTACGTGTATGAGGTGTCTCGTATAAGCTCAAAATGCATCCTAGCGCACAAGCCCGTGGGCGTTGTATGCTCCGAGGTGTGGTCTTGTTCTTTCCTTCGCCTTGGCCCGACCCTTTTTGGCTTCGCATCTTTGCAACCTAGCAAGGTAGACAAGAAAACAAAACTCGTGGAACCAAGGAACTTGGTTATGGGTGAGAAATCAAAAATCACAAAGACATACAAAATGCACCCAAGTAGAAAATATAGTGCCATGTCAAAAGATAAGCATGGAGATGCAAAATAGCACTAAACAATGTGAAACGCTCATTGGGGCATTTCATCAAACACCTCATATGCATGAATTTGGGCAAAGATAGTAAATGCAATGGATAACTCAATTCAATCCCAAAATTCAACACCAAACCTAAGTCTAGCATGATCAACCAATCCACAATCCATACATCAACACAATTATCTAGCACTTCTACAATCCAATCACACCAAAAATCACAAGATGGGGAAAACCATGGGGTGGGTTTTGGAAGTTGCAAACTTACCTAATAATGAGTGAATGAGATGAAGAATGTGTGTGTGGTGTTAAAGTGCTCCGTTGTGACAATGGAGTGAGATATGTGGGATTTTCACAAATAAGAGGGGTGAAATGTGATGCAACTTATTACTAATAATGCAAAAACTTAGAAAAAACAAAAACAACTACTAAACTAAATTAAAACTAAGAAAGCAATAAAAGGGGCTTGGGTTGCCTCCCAAGAAGCGCTAAATTTATAGTCGTTAGCCGGACCCAACTATTCGGACTCAAGAAATTTCATCACCAAGTGGAAGATTTAAAACCTTCCTTGCTTCGTTCCCAAAATAATGTTTCAATCGTTGTCCATTTACTTGGAACGAATTCCCATCGTTTCCTCTCAACTCAACGGCACCATAAGGAAATACACGTTCAACCACAAATTGTCCTGGACCATCGCGACTTGAGTTTACCCGGAAAGAGTTTCAATCGAGAATTGAACAATAACACTGTTGGCCGGGTAAGAATTCACGCCGCAGAATCATTTGATCATGCCATTTTTTCGTTTTTCTTTATACATTTTGGCATTTTCATATGATTCTTAACGAAATTCTTCCATTTCGTTTAATTGAAGTAATCGTTTTTCACCGCCTCTTTCAAGTTAAAATTCAATTTCTTAATTGCCCAATAAGCTCGATGCTCAAGTTCAACCGGCAAATGGCATGCTTTACCAAACACCAATCGATATGGTGACATACCAATGGGTGTTTTATAAGTCGTCGCGATAAGCCCATAAAGCATCATCGAGCTTTTGTGACCAATCCTTTCGATTAAAACTCACCGTTTTTTCAAGAATTTGTTTCACTTCACGATTGGAAATTTCGGCTTGACCATTGGATTGAGGATGGTAACCAAGCGCAATCTTATGACGCGCACCAAATTTAGCCGAAGGTTATTAAATAATTTATTACAAAAATGCGTACCTTCATCACTTACAATAGCTCGAGGTGTACCGAACCGAGTGAAAATATGCTTGTGCAAGAATTTGATTACTACCTTAGCATCATTCATTGGTGTAGCAATCGCCTCACCCACTTGGAGACGTAATCAACCGCAAGCAAAATGTACAAATTTCCATAAGAAGCAGGAAATGGCCCCATAAAGTCAATACCCCATACATCAAACAACTCCACCTCCATTATATTTGTCAAGGGAAGCTCATGACGCCGTGAAATATTACCAACCCTTTGGCATCGATCACAAGTCTTCACAAAAGCATAACAATCCTTGAATAATGTTGGCCAATAAAAACCAGATTGTAGTACCTTTGCAAAACATTCGGGTTGGCTTAAATGTCCCCATAAGATGAGGAATGACAATGTTGAAGAATCTCTCCAATTTTTTCCTTTGGAACACAACGGCGAATGATAAAATCTGCACATCTCTTGAACGAACGGATCATCCCACAAATAAGACTTAACATCATGTAGGAATTTTTCTTTTGGTGTGAAGTCAAGTCCGATGGCAAAACTCCTCCCGCGAGGTAATTAACAAAATTTGCGTACCAAGGTAATGATGTCTCGCACGCATAATTTGTTCATCGAGAAACGATTCTTTTATTGGACTCTCAATCACCTCGTGAGGTTTGCTCAATGCGAATAGATGGTCGGCAACCACATTTTCACTTCTTTTTTATCTCTAATCTCAATATCAAATTCTTGCAAGAGCAAAATCCATCGAATTAACCGAGGTTTTGCATCCTTTTTGGAGAAAAGATATCGGATTGCCGCATGATCCGTATAAACAATTACCTTTGTACCCACCAAGTAAGCTCGAATTTATCAAATGCAAAAACTACCACCAACATCTCTTTTTCGTGGTGGTGTAGTTTTGTTGGGCGTTGTCCATGGTCCTACTTGCGTAATAGATAGCTTTAAAATTATGTCTCTCCTTTGACCAAGCACGGCACCCACCGCATAATCACTTGCATCGCACATAAGCTCAAATGGTTGAGTCCAATCCGCACTATCATAATTGGAGATGAAACAAGTGCCTTTTTTATCTGTTCAAACGCCTGCAAACACAACTCATCAAAGCAAAAGATAACATCTTTTTCAAGGAGATTACAAAGTGGTTTAACAATTTTTGAAAAGTCTTTTATGAATCTCCTATAAAATCCTGCATGCCCTAAAAGCTTCTTATGCCTTTCACATTTGAAGGTGGGGTAGCTTTTCAATAGCCACAACTTTTGCCCTGTCAACATCCAAACCTGTACAAGAAATACGATGCCCAAGCACAATCCCTTATTTGACCATAAAGTGACATTTTTCCCAATTAAGTACAAGATTAGTTTCCTCACAACGTTGCAAAACCATAGATAAGTTATGCAAACAATGGTCAAAAGAAGTACCAAAAACAAAAAATCGTCCATAAAAATCTCCATGATTTCCTCAACCATACCATGAAAAATCGCCATCATACACCTCTAAAAGTAGCGGTGTATTACATAATCCAAATGGCATCCTGTGAAATGCAAAAGTACCATATGGACATGTAAAAGTAGTCTTTTCTTGATCTTCGGGGCAATGGCGATTTGATTGTATCCGAATAGCCATCAAGAAAACAATAATATTCGTAACCTTAACCCGTCCAAATTTGATCAATAAAGGGGAGGGAAAATGATCCTTACGAGTAGCTTTATTCAATTTTCTATAGTCAATACATACTCGCCATCCTGTGATTCCGTCGTGTAGAAATTAATTCATTGTTATCATTTTTCACAATCGTCATACTTCCCTTTTAGGGACAACATGTACCGGACTCACCCATGAACTATCGAAATGGCATAAATAATACCGCCTTTAGCCACTTTAAAACCTCATTTCTCACGACTTCTTTCATTGCGGGATTAAGTCGTCTTTGGTGTTCAATAGATGGTTTATAAGATTCTTCCATTAAAATTTTGTGCATTACAATGGAAGGACTTATACCTTTCAAATCAGAAATATACCAACCCAAGGCCGACTTATGTTCACGAAGCACACGCAACAACTTATCCAATTCGGATGAAGATAATGAAGCGAAACAATTACCGGGTAAGTTTTATCTTTTCCCAAAAATGCATATTGAAGATGTTCCTAAGTTCCTTTAGTTCTAAAGTACCTTTGGGAATATTTTCAATATTGGCATTTTCTAATGCTTCATTTTGTTTTTCTTTTACAATTTCTTTAGCCTCAAGGAAAGAATAAACTCAAGCAAATCAATATCATCACTATCTTCCTCATCACATTTCATTATTGAATTAATCAAACAATGTTCTAACGGATCTTTTAAATCTTGTTTTATAACTTCCGCTTTGATCACATTGTTCGATTTTATCAATAAAATGACATGTGTGAGGTTTCTCTTGAAATTTCATTGCTTTATAAATGTTAAATAGTACCTCATCATCATTTACCCGTAATGTTAACTCTCCTCGTTACACGTCCAATTAAAGCTTGTCCCGTTGCTAGAAAAGGTCTCCCAAGAATCAATGGCATTTCATGATCTTCCTCCATATCCAACACCACAAAGTCCACCGGAAATATGAATTTATCCACTTTGATCAACACATCTTCAATCACTCCTCTTGGGTAGGTGAGTGATCTATCGGCTAATTGCCATGTGATGGTGGGTGGCGTTATTTCTCCAAGGCCAAGTTTCAAAAAACAGACAATGGCATAAGATTAATGCTAGCACCTAAATCACAAAGAGCTTTATTAAAATAAGAATCACCAATAGTGCAAGGGATAGTGAAACTCCCCGATCTCTTAATTTTTGTGGTAGCTTTCTTTGCAAAATGGCGCTACACTCTTCCGTGAGATTGACCGTCTCATATGCCTCCAACCTTCTCTTTCTCGACATCACATCCTTCATGCATTTTGCATAGTTTGGCATTTGCTCGAGTGCATCGGCAAAAGGGATGTTGATGTGAATTTTCTTGAATATTTCCAAAAACTTGGAAAATTGAGCGTCAACTTTTTCTTCCTCAATCTCTGTGGAAAAGGAAGAGCATTTGGTAACACATTATCGAAATTGGAAATTGGTTTTACCTCAATTTTTGCCTTTTCTCGATTGCTTATCAATACCCTCTTCATTTTGGAGTGTTTCGAGTTTGCTTCCTGGTTCTTTGGTGGCATGAGCAGGCATCTTTGGTTCATCATATTCCGTCCCACTTCTCAACTTAATGGCCTTGCAATGTTCCCGGGGTTCACCTCGGTGTTACTTGGAAACGTATCAACTTTCTTTGTGAATTAATAATAGCCGTGGCCAATTGACCCACATGTGTCCCCAAAGATTTGAGATGACTTTCAATTGTTGTAACCCTTGAACCCAAATTTTCTATGTTAGAATCGGCCTTGTTCATCCTTGCTCTTGATTCTACAAGGAATGAACTAAGTAATCCTCCAAAGATGGCTTTTGTTCTCCCACATGTGTACTCGTACTTGCTTGATTCTGATATCCCGGAGGTGGTTGCAACACATTTCTCGTATTGCTATACGAGAAATTTTCATGATTGGAAGTCCTGGATGATAATGCGTCGGCAATTGATTCCCTCGATTGTTGAAACCCCGATTGTTCACATAATTCGCTTGCTCCATATCGGGATTCACAATTTCTTGACTTATCTCCATGACTGCTTCGGTTGTTGTTTTCCACCCGAATTTAGAGTAGCAATTTGCTTTGACAAAGCGGAAATTTGAGAGGCCAATGCGGACATAGTATCAAGTTCAAGAACACCGCAACTTTTCTTGGCGTAGATCTTTGAAGGCCATTTATAACTATTTGCAGCCATTTCTTCGAGTAAAAGCATGGCTTCACTTGGAGTTTTAGCCATCAATGTACCTCCCGCTGCGCAATCTATAATAGTTCTTGAATACCCATTCATACCATTGTAGTTCTTTTTGAATGCCCATTCATACCATTGTAGAAATCTCAAACTTTTTGCCAATCTCACTTTTCGGTTGAAGTGTCTTGCTAGGTGGAAAGAATTTTGCCATGAATTTTTCAAAGTGAGATCATTCCAACTAGTGATACTTCCAGGTGGGAAGGTTTGAAGCCACTGTCTAGCTTTATCACGAAGTGAAACGGAAATAACCTCAACCGAATAGCTTCATCGGGAACCCCATTCATTTTGATAGTGTCACATATCTCAAGAAAAATAGCCAAATGAGCATTCGGGTCGCTCTACGGCACTACCCCAAACTGATTTTGTTGCACCATGTTTATTAAGGCGGTTTCAATTCAAAATTATTCGCATTGATAGGTTGGCGAACAATGCCTGAATAGTTTTGATTCGTGGTTGGTCGAAAATAGTCCCGAATGACCCATTCGGTGGTGCAACAATAGGTATGCGGTCTTCATCATCACCGATTCTGCCATTTTTGTAAATTCGATTCTTCGTGCGGCTCTAATCTTTCGAGCGTTCTTTCAATTTCTGGATCAAATAAGATTAAATTAGCACTTTTATTTTTCGCATCAACAAGAAAACACAAAAATGACAATGACCCTATTGTAACAAAAAAACCAATCTAAATTAAAGGAAAACTACTAAGTAATAATATTAGCGCAAATAAGATGAATTATTCCCAAGAACGGCGCAAAAACTTGTTAGAGATATTTTTCTAACCACAAGTCTACGGTGTCAAGTTTTAATATAGAGAAGTAAGGATGTCAAATCCACAGGGAATAATTATCAAATTATCGCTAAGTACTATATTATAGTAGTCTAACTTTATTTAGAAATTTAATGATTGATGGAGTTGATTATACTAAAAATACTAAAAATAAATTAAGACTATGAAAATATCAATGAGTTTATCCAAATGATTAAATGAATTCTAGAGGTATGATGAATCTAGTTATCCCTTATGTTGTCAATATGGTTTATCAATCATCAATTATCAATTTATAAGTCAAGATTTCTACAACAATGATTTTAGATTCAATTGGGAAATCAATATCTCTATAAAAATCACCAATCAAAATCTCAATAAAAGCTATGAATCTTGATAAATGACTTCAAAGGATTCACAAATCTCTCAATTCTATGAAATCCTAGGTTATGCTATTCCAAGGTCATGTATTCAATTACCTCTCTCAAGTGTCAAATCAAATACACCAAACAATCTAAATTATTGATCAAGTAATTTAGAAGCAATAGATCCAAATAGCACAAATAAATTGATAGATCTAGATTGACAAACCACAATCTCAAAACATAAGTTCAAACATAGATTACATCAATCCTCTAGAATTATAGTGTTTAGCTCATGATTAAAGAAAATGAATCCATGAAAATACAACAATACATCTTACAAGATATGAAGAAATCAATAAAATAAGAACAAGAGTTGAGGATCTTCTCTATTTCTAGATGATAGAAGCCTCCAATCTTCTTCTCCAAATTCTTCTCAAAATGCTCAAATTCTTCTTCCTTGTCTTGTAGCTGTTTTTATTGTCTTCCCAAGGGTTCCAAGATCCCCTATTTCAAGCCCCAAGGCTAGTATTTATAGTACCCCAAAAGTCCAAGAAAGGGGTAGGTGAACATAGGTTTTTCCGCCCCGGCGCTGGGCGCCTGCTGTGCCAGCAATTTCAAAAAATGCCACCCGGCGCTGCAGTGTCGGGCGTGAAATTTGGAGTGTTTTGCCTTTGTCTTGGCGCTGCAGCGCCAGTGGATGAGCGCTGCAGCGCCGCCCGTTTTTTTTTCGCCCACCGAATGTCTTAATTTAGTTTTGATCCCTTCATCAAAGTTGTAGCTCTATCTCTTAGATTTCCATAGCTACTTGAATCACCTCAATATCAATTTTGTAGAGAGAATTATGGCCAAAATACAAAACCCCGCCAAATGATGGAAATTTCGGACGCATTTGGATGTTTCTTCAAATTAATCTCTCGTTGTTTGATTGTTTATACTTATTTTGATACACATTCATTAATATGACTATAAACTCAATATAATTGGCTCTCAACATGGCTTGACTCCTCAAATGACTCAAACAATGGAAATTAATGCCTAACCTATGAGATATAACAAAAACGACTCAAAATACTCAAAAACAACACAAAACTCTAGTATCGGAAGCCCAAATCAATGGTATAAAACCAAGTGAATACTTGGATAGTAGACCCCTTTGATTTTTTCAAAAGTTTCCTCTTCAATAGATTTGAAGTTGTCTTTCCTTCACAACTTGTGTTGGATCGATTTTCTTCGAGTTTTAAGATTGAGGAATTGCTTGAATGTTTATGAGAATATTGCAGGTTAAGTGCTTGAATATTGCTTTCTTGTTCGTGGTTCAGGTCACCTCTTCTCAATAACTTCCTCAGCCTTTTATAGTGCACATTTGAAATTTTGCCCGTTGAACAGATAGTCTAATTTCAAATGTTGCTTTTGTTCGTTGGCTTGTCTTGTCTGCAGTCCTTAATGTTGACATTTCCTCGTATTAAATGTCTTCGCAACATTGCAGGTGTCTGACACAAGGTGCATTGTTTCCTATTGGTTTATTCCTTTTGCACATTTAGACCTGACAACTTTGACATATTACTATATTGAGTAATATTCTTGACTTTTAATCAACGGATCTAAGTCGGTCTTGACAAACATCTTTACCCCAGGTGACTTGAGTCGACTCCGACAACTGGATAACTCACATAACTTGAGACTTGGCTTCTTGATTGACTTGTAATATTCTTATAGCTGATTCTTTAATCAGTCATTGACTTCTAATCCAAATCCAGATTGAATTCTTGTGATTCTTTGGCATAGCACTTGGCTCGACTTTATCTATTACAATACAAATTACAAGGAAAATGGGGTGCCAACTTCCTAGTTTAAGTTTTACATGGTATCATCAAAATCTACTCAATAAATTTCCTAACACCTTGCACATATACTAACTGCAAAGGTGATGTCAACTTTGTATCTATGAAGCAATGATCCAATGAGTGCTCTATATCTTGTTTGGTCCACAGATTTCCCTTCTGCATCCGTATCAATTTTTATTGAGGTTTTCATTGGAATTATCACTGATGACTTCTCTTCCATGCCAAACTTCTTCATCAAATCTCTGGTATACTTAGTTTGGCTTATGAAAGTTCCATCCTTCATCTCCTTTCATGCTCATTTCAAACATTCCTTGCATCATCTTTGAGAATTTATCACACAAGTCCTTGTTTGTGGATCCAAAAATGATATCATCCACATAGATTTGAACAAGCAAGATGCTCTCTCCATCTTGAATTTTGAAAAGGGTTCTATAAACTTTTCCTTTGGAAAATCCATTGTATATGAGGAATTGAGAGATTGCATAATACCAGGCTCCTGGTGCTTGTTTCAATCCATAAAGTGCTTTCTTGAGCTTGTACACTTTATCTCCAATGGTCTTTTGAGCTTGTACACCAATGGTCTTTTGAGCTTGTACACTTTATCAACATAGACTTTTTCTTCCAATAGTCCATTAAGAAATGCACTCTTCACATCCATCTGATAAACAATAAAGTTCTTGTGTGCATCTAGGCAAGAAACATCCTTATTGCTTCCAATCTAACAACTGGAGCAAATGTTTCATCAAAATATATACCTTCTTCTCGGCAATACCCTTTGGCTACCAATCTTGCCTTATTTCTGACTACAGATCCTTCTTCATTCATCTTGTTTGAATACCTACTTGGTACAAATGACATTTTGGTGAGTAGGCCTTTGAACCAATTCCCAAACTTTGTTTCTTTCAAACTAATTAACTCTTCTTGCATAGCTAGGATCCAATGTGTGTTATCTAATGCTTCTGACACATCTTTTGGTTCAATTTGAGATATGAAACAAGTGAACATTGCCTCATGTTGAGTTCTTGTTCTTGTCCTTACTCCTTCTCTAACATTTCCAATCACTAACTCAGGTGGATTGTTTCTCAGCCATCTCACATTTGGTTGGAGTAAGTCAACTGGGTTGATCCTTCTTGCAGTTAAGTTGTTGTGAACAACTTCTTCTTGATCATATTCATTCAACTGCAATCTTTCCAGCTATCTTTGAGATTCACCTAACTTATCCTCATCTGGATCGAGTCTTCTACGATCTGTCTCAGAATAAGGACTCTTCTGAATAGTTAGCTGATTCATCTTTTCAGCATCGATCCCTTCTGCATTGACATTTAGTTCATCAAAAACCACATGAATTGACCCTTCTATGAACATTATCCTTTTATTCAGCACTCTAAAGGCTTTGCTCTCAGCTGAATATCCAAGAAAGATTCCTTCATCAGCCTTAGCATCAAATGCCTTCAGATTGTCTTTGCCATTATTGTGAATGAAACATTTACTTCCAAAGATGTGAAAATATCCCACATTTGGGTTTCTTCCTGTCCAAATTTCATGAGGGGTTTTGGACAATTGTCTGTTGATCATACATCTATTCTGAGTATAACAGGCTGTCTGGATTACTTCAGCCCAAAATCTCTTTGGCAATCTAGCTTCAGCTAACAAGGTCCTTGCAGTTTCTTTGAGTGTTCTATTTCTCCTTTCTGCCACTCCATTCTGATGTGGGGTTCTTGCAGCTGATAACTCATGAGCAATTCCATTTTCTACACAATATTGAACTATAATCCCATTGACAAGCCTAGTTTCTCTGTCAGATATTATCTTGATAATGGATTAACTCTTCTCATTTTGAACTATTTTCATTAGCTAAGGAAGCTTTTGCAAAGTTTCCTTCTTTTTACACATAAAGATGGTCCATGTGTATCTTGAGAATTCATCCACCACCACGTAGGGTGTATTTGTTTCCACTGATAATAGCTGGTTCCACTGGTCCAAACAAATCAATATGCAACAGATGTAAAATCCTTGTTGATGAACGACTCAGTTTTTCCTTGAAAGATTATTTGATTTGCTTTCCTTTCTGGCATGCACCACATATGCTTTCCTTATTGTATACTTGAGTCTGGTAATCCTTTAACCAAATGACTGCTTGCAAGCTTGTTGATAATCTTGAAATTCAGATGACTCAACTTCTTATGCCACAACCAACTTGCTTCAGATATGATCTTTGCCAATGATCATGTGGTTGGTGTAGCAGTAGTCCAATCTACGACATACGTATTCTTCTTTCTGATTCATGATAGCACAATCTCATTTGTTTCATCATCTTTGATCTGGAAAACACCCATATTGAATCCAACATTGTATCCCTTATCACAGATTTGGCTGATACTTTGCAAATTGAAGTTTAGCCCCTCAACATATGCAACATCTATGATATCTAAACCATTTTTCTTAATGGGTCTAATGCCTTTGATCTCTCGTGGAGCTTCATTTCCTCCAAATATAACTTTGGCTCCTCTTGATTCTTTGAAGTTTGATAGATTGCTTTTATTCCCTGTCATATGTTTGGAACAACCACCATCCATGTATCAGGTTCATTGGCACACAATTGTTAATTCAACCTGCAATCAAGGATATCAAACTTTAGGTACCCATATTTTTTGGGTCCTGAGGTGTTAGCAATGTTCCAACCAACGTATAGCCAAAAGATTTGACTCTAAGGGGTTGCCACCTATCAGTTCCATATTCATAGTGAATTTTTGCAAATTATTTTGGTGCTTTTGTACATACAACTGTCTCTTTTGTCGGTATGTCTGTGTATGCATTTGTGTATTTTCTTTCTAGTGAAAATGTGGAAACTATTGTGCATGGTGTGTATTGTATCTGGGTGCATAAGTGTGCTGATTTTTCTGCCTTGAGAATGACCTATAATTATTTTGAGGTATTTGCCACTTAGGCTTGTTTCCCCTAAAACTCTGTTGATATTCAATTGGTGGATTTCAATCAGCTTGAGTTGGATTATTTCTTCCATTCCCATCATATGATTTCTTATATTGAAATTTCTAGGATTTTTGGTAGTTCTGTTTAGACTTAACAGAATACTTCCTATTTGGAGTCTGCTGATGAATTTTTCTGAATTTTGTTTCAGCTGTTCTTTCATCGCATACTCACATGGCTTCTTTTCTTTGCCTTTGTATCCAAGGCCAGCATGTGTGTGCTTATGATGATATATGGGTGCAACATATGGTGTTCCAGTTTTTTGGATAACTCAATGCTTGAGGATCTTTTTTCTAAAATCACTCTTGGAGTTTGAGCATTTACAAAGGAATTGAATCGTAAGTCTGCTTTGTCTCCAATTTTTTTTTAATCATTATCAATTCATCTAATGTTTTGTATGATATGCTAAGTGATGCAATGACGCTTTTGAGCTTTTGTTCTCTCTTTTCTTTTGCAGCAAGGTCTGCTTTTGCCTTTGCTATTTCAGCCTTTTACTCTTTGTAACGACCCGAATTTATTTAATTACTTAATAATAATATTTAATTATGATATTAAAATATTCTCGATATTTTTTACATGACTTTATATTTTTATTGGGTTTTATTAGATACTTTGGGCTTTTAAGTTGACTAGAGTATTAGCCAGGCCTATATTGTTAGTAAGGTAATTATAAGCCCATGTACTTTAAACCTAGCCCAATTAGGAGTAGGTTAAAACATAGATATAAGACACGTAAAATCCCACTTTAGAGAACACAAGAAGTCACGGCAAAATAGGAAGGATAAAATTCGGCCAAGATGAAGAGAAAAGAGAAAAGAGAAGAAAGGTAACTTCCCGACGCGTAAGTTGTTGATTTGGTAGGATTGATCTTTTAAGTTTGATAATTTTATTAGTTTTATCTAAACCTAGTACGTGATCTTATGTTTAGGATTGATTCTAAAGAGGCCTGAAAAAGGATTTTACTACCCCTAGTTGAACAGGCAAGTAATCTCTAAGTTTTTCTTGTTGGATTATTAAGGTTTATCTGAATTGAGACTGTCGTGTTAGTAGTATATGGAATCATGTGATTGATGTGATAATTGTAATTACCGCCCAAGTTATTGTCGACCAATGGTTGTTAAATTTTATCTGAAGACGGACGTATATGCAGATGAACAAATAGTTTTGGAAATCAACTCATCATTAATCTGTCTGGCCGAGTCGCCGTAGATATGAAATCCCACTTCTATCTTTATTCTTGAATAAGCTAAAATTCTACATGTACTGATTGGCGTATTCCTATAGGTCCAGACGTTAGGGTGTTAAATTCTTACTTGTCAAGTTTTCACCTAATAGTTAAAAAGCTTCTATTGTCCTCACATGTTAATGACGAGTTCATTCAACTCATGTGTCTAATATGTGAGTATATATATATTATATATATATAATGTAAGAGTAGTAGTGTGCAGTAAGATTTTATATTGGTATCATAAGTCTTAATCATGTGATATGGTCATATGCTAATTAATATTGGTAACATATATAAATATATATATATATATACATGTGTATGGTTGAATGAATTATATGTGTAACTTGATTGCTTTAGAAATTGAATAAGGAAAGTATTTAATTGAATATATGGCTTTTCCCTAATTAATTGAACATAGGGTTTTTTTTTCTAACTAATTGAATATAGGGTTTTCCCTAATCAGTTGAGTGTAGTGTTTTATTCTCAAATTGATCAAGTTAATGTGATTTTATTACTATGCTATGAGTTTATGTTTATTCTCGGATTCAATGAAAAGTTGCATCACTTTCATACATCATGTTAAATGTACGTTTATAGCATTTCATGAGCATACAAAGAATTGTAGAGTCAAGTTTTAAGGTTTAGAATTAATAATATTTTTCAAAAAGAAAATGGATGCACATTGTTCTATGATGCTGGAAGGAGTGAGAAATGGGCGCGGGGGACCGGCGTTCCGACAATGTGCCGCTTATGTAGGTGCCAAGGGATGTGATGTAAGGTTTTGGAGGGGGGGTTAAATAAACCTTACCAACTTTTTACTTTTTAGTCCTTTTAAAATATTTCAACAGAGTTGACTCAAATCAGCTAAGTCCTTGGGGGACATCTAGGTTGGCTTACTTCAGCAAAGTTTCCCACTCAACAAACTCGACTGAGCTGTTGATAGTATAACTTAGCTGCTTCAGCTAACACTTAACTTTTAGTTGATTTGGTTTTATACAGCGGAAGACTTAACACCCTTGTTAATTTTAAACATGTTTTAACACTTGTTTTTAGCAATGTTATTATCAGTTGGGTTGGCAATTTAACTTAACAGCAAATATAAATATATTCAAGAAAGTAAAGTGCTGAGAGTAAATGACACAAGTAAATTATAAAGTGGTTTGAGGATGGGGTAATTCCTCTAATCCACTCTTCTCCAACTCTTGTATGAATCAACTAAGTAATGATCAGGTTACAAAGTAGTTCTTGATCTATAGATAGTCTTGATCACACAATTGGCTTCTCCTGCGACTCAGCTTCTTCACAAGACAGCTGCCTTGCTACTTCAGCTCCCTTCAAACCCTTGGAATTGATTACACAGCCTTCCAACGAGCTTGAAACTTCTGGTTCGACCTTGAACCTTACTACAACTCCTTAAAACTTGGAGAGTAGACCCATTTTTGTTCTTAAAATGTTTTCCTCTTCAACTAGTTGAAGTATTCTTTCCTTCACAACGTGTGTTGGATCGAGTTCCTTCGTGTTTTAGGCTTGAGGAATTTCTTGATAAGCTTGAGAGAATATTTGCAGGTATTGCTTGCTTTCAGTTGCTTAGAATGTTTGATCTCTCATGTGTCATTCGTATCTCTCTCTCTTGCTTCCTCAGCCTTTTATAGTGCTTATTCAAAAATTTGCCCGTTGAAGAGATAAGCTATTTTCAAATGACACTTTCTTGTTCATTGGCTTGTCTTTTCTTGACCTGCAACATTGTGATGTTGACATATCCTCGTATTAAATGACTTTGTAGCTTTTCAGGTCCGGACACAAGCTTTAGTGTTTCCCATTGATTTATTCTTTTTGCACATTTCTGGGCCAAACACTTTAAGACAGGGCAACTTGGACTTATTACTATATCGAGTAATGTCCTTGACACCGTCCAATCGATTAATGCCAGTCGACTTCACTTGACAGCTCATTTTACCCCTTTGACTTGAGTCTGCTCCATCCTTTAGAAAAGACTTAATCGCTCGGTTCAACTGTAGACTTTGTTCTTTCTTGTCGATGGATTTGCTCTCTTCAATCTTTACACAGTTGTTCCTCAGTTGGATCTTCTTCAGTCGAGTCTTTGCCTTCCATCTTGACTGCACTCAACTGACACACAGTTGGGTCCTCCTTTCAGTCTTCAGTTGACTTCTTGCATTCTTCAACATAGATGACTTCACTTAGCTCATGCAGTCCTATCTATTACAAAATAGAAATATAAGGAAAATGGGGTGCCAACTTCATATTCTAGGTTTTACATGGTATCATCAAAATCTAATAATAAATTTTCTAATAATTTCCCCCTTTTTGATGATGCCAAAACTTAAATATAAATAACAGCAAACACAAGCAGTGTAGTACCAAAGAATGTATGCTTTGAATATGTCAATTTTATTGATCATAACATTCTTGTCCTTTACAAAGTTGTTTAAAAAATGTACTCTATACACTGTATCAGAGTTTATACATATATTTGAATTACAACATGTATCAGAGCAAAGTTACAAATTCGCAACATGTATCAGAGCTTTATTACAGAATACTTACAACTGTGTATTTACAGTTAAGTAAAATACATGAAGGGGTTACAGCCGCTGTCAACGCCTTGGCGCTTCCTTCTTCTCTCTTCATCTTTAGCTCTCCTCCTATCTTCCTCTGCTCTTCTCCTATTCCTCTCTTCTTCTTCCTTCTTTTTCTTCTCATATGCGCGCCTAGCAGCAGGGTCATCCCTACGTTGCCTATTCTCCCATTCGCGCGTAACACTTTCATTCTCTGCTTCTTGCATTCTCACAACTTCCTCATTCTTGCGCATCACTTCTAAATTGGCAAGATGATCATACCCAGCCCAGTAATTGTTCCCTTTCTTGTGTGGATCAATGTAACTTATGTCCTGTGGTCTTGGCTGTGGTTGAGTGCCTCTGCCTCTTCCACTACTTCCAGACCTTGCCCTTCCTCTTGTTTGACTCAGCTCTTCCTCTGGGAGTGTACTATACTGGAGCCTTTCCAGCTGAGTGACTACTTTGGAACTCTGCTGCTTGTCAGATGATTTACACAAATCAAGGACCTTCTCCCAGTACACGTCCCACGCATGTGGTAGAGTCAAGTTCTTGAAATAGCCTTCTGAATCTAGAGTTTGAAATTCCTCTAGTGATCAGGGCTCAGATCTAGCATCGGGCATTGTGATTTCTCTTGGAGGTTTAATCACTGGGGAATCCTTTAATAGCCCTGCTGGGGGACCATCATTCCTTGTCCTGATGTCCTTATGCGCTCACTGTGCTTCTCAGCTACCTTTTCAAACTCAGCTTCGATGGGTTTTCTTGATTCCTTAACTGCCATCTCGGCTTTCTCTTCTAGACTAAGCTCTATAGGTAGTTTGCTGAGAATTGAAGTTGTTACATCTTTCAATGAGGGTTTCTTCACAGAGCTTCCTTCCCCTTTACTTGCTTCCCCTTTCTTTTTCTCCGTATAACTCCCTTGCCCTTCCTTCAGTTCCCTCATAGCTTCCTCTTCCCCCTTTTTGGCATCATCACCAAAAGGTAGAGGTAGGCCAGGGAACATACCACTAAGGATGAAATCTAGTCTGTTGTTGGTTGAATCATGTTTATCATGTGACTTGGAGTAGGCTAGTTCGAACTCAGACCGCATTGCCTTCGACTCAGTTGCCATCAACTTCATTTGTTTGGAGAACTTGAATCTGCTGACTCATGTTAGTCTCCAATCTGGTAATTTCATTCTTGTGCTGCAGCTTGAGTAACTCCATGTCCGACTTGTGAGATTCCTCCATCCTTATAATGTGGTCCCTTTGCCTCTACTGGAACTTGAGATTATCGGAGCTCCAGACCACTAACTCTGCGAATAGGGACTTAAAGTAGCAGACATGATCTCATCTCAAAGCCAGTGTTTGTCCAACCCATTCTCGAATTCTTATAACAACACCGTGAATGTCTCCAGTGATGTTGGCATCACGATTATCCAGCCTTTGGTCTAATGATGCAAAGCCATGCTCCATTTTCTCGATCTCAGCACAGATGGCTTTAAAGGCTTTCCGGAAGTCGGCTGTTGAAGCGGACTCATCCTCTGGCCATACTGCATCAAAGTCAAAATGTATAGGCACCATTGTTGTATCAACTGGAGTTCCGCATTCTTCTGGTGGGACGTGGATGGTGTACTTGGCTTATTCCGCAGCTGATTCGGCTTCAAGGGGTACTCGGGCTTCAAAAGGAAATATATTCTCGAATAAATCATCGGGGTAAATAGGTATTTCCACACCTTCAACTTGTGAAGCCTTTCCCTTCTCTTTCCGAATTTCTTTAGCTTGACTTGCCTCAGCTGATCCAGCTTCATCGGCATTTGGAGCAACTGTGTTAGCCTACTGAGCTGATTGAGTTTCAGCTTGAGCAGCTATGTGAGCCTGCTCAACTGATTGACCCTTAGTTGTCTTAACATCTTCCTCGATATCTGTTAGGGCTTTCTTATGAGTAGTCTGGTCCTCAACTGACTTATCAGCGTCATCAGAGTGTGATGGTTCCATTGGGGTGGCCCATCAATTAATACGAATCTCATCGGAGCAGCTTTATCACTAGCTTCACTCCGATGTGTCCTTATTAGATTCATCAACAGGGGTGGACTCAGCTTCACTTTTGGATTCCAGGAATTCAATATCAACATGTTCCTGTGAATCACGAAGGGCACGATTTCTTTTTCTTCATCAGCTGCCTCAACATTAGGAGTTGGCTCATTTATAGCTTCTTTACCCAAGGAGGTCTCAACCTACTTTGGGCCTTCTACACGCTCAGCAGTCTCAACCACTGGAGGGCCTTCGACATCCCTGTGTGCAGTCTCAACTACAGCAGGGTCTTGGACAGATCTCTCTTCAGCAGACTCAGCTGCCTTAGGGTCTTCAGTGGCATCCATCGGAGTCTCAACTCCTAGAATTGCACTTTTAGGGCTAGGAGTCTGAACTCCCATGGCCTCCTTTCCATCCTTTGCCTTGGGTGCATCAGCAACGTCATCGGCCTTCTGTGCAGTTGAAGTCTTAGCTGAGATAGTCTGAACCATCTGAGCATCGTTAACTTCACTCTGCTGCGCAATTTGATTCTCACCTTTGCCTCCAAACTGCATAGATTGGTCTCCCACAGCATCCTCCGACCTGACTGTGGTGGTCAGAGCTTCCCCCTCAGCTGGTGCACTAGCTAAGTTAAGAGTAGTAGGGTTGCTCTGCACTAGAGACTCGGTTATTGTTCCCTTTGAGTGATCAGCCATGGGGGCAAGTGTCTCAACACCTTCCGCAGGAGTTGGCTTGGCTAGGGTGCCCGCTTCATCACCTTCCCTAGCTTCATCGCCAATCTTCTGAGTGCCATCTTCTTGAGTGCAAGGGGGATGTGGTGGCAGCAATATTGATAGCTATGTTATGCACCACATCCATAGGGTCAGAGCTAGGAGAGATTTGAGAAGACTCACCTAGACCCTCTTGCATCCGACGCTCATGCAGCTTTTTGATTCTTTCATGGCTTGCTGGAACTCGGCCTTCTCTGTTGCTACAGCAGGATCGATCTCCTCTAAGTCACTATCGCTGTTGTCCGCTGGTTCCAGGGCATGCTCTAGTGCATCAGTGAAGGCACATGAATGAAGCCTCTTTGATTCTGCAATGGCCTTTGCCTTCTCCAATGCCTTCTCTTTCTCTTCATCCTTCCTCTGATGAAGAATGGTCATGGAAAAATCGCAATCAAGGGCTGAGCGGATGAATATGTCACCCAAGAAACTCAAGATCTCCTCTTCTTCATCAATGAACTCTGGGCTCTGAAATTGATACCTTGAGTAACTCAGCTTCCAATTTCTCCATACCCTTAATCCCTTCTGAATATCAAGATAGACAAGAGATAACATTACCACATCATCATCGTCATATCCATCTTCCTAAATAGTGGCAAGTGGAGCATGCTCCTCCTCAGGTTCATTTGCATATGTCTGAGGGGATTGGATAGCTCTTTCCTCATTAAGCTCAGCTGTCTCAGCTCCGTGCTCTTCCACAGCTGTCTCTCGAGCAGCTAGGTCTTCGACTGTCTGCTGATCGACATCAGCAGTCTTCTCTTTGTCCATGGTGGCTACATCACCACCATTTTTTTCTTTCGACTGCTCTTCTTGAGTTACATCAGTCTCTTCCTTAGGCTTCTCAGGTTTCTCCAATTCAGACTTCTTATACAGTCTTCTTCTCTTGGTCTTAACAAGAGGAATTTCTTCCTCTTCAGCTTCTGAGGTGGATACAGGCTCCACCATATTTATCTTCTTCGCTGCAGCTGGCTTGCGAGGCACAACTGAGCGTTTTCTGTAGGTCCCAAGGGGTGTGAGTAAGGTTTAGAAGGGGGGGTTGAATAAACCTTACCAAATTTTTGATTTAGTCCTTTTAAAGAAATTACGAATTATCACAAATAGCTAAGTCCTTGAGGATAGCTAAGTTGGTTATTCAAATAGAGTTAGCCACTCAACGACTCGATAGAGTTTGTTGATAGAATAACTCAACCGTTTAACCTAAAACTTAACTTGGTTGTGTTGGTTTTATCAGCGAAAGACTTAACACCCTTTGATTTGTTTTAAGCTTGTTTTAACACTTGGTTTTAGCACTTAGTTAATAATCAGTTGGATAGCAAGTTATCAGCAGATATAAGTAAGTATGCAGAAATGAAAGTGCTAAAATGTAAATGACACAAATGATTTTATAGAGGTTTGAAGATGGGGTAATTCTTCTAATCCTCTCTTCTCCAACTCCTGGAGGAATCCACTAAGTAATGATCAGTTCACAAAGTGGTTATCAGTCTAGAGACAAGTCTTGATCACACAGCTAACTTGCTCCTTGGACTCAGTCTAGAGATGCCTTGATCACACAGTTGGCTTCTCGTCCGACTCAGCTTCTTCACAGGGCAGTTGCCTTGCTACTTCAACTCACTTTCTCAAGCTTCTTGGATTTGATCACGAAGCCCTCCAATAACTTGAGACTGGTTCGACCTTGAACCTTCCTACAATCCTCCTTGGAAAGTAGACCCCTTTTGATTCTTCAAAAGTTTCCTCTTCAACAGTTGAAGTTATCTTTCCTTCACAGGTTTGTGTTGGATTGATTTCCTTTGAGATTTAGGCTTGAGGATTTTGCTTTGAATATCTTGACAATATTTTGTAGGTTACAGTTTGAATAATTGCTCGCTCGTTCGTGGTTCAGGTAACCTTTTCTCAATGAGATTCCTCAGCCTTTTATAATGAACTTTCAAAAATCTGCCCGTTGAAGAGATAGGCTGATTTCAAAAGTCACTTGTGTTCGTTGGCTTGTCTTGTTGCAGTCCTTGATGTTGATATTTCCTCGTATTTAATGTCTTGCAGCATTGCAGCATTTCTGACACTTGGTGCAGTGCTTTCCATTGGTTTGTTCCTTTTGCACACAACTGGAACTAACACTTTATCTCTGACAACTTTAACATGTTTCTATTCTGAGTAACATTCTTGACTTTCATCAACGGATCTTGTTCAGTTGTCTTGACTTGATTGCAGTATTTTATTCCCCAGGTGACTTGAGTTAGCTTCCAATCTTTGGATGACTCATCTGTCACTTCAACGTGAGACTTGGCTTCTTGAGTTGACTTGACTGACTCTTCATATAGCTATTTCACAGCTGATACACCTTTAGTCGAGTTCTTGACTTTTCTTCCTTGCCATACTCAGTTGTCCTGCAGCAGAGTCTTCACTTCAGTCTTCAGTTGACTTCTTGTATTTCTAGGCATAGCTGGCTTGACTCAGCTTTTCCAACCATATCTATTACAATACAAATTAAAAGGAAAATGGGGTGCCAACTCTCTAGTTTAAGTTTTACCTGGCATTCATCAAAATCTACAAAATAAATTTCCCAACAGTTTCTTCTTCACGAACAGGGAAGGGGTAGATGTATCCTTCTTGATCTCGGCTGCATGGGCAAAAGTGCGTCGATCATTTGTTGGCGGTGTGCTTTTGGTTTTGGTTCACCACGGGGAGCCTTCTTCGACTTGGCTGTAGGGGCAGGTGTTGGCTTAGCTGTAGCAGCCCTCTTTTTTTGGATTGGCTTAGGAGAGAGAGATGGAGCGGTTGCAGCTGTGTCTTCGGGTGGGGTCAGCGATTCACCCTCACTAGTGTCAGCTTTCCTTGCATGCGCTTGCCTCTGAGCGCCGGAGACAGTTGCCTTGAACATCTTTTTGTTTAAATGGAACGGCTTTCCATGTCGCAGGCCATATCCCAATGAGCCTCCAAACAAACCATCTTCCTTAATGGTTTTGTTGATCACGTTCTGACATATACGGCTGAAGACAAACTCAGCCCATTTTACCTTTTTTCTTCCATTATCGCAGCCATCACCACCAGCTTAGTTCGAGACAGATGATTAAAGCTGCTGAACTTCATGTTGACACACTTGGATAGGTTGTCCATCAATTTGTGTTAATCATCTTTGATTGAAGCCTTCTTGGCTGTGTAGACAGCCTTCACAGCTGACTCAGGCTTGGCGATCTCCTTCCAAGCAGCAGCTAAGTTCACGTCCTTCTCAGTAATCTCCTTTAGCCCTTCAGTAGGCAGTTTGCAGTGTTCAGCAAGGTCAGCAGCAGTGATTTTGATCTCCTTGTTGTGGACGGATGAGCGAATCTCATCATCATGGACTTCTATGTTGACATAGAACATGGAAACTTCTTTCGAGTACGTATGAGAGTACTCCATTGTGAGAAAATCCTGCAGACGGGATTTCTCAAGCTTTTCTGCAATCTTCTTCACCAGGGCCTTATCAGCACCCTGTTTCAGCATTCCTCAAAACTCGACTGTCGATCCCGAGTGGATCTTTTTGGGCATCTTGATGAAATCATACGATGCTTCCATTTTCTTAGAAAATAAATGGTGAATGAACGAAAAATCTTGTCTTTTGGAACTAGGGTTTCACACTTTCACAGAGAAAAATGTCCTTTGCTTGTTGAAAACGAGAGAGTTTGTGAGGAGAGAGAAAATAGGTTTTGGCTTATATTGGACTTGAAAGGACGGTTTCTGGAATTTTAAAATTTTGATCAAAATCGACGGTCAAAATTTATCCTTTGAAATCGCATTAATTTCCCCGCATTAAATGCAGCAGCATTTATTTCCAATCATAGGCTAAATGTGCAGCTTTTGTTCTGACATCATAATTACGCTGACGTAATCCTTAAAAACATTCCGGCTCACAGAAAACGACTGCGTTTTGTCACTTAGCTCATAAATAACTCAGCTAACTTCCAAAAGTGACTTTACTCTGCTTCTCTCTTCTCATGAGACCACTTAGTCATTAAACTCAATCTGACCGATTTCCCATTTTGGTTTTTTCACTTGGCTGAAATGTAAAACTTGCTTATTTTTCTCTCTCTTCTTTGTCTTTGTTGATTGAGTCTTCTGAGTGTCCTAGCTCAGCTCAATCAATCCTAGTTCATTCTTAAGCTCTTCAAATCTCGATTCACATAGAGGTTTTGTGAATATGTCAGCTAACTGCTTATCAGTTGAGATGTATTCCAAGGTGATGTCTTTCTTTTCAACATGATCTCTTATAAAATGATATCTGACATCAATGTGCTTTGTTCTTGAGTGCAACACTGGATTCAGAGTAATTGCAATAGCACTAGTGTTATCACACATAATTGGAATTTCTCTTTCTTCTATATCATCGTCTCTCAGTTGTTGTCTCATCCAGAGAACTTGGGCACAACAGCTGCCCGCAGCTATGTACTCTGCTTCAGTTGTGGATGTAGCTATTGAATTTTGTTTTCTGATGAACCAAGAAACCAATCTATTTCCAAGCATTTCACAAGTACATGATGTACTCTTACTGTCCACTTTACATCCAGCATAGTCTTAGTCTGACTACCCTATAAGTTTGAATCCTCCTTCCTTTGGATACCATAAGCCAACTTCTTGGCATCCCTTCAAATACCTTAGGATTCTCTTAGCTGCAGTCATGTGACTTTCTTTTGGTGCAGATTGAAATCTAGCACATACACCTACAGCAAAGGTGATGTCTGGCCTACTTGTTGTTAAATAGAGCAATGATACAATGAGGGCTCTATACCTAGTTTGATCAACAGCTTTGCCATTTGCATCCATATCCATCTTGATTGAAGTATTCATAGGAATCTTCAATGATGACTTTTCTTCCATACCAAATTTCTTCATTAAATCTTTGGTATATTTGGTTTGACTTATGAAGGTTCCATCCTTCAATTGCTTGACTTGAAGTCCAAAGAAGAAAGTCAGCTCTCCCATCATGCTTATTCAAACATTCCTTGCATGAGGTTTGAGAACTTGTCACACAACTATTTGTTTGTGGATCCAAAGAAGATATCATCCACATATATTTGAACAAGCAGTATACTCTTTCCATCTTGAATTTTGAAGACTGTTCTATCAACTTTTCCTTTGGTGAATCCACTGTCAATTAGAAACCGTGACAATGTGTCATACCATGCTCTTGGTGCTTGTTTCAATCCATATAGTGCCTTCTTGATCTAGTAGACCTTATCTCCAATAGTTTTCTGCTCAAAACCTGGAAGTTGTTCAACATAGACTTCTTCCTCTAAAACTCCATTCAGAAATGCACTCTTCACATCCATTTGATATACAGTGAAGTTCTTATGTGCAACATAAGCAAGAAACATCCTTATTGCTTCCAATCTAGCAACAGGAGCAAAGGTTTCATCAAAATCTATACCTTCCTCTTGGCAATACCCTTTGGCTACCAATCTTGCTTTATTTCTGACAACAGATCCTTCCTCATTCATCTTGTTCGTGAATACCCACTTAGTACCAATTACATTTTGGTGAGTAGGCCTTTGAACTAATTCCCATACTTTGTTTCTTTCAAACTGATTCAACTCTTCTTGCATAGCCTGAATCCTATGTGCGTCATCCAATGCTTGAGACACATCTTTAGGCTCTATCTGGGAAATAAAACAAGTGAACATAGCTTCATGCTGAGCTCTGGATCTGGTTGTTATGCCTTCTCTAACATCTCCAATAACTAACTCAGGTGGATGGTCTCTCAACCATCTCACATCTGGTTGGAGTAAGTCTGTTGGATTCAGCCGTCTCGCATCTAAGTTGTCTTGAACAGCTTCTTCATCATCATTCAGTTGTTGACCTTCCAGTTGTCTTTGAGATTCAGCTATCTCATCTTCTTCGGGGTTGAGTGCTCTCACATCTTCATCAACATAAGGACTCTTCTGCATAGTTGGTTGATTCTGCTTCTCAGCTAACTCATCAATGTCTTCTCTATTTACATTTGGCTCATCAAACACTACATGGATAGACTCTTCTGTGACCATAGTCCTCTTGTTTAGCACTCTATAGGCTTTACTCTCATCTGAGTATCCCAAAAAGATACCTTCATCAGCTTTAGCATCAAAAGCCTTCAAATTATCCTTGTCGTTATGGTGGATGAAGCACTTACATCCAAATATCTTGAAATATCCAACATTTAGCTTTCTCTCTGTCCAAATCTCATAAGGAGTCTTGGTTAATTGCCTATTGATCATGCATCTATTCTGAGTGTAGCATGTTGTATTGATGGCTTCAGCCCAAAATCCCTTAGGCAATCTAGCTTCAGCTAACATTGTCCTTGCAGCTTCCTTGGGAGTTTTGTTCCTTCTTTCAGCTACTCCATTCTGCTGTGGAGTCCTTGCTGCTGATAACTCATGAGCAATACCATTTTCAATACAATACTGAGTTATAATCCCATTGACAAAGTCAGTTCCCCTATCAGATCTTATCTTTATAATGGTTTGACTCTTTTCATTTTGAACTCTTTTCATCAGTTGAGGCAATTTTTGCAATGTTTCCTTCTTTTTACACATGAAAATTGTCCATGTATATCTTGAATAATCATCCACCACCACTAAGGTGTATTTTTTTCCACTGATGCTAGCTGGCTCAACAGGACCAAATAAATCCATATGCAACGATGCAATATCCTTGTTGAAGAAGGATTTGGCTTATCCTTGAAGGATGACTTGATTTGCTTTCCCATCTAGCATGCATCACATATGCTCTCTTTCTTGTATACTGAGTCAGGCAATCCTTCCACAAGATGACTCCTTGCAAGCTTATTGATTGTCTTGAAGTTCAGGTGACTCAACTTCTTGTGCCACAGCCAACTTGATTCGGCTGTACTGTTTGCTAGCAGACATGTGCTTGGTGTAGCAGTCGACCAATCC
The DNA here is from genome assembly GCA_016081115.2 of Rehmannia glutinosa. Taxonomy (NCBI): domain Eukaryota; kingdom Viridiplantae; phylum Streptophyta; class Magnoliopsida; order Lamiales; family Orobanchaceae; genus Rehmannia; species Rehmannia glutinosa. The sequence goes on along the minus strand of JABTTQ020002358.1, from coordinate 125,862 downwards.
ACTACATACATGTTCTTCTGCCTTGTTCCTTATAGCACAATCTCATTTGATTCAGCATCCTTGATCTGGCATACTCCCATGTTGAATCCCACATTGTAGCCTTTGTCACAGAGTTGGTTGATGCTTAGCAGATTGAAGTTGAGACCTTCAACATATGCAACATCTATGATCTCCAGTCCATTTTTCTTTATGGATCCTATGCCTTTGATTTCCCCTGGAGCTTCATTTCCTTCAAATATGACTTTTGCACATTTGATTTCCTTGAATTTTGATAGATTTCTTTTATTCCCTGTCATATGTCTGAACATCCACTATCCATGTACCAGGTTCCTTGGCACTCACTGTTCCTTGAACTTGCAGTCAAGGAAATTAATTTTTAGGTACTCATACTTTTGCGGTCATGGGGGGTTAGTGCTATAAGATGCTCCAACCAACCTATAGCCAGATAAATAGACTCTAAGAGGTTGCCATCTATTAGTTCGATAATCATAGTGCACATTAGCAAATTGCTTGGGGGTTTTAAGATCATACAGATATCTCTTTTGTCTATATGCCTGTGTGTTTGTTTGAGCAATTGCTTTCTAGGGGTAATAGTGGAATTTCTGGGTGTTGTGCCTGGGTGCATAAGTGTGTTGATGATAGCTCTTTTGCCTTGGGAATGACCTTTGCTGAGGTTGAGGTCTTTGCCATTTTGGCTTCTATCCCATAGGTCCTTGCTGATATTTCACTTGGTTATTCCAATCAGCTTGGTTGGATAGTTTCTACCATTCCCATCATATGAATTTATTTGCTGAAATCTCTGTGGCATTTGATAGCTCTGTTTAACTTTCACAGAATATTTTCTGTTAGGATTCTACTGATGGACTTTTCTGAATTTTGTTTCAACTTTCCTTTCAGCATACTCTACTGGCTTCTTTCCTTTTTCCCTTGTATCCAAGACCAGTGTGGTTGTGATTGTGTTTTGGTGTGGATGTTGGTGCAACATATCGTGTTTTGGGCTTTTGGATTCTCTCATTGCTTGAAGATCCTTTCTCCAAGATCACTCTGGGAGTTTGACTATGCACAAAGGAATTGAATCATATGCCTGTCTTGTCTCCATACTCTTTTTGGCTTAATATCAGTTCATCCAATGATTTGGATGCCTTTGTAAATGAGGCAATCACATTTTTGAGATCTTTTTCTCTCTTTTCGATGTGACTAACTAACTCGCTAAGATATTGGCATTTTCGACTTTCGGCCTTGGTATTCTCATCGGCTATATGACTTAGAGTACTCGACTCTTTTAGTGAACTGTGAGTTTTGGCTTTTAAGTTTGTTGTGTGTGAGGTTTTAATGTGTTCAAAGTCTTTCATCATTTTGCCTAATGAATCATAAAGATTTGTGGGTGATGAAGTGTGCGTGTCACAATCACTATCACAAGAATCTAAATGAGATGAGTTAGATTGTACCTCATCTTCTTGATCCTTTTGATCTTGTTCTTTGGCCATGAGGCATATCATAGCATCTTCCTCCGTATCACTTGAGTAGTCTGCTTCACTACTATCCGAGTCTGTTGGTTCCTTGCACTTGGCTGGTTCAGTAGTCTCAGCAGCCAACATGGCTTTCTTCTTTTCATGTCTTCTTTCTCTGAAGACCTTTATGTCTTCTGCATTCCTGCATTTGTTGACTGGTGGATAGGAACAGTCAACAGCAAAGTGTCCTGGTTGTCTACAATTCCAACACAGGTTTTCAGCTCTCCAATCAGTTCTCTCAGCTCTCTGATTATCAACTCTCTGATAGTCAACTCTTTGATGTTTAGCTCTCTTGGGTGGCCTGTCCTCCCTTGCTTTGGAAGGTGTTGAATGTCTCTTGGAGGTCTCACCCTTGTTTCTTTTAGAGTTCTTGTTAAAGAACTTGTTGAACCTTTTTACCATGAGAGCAATTTCCTCATGGTCAATGGTCTCCTTTGGCTCAACTTTCTCCCTTCTCTGGCCAACAGTGCAGCTGTCTTGGGTACAACTATCTCCTTCTGCTCTTTTCTTCTCAGCTCAAACTCATAGGCTTTGAGATCTGAGAACAGCTCATGATTTGATGTTTTTTAGAGTTCCATGTAGTGTCTTAGGGCCATGACCTTCATTTCTCATTCAGCTGGGAGGGCTCCCAGAATCTTCATGCACATCTCCTTTTGAGTGTACTCCTTCCAAAGAGCTGAAAGCTCATTTGTGATCTCTGTAAATCTGGCATCCAGCTGATCCAGACTTTCACCTGCAAGCATTTTAAAATTTTCAAATTTTTTGAACAGCAACTCTTAGTTTGTTTTCTTTTATGTGTTCAGATCCTTCACATATCAGGGTTAGCATGTCCCAGATTTCTTTAGTTGCTTTGCATGACTTGACTTTATTGAACATAACATTGTCCAATGTCTTGTAGAGAATATCCTTGGCAACATTGTCTAGGTTGTATCTCTTTCTATCATCATTTGTCCATTCACAGCGAGGTTTCTCAACCATGGCTGGTGTAGGCTCTGCTGCAGCATCTTCTCCTTCACCTGGAGGTGCTCTTCTTATAGCAGTATTAACCTTCAATATTTGTAATGGCCCATCCTCTATCACAAGCCACATTTCATCGTGTTAGGCTGATAGGTGAGCCTGCATGTGAATCTTTCAGTCATCAAACTCTTCCACAGTAAATATAGGAATACGAGTTAGATTGGCTTCCATGATAATAACTTTTACTTTTGAAATTAAAAACATTGAAAACACAAGTGTTAAACCTTTTGAAAAAGATTGAGATCTAGTTCAGTAACCAGTGCAGAAGGCTCAATGAACCAACCGCTCTGATACCACTTATAGGTCCCAAGGGGTGTGATGTAAGATTTAGAAGGGGGGGTTGAATAAACCTTACCAACTTTTCACTTTTTAGTCCTTTTAAAATATTTCAACAGAGTTGACTCAAATCAGCTAAGTCCTTGGGGGACAGCTAGGTTGGCTTACTTCAGCAAAGTTACCCACTCAACAGACTCGACTGAGTTGTTGATAGTATAACTTAGCTGCTTCAGCTAACACTTAACTTTTAGTTGATTTGGTTTTATACATCGGAAGACTTAACACCCTTGTTAATTTTAAACACGTTTTTAACACTTGTTTTTAGCAATGTTATTATCAGCTGGGTTGGCAATATAACTTAACAGCAAATATAAATGTATGCAAGAAAGTAAAGTGTTGAGAGTGAATGACACACGTAAATTTTATTGTGGTTCGAGGATGGGGTAATTCCTCTAATCCACTCTTCTCCAACTCCTGGAGGAATCCACTAAGTAACAGATCAGATTACAAAATAGTTCTTCAGTCTAGAGATAGCCTTGATCACACAGTTGGCTTCTCCTGCGACTCAGCTTCTTCACAAGACAAGCTGCCTTGCTACTTCAGCTCCCTTCAAACCCTTGGAATTGATCACATAGCCTTCCAATGAGCTTGAAACTTCTGGTTCGACCTTGAACCTTACTACAACTCCTTCAAACTTGGAGAGTAGACCCTTTTTGTTCTTAAAACTTTTTCCTCTTCAACTAGTTGAAGTATTCTTTCCTTCACAAAGTGTGTTGGATCGAGTTCCTTCGTGTTTTAGGCTTGAGGAATTTCTTGATAAGCTTGAGAGAATATTTGCAGGTATTGCTTGCTTTTAGTTGCTTAGAATGTTTTATCTCTCGTATGTCATTTGTATCTCTCTTTCTTGCTTCCTCGGCCTTTTATAGTGCTCATTGGAAAATTTGCCCATTGAAGAGATAGGCTATTTTCAAATGACACTTTCTTGTTCGTTGGATTGTCTTTTCTTGACCTGAAGCATTGTGATGTTGACATATCCTCGTATTAAAAGACTCTGCAGCTTTTCAGGTCCTGACACAAGCTTCAGTGCTTCCCATTGGTTTATTCCTTTTTCACATTTTTGGGCCAAACTGTTAGGAAATTTATTAAGTAGATTTTGATGATACCATGTAAAACTTAAACTAGGAAGTTGGCACCCCATTTTCCTTGTAATTTGTATTGTAATAGATAGGGATGGAAAAGCTGAGTCAAGTCAGCTATGCCAAAGATTACAAGAAGTCAACTGCGGACTATGTGAAGACTCTGTTGTGTGTCAGCAGAGTAATGCCATGAAGGAAGTCAAGGACTCGACTGAAGGAGAGTCAGCTGTGAAACAGCTGTAAGATGTCTCAGTCAAGTCAACCCAAGGAGCCAAGTCTGAAGTTGAAGTGACAGTTGAGTTATCCAATGACTGGAGCTGACTCAAGTCGCCTGGGGTACAGATAGCAGTCTAGTCAAGACAACTGACTTAGATCCATTGATTAAAGTCAAGAATATTACTCAATATAGTAATATGTCAAAGTTGTCAGGTCTAAACTGTTAGTCCACGAATTATGCAAAAGGAATGAACCAATGGGAAACACTACAACTTGTGTCAGGCACCTGCAATGCTGCGAAGACATTTAATACAAGGAAGGGTCGACATCAAGGACTGCAGACCAAGACAAGCCAATGAATACAAGTGACATTTGAAATTAGTCTATCTCTTCAACGGGCAAAATTTCAAATGTGCACTATAAAAGGCTGAGGAAGTTATTGAGAAGAGGTTACTTGAACCACGAACAAGCAAGCCATATTCAAGCATCTAACCTGCAATATTCTCATAAACATTCAGGCAATTCCTCAAGCCTGAAACTCGAAGGAAATCGATCCAACACAAGTTGTGAAGGAAAGACAACTTCAAATCTATTGAAGAGGAAACTTTTGAAGAAATTAAAGGGATCTACTTTCCAAGCTAGGATTGTAGAAAGGTTCAGGGTCGAACCATTATCAAGTTTGTTGGAGGGCTTTGTGATCAAATCCAAGAACTTGAGAAGTGAGTCAAGTAGCAAGGCAAATACTGTGAAGAAGGCGAGTCGCAAGAGAAGCCAGTTGTGTGATCAAGGCTGTCTCCAGACTATTCACCGCTTTGTAAACTAATTTGTTACATAGTGGATTCCTCCAGGAGTTGGAGAAGAGAGGATTAGAAGAATTACCCCATCTTTGAACCTCTATAAACTATTTGTGTCATTTACTTTCAGCAAACTTACTTTCCTGCACATTTAATTTATATCTGCTATTAAGTTTTATATTTGCTATCCAACTGATATATAACCAAGTGCTAAAAATCAAGTGTTTAAAACAAGCTAAAATCTAATCAAAGGGTGTTAAGTCTTCCGCGTTAAAAACCAATCGGCTAAGTTAAGTATTTGGCTTGAGCAACCGAGTTATACTATCAACTGCTCTATCGAGTCTGTTGAGTGAGTAACTTAGCTGAAAAGCTAACTTAGTTGTTCATCAAGGACACAATTGTTTGAGTCAACTCTGTTAAATTATTTGAAAAGGACTAAATCGAAAATTTGGTAAGGTTTATTCAACCACCCCTTATAAACCTTACTTCACACCCCTTGGGACCTACAAGTGGTATCAGAGCGGTTGGATCACTGAGCCTTCTGCACTGGTTACTGAACTAGATCTCTATCTTTTCAAAAAGTTTTTAAACACTTGTATTTTCAAAGTCTTTCATTTTAAGCAAAGTTATCATCATGGAAGCAAATCTGACACGCATTCCTATGTTCACTATTGAAGAATTTGATGATTGGAAAATTCGTATGCAGGCTCATCTATCTGCATTACATGATGAAATGTGGCTTGTGATTGAGGATGGGCCATTGCAAATACTCAAAGTGAACACAACTTCAATAAGAGCAGCTGCAGCTGAAGTTAAAGAAGTTGATGCTGAAGCAAGACCAGCCATGGTTGAAAAACCAAGGACTGAGTGGACTAATGAGGATATAAAGAGATACAACTTGGACAATGTGGCCAAGGACATACTCTACAAGACATTGGACAAAGCAATGTTCAATAAAGTCAAATCTTGCAAATCTGCAAAAGAAATCTGGAATAAACTGACTTTAATTTGTGAAGGATCAGAACAAGTTAAAGAAAGTAAACTGTCTGTTGTTGTTCAAAATTTTGAAAATTTCAAAATGCTTGCGGTGAAACTTGGATCGATTGGATGCCAGATTCACTGAGATCACAAATGAGCTTTCAGCTCTTGGGAAGGAATATACACAAAAGGAAATGTGTATGAAGATCTTAAGAAGCCTCCCAGCTGAATGGGAAATGAAGGTTATGGTCCTGAGACATTCAATGGGCCTCTCAAGAACATCTAACCATGAGCTATTCTCAGACCTTAAAGCCTATGAGTTTGGGCTGAGAAGAAAAGAGCAAGAGGAGACAGATGTACCCAAGACAGCTGCACTAATGGCTAGTGATGGAAAGAGAGTTGAACCAAAGGAAACCATAGACCAGGAGGAAATTACCCTGATGGTCAAAAGATTCAACAAGTTGTTCAATAAGAACTATAAAATAAATAATGTTGAGACCTCCAGAGACATTCAGCTCCTTCCAAATCAAGGGAAGACAGGCCACCCAAGAGAGCTGAGCATCAAAGGGTCGAATATTAGAGAGCTAATAATCTAAGAACAGAAAGAGTTGATCAAAGAGCTTAGACTGTGTTGGAACTGCAGACAACCAGGATACTTTGCAGTTGACTGTTCCTATCCACCAGTCAACAAATATAGGAATGAGGAAGAAAGAAAAGTCTTCAGGGAAAGAAGACAGGAAAAGAAGAAAGCCATGTTAGCCGCCGAGAGATGGCCGAGATACCAAGTCCAAAGAAGCATCGGACTCAGAAAGTAGTGGAGCAGACTACTCAAATGATTCTTAGGAGGAGGCTATGATTTGCCTTATGGCTAAAGAACAAGATCAACCAGATCAAGAAGATGAAGTACACTCTAACTCATCTCATTCAGATTCAAGTGATAGTGATTGTGATACACACACTTCGTCACCCACTGATCTTTATGATTTATTAGGCAAAATGATGAAAGATTTCGAACACATAAAATCCTCACACATTATTCTAAATGAGGAAAACAGCTAGCTTAAAAGCCAAAACTCACAGCTGACTAAAGAGCTGAGTACTCTAAGTCTTATAGCTGATGAGAACATTAAACTGAAGGCTGAAAATGCAAAGATCACAGCAGAGTTAACTGCTATAGAAAAGAGGGATAAAGATCTCAAAAATGTGATTGCCTCATTTACAAAGGCATCGAAATCCTTGGATGATCTTATTATGAGTCAAAAAGAATGTGGAGATAAGACAGGCATAGGATTTAATTCCTTTGTGCACAGTCAAACTCTAAGAGTGATTTTGGAAAAAGGATCTTCAAGTAATGAAGCATCTCAAAAACCCAAAACATCAAATGTTTGTAGGTCCCAAGGGGTGTGAGTGTAAGGTTTGGAAGGGGGGGTTGAATAAACCTTACCAACTTTTCGATTTAGTCCTTTTTAAAGTTCGAGTTAATACTTCACAATCTGTGTCCTTGGTGGACAAAATTTAGTTAATCAAGAGAGTTAGTCACTCAACGACTTGATCGAGATGTTGATAGAATAACTCAAATTTGTTAAGACTAAAGACTTAGCTCAACTGTGGTTTGTTTTCAGTAGAAGACTTAACACCCTTAAACTTGGTTTAGTACTTAGAGATTATCAAGTGGATAGCAAATTTATCAAAGAGTTAAATAAATAAGATGCGAGGAATTAAAGTCTTTGAAATGTAAATGACACGATAAGTTTTTATAGAGGTTCGAAGATGGGGTAATTCTTCTACTCCTCTCTTCTTCAACTCCTGGAGGAATAGTATTGATCAAGATACGGAGTGGTAATGTCCGGATACAAGTCTTGATCACACAAATGACTTGATCCTTTGGGACTCGATCGGAGATGCCTTGGTCACGCAGCTGGCTTCTCATGCGACTCGGCTTCTTCCAGCAGGCACTTTGCGCTTGCTACTACCCCACTTGCTCAAGCTCCTTGGATTTGATCACGAAGCCCTCCAAAAGCTTGAGACTAGTTCGACCTTGAACCTTCCTACAATCCTCCGTGGAATGTAGACCCCTTGATTCTTCAATAATTTCCTCTTCAACTGATTAAAGTTATCTTTCCTTCACAGGTGAGTGTTGGATTGATTTCCTTTGTAGTTTGGGCTTGAGGATTGAACTTGAATGATTTGAGAATATTTTTGGTTACAGATATTGCTTTTCTAGCTCGTATTTGTTTTTAAATGTCAAGGTAACCAACATTCTCTCAAATAAACTCCTCAGCCTTTTATAGTGTTCTTTTGAAAATTTGCCCGTTGAAGAGATAGGCTTATTCTCAAAAGACACTTGTGGTCGTTGGCTTGTCTTGTTGCGCTTGTTGCTTGTTGTTCTTGATTTGAGTTCGACATGGTGCGTGTTTCCCATTGGTTTATTCATTTTGCACACTTCGGGACTGAGCACTTGAAGAAAGGTAGCATGGAGGTATTACTTGTTTAAGTAATTCTCTTGATTTCTGTGCAACGGATCTCTTTCAGTTATCTCGACTTGATTGCATTTCCTTGCTCTCCCAGGTGACTTAGAGTCAGCTTCCAATCATTGGATGACTCTTCTGTCACTTCAATTTGAGACTTGGCTATCTTGAGTTGACTTGACTGATACTTTACTCAGCTGCATCTCAGTTGTACCTTCAGTCGAGTTCCCATCTTCTCTTCTTTGCCATACTCGGTTGTCTTGCAAATGAGTCTTCCTTCTAGTCTCCGGTTGTCTTCTTGCATGTTTAGGCATAGCTGACTTAACTCAGCTTGACCAGCCCTATTTATTACAATGCAGTTTACAACAAAAATGGGGTGCCAACTTCCTATTCTAAGTTTTACATGGCATTCATCAAAATCTAAACAATAAATTTCCCAACAATGTTGCACCCACATTTACTCCAAAACACAATCACAAACAAACTGGCCTTGGATACAAAGGGAAAGGAAAATGCGACCGATTGAGTATCTTTGAGAGGACAACCGAGAAGAAATCCGGCCCGAGTTCCTCAACAAACTCCAAACAAAAATACTCTGTGAAAAAAAATTGAGCTACCGAAATACCCGAAATTTCATCAGAGAAACTCACATGATGGGAATGGTAGAAACTATCAAAACTATGCTGATTGGAATAATGTGAAACATCAGCAAAGACCTATGGAATACAAGCTGAAATGGCAAAGACCTAAACCTCAGCAAAGGTCATTCAAAAGGCAAAAGAGCTATTATCAACACATATACGCACCCAAGCACTACACACAGAAATACCACAACTACCCCAAGAAAGCAATTGCTAAAACACAAACACAGACATACAGACAAAAGAGACAGTTGTATGAACCTAAAACCCCAAGCAATTTGCTAATGTGCATTATGATTATGGCACTGATAGATGGCGACCTCTTAGAGTCAAATCTTTTGGCTATAGGTTGGTTGGATCATCTTATAGCACTAACCCCTCAGGACCCAGGCAAGTATGGGTACCTAAAAACTGATTTCCTTGATTGCAGGTTCAAAGAACATCTAAGTGCCAAGGAACCTGGTACATGGATAGTGGTTGTTCCAGACATATGACAGGAAACAAGAAAAATCTGTCAAGATTCAAGGAGATTAGAGGTGCAAAAGTCATATTTGGAGGAAATGAATCTCCAGGGGAAATCCAAGGCACGGGATCTATCAAGAAAAATGGATTGGAAATCACAGATGTTGCTTATGTTGAAGGCCTCAACTTCAACCTGTTAAGCATCAGCCAACTCTGTGATAAAGGCTACAATGTTGGATTTAACATGGGAGTGTGCCAGATCAAAGATGTTGAATCAAATGAAATAGTGCTGCAAGGATCAAGACAGAAGAATATGTATGTGGTAGATTGGTCTACTGCTACACCAAGTACTTGTCTGTTATCAAAGAGCACAGCCGAATCAAGTTGGTTGTGGCACAAGAAGCTGAGTCATCTGAATTTCAAGACAATAAACAAGCTTGCAAGGAGTCATCTTGTAGAAGGATTGTCAGACTCAGTGTACAAGAAAGAAAGTGTATGTGATGCATGCCAGATGGGAAAGCAAATAAAGTCTTCATTCAAGGATAAGCCAAGTCCTTCTTCAACAAGGATATTACATATGTTGCATATGGATTTATTTGGTCCAGTTGAGCCAGCCAGCATAAGTGGAAAGAAATACACCCTAATGGTGGTGGATGGCTATTTAAGATATACATGGACAATCTTCATGTGTAAAAAGAAGGAAATTTTGCAGAAGTTACCTCAGCTGATAATAATAGTTCAAAATTAAAAAGAACCAAACCATTATAAAAATAAGATCTGACACAGGAACTGAGTTTGTCAATGGGATAATAATTTAGTATTGTGTTGAAAATGGAATTGCTCATGAGTTATCACAAAAGAACTCCACAAATGAATGGAGTGGTGAAAGAAGGAATAGAACTCTCAAGGAACTGCAAGGACCATGTTAGTTTGAAAATTGGATTGCCTAAGAGATTTTGGGCTAAAGCCATTAACACAAAGATGCTATACTCAAAATAGATGCATGATCAACAGTAACTGACCAAGACTCCCTATGATATTTGGACGGGGAGAAAGCCAAATGTTGGATATTTCTGGATATCTGGATGTAAATGTTTCATCCATAACAATGGCAAAGATAATTTGAAGGCTTTTGATGCTAAAGGCGATGAAGGTATCTTTTTGGGATACCACCGAGAGTAAAGCCTATAGAGTGCTGAACAAGAGGACTATGGTTACAGAAGAGTCTATCGATGTGGTTTTTGATGAACCTAATGTAAATGGAAAAGACATTGAAGAATTAGCTGATAAGCAGAATCAGCCAACTATGCGAAGAGTCCTTATGTTGAAGGCGAAGTAAGAGCACTCAACCCGGATGAAGATGAGATAGTGAATCTCAAAGATAGCCGGGAAAGTCTACAAACTGAATGAAGATGAAAGATTTGTTCAAGACAACTTAGTCAGGCTGCGAGGCTAGTGAATCCAACAGACTTACTCCAACCTATGTGAGATGGTGAGAGACCATCCACCAGAGTTAGTTATTGGAAATGTTAGAGATGGCATAAGAACCAGATCCAGAGAACAGCATGAAGCTATGTTCACTTGTTTTATTTCCCAGATAGAGCCTAAAGATGTATCTCAAGCATTGGATGACACACATTGGATTCAAGCCATGCAAGAAGAGTTGAATCAGTTTGAAAGAAACAAAGTATGGGAATTAGTGCAGAGGCCAACCCATCAAAATGTTATTGGCACAAAATGGGTTTATAGAAAAAAAAATGAATGAGGAAGGATCTGTTGTAAGAAATAAAGCAAGATTGGTAGCCAAAGGGTATTGCCAAGAAGAGGGTATAGATTTCGATGAAACCTTTGCTACTGTTGCAAGATTAGAAGCAATAAGGATGTTTCTTGCTTATGATGCACATAAGAACTTCACTGTGTATCAGATGGATGTAAAGAGTGCATTTCTAAATGGACTATTAGAGGAAGAAGTCTATGTTGAACAACCTCCAGGTTTTGAGCAGAAAACTATTGGAGATAAGGTCTATAAGCTCAAGAAAGCATTATATGGATTGAAACAAGCACCAAGAGCATGGTATGATACATTTTCTCAATTTCTAACTGACAATGGATTCACCAAAGGCAAAGTTGATAGAACACTCTTTAGAATTCAAGATGGAAAGTATCTTTGCTTGTTCAAATATATGTGGATGATATCATTTTTGGTTCCACAAATAAAGAGTTGTGTGACAAGTTCTCAAACCTCATGAAGTATATTTCGCATTGATGGGAGAGCTAAATTTCTTCCTAGGACTTCAAGTCAAGCAAATGAAGGATGGAACCTTCATAAGTCAAACAAAATATACCGAGATTTGATGAAGAAATTTGGTATGGAAGAGAAGTATTCTCGAAAATTCCAATGAATACTTCAATCAAGATGGACATGGATGCAATGGCAAAGTCATTGATCAAACCGGATATAGAGCACTCATTGGATCATGCTCCATCTAATAGCAAGCGGACCCGGACATCACCTTTGCGGTAGGTGTACGTGCAAGATTTCAATTTGCGGCAAAGGAGAGACACATGACTGCAGCTAAGAGAATCTAAGATATTTGAAGGGATGCCAGGAAGTTGGCTTATGGTATCAAAGGAAGGTGGATTCAAGGCGATTGGTTACTCGGACTCAAACTTTGTAAGTCAGCGGCTACGATAATCTAGAGAGGGGGTGAATAGATTATCTCCATCTTTTCGATTTCGCCCTCTTTTACAATCGAATGCTCAAACAAAATAATAAAGGTGCGGAATGTAAACAACACACGTCGATTTAAAGAGGTTCAACCCACCTAGGGCCTAATCCTCTACCTCCCAAAGATATCCGGGATGGATTTCGAAAAGAAAAAGAATTTTATTAATTACCAAAATTAATACAAATTCAACTTACAACACCTTGAAGAGCACCACACTCTTCTTCAACACCACCTTTGGAGATTACCACAATCTCCCTTTGAAGATTACCACAATCTTCCTTCAACGTAAGATTACCACAATCTTCAACCTTGAAGAATACCAAATTCTTCAACACCTCAATAAGAAGATTACCACAATCTCCTTCACCTATCACCTAGATCATCCAAGTGTGTTCTTACCACAAGAACACTCACAAGGATATCTTGTGTTTGAATGATAACCAAAATCAAGATTACAACTCAATAATGAATAATACAATTTGAGTGCGAAGTGTAATCAAGAAAAGCCTGACCTCAAAGATGTGAAAGTGATAAGCTGGCAATTTTACAACAAGAATAATAACAATGAAAGACCAAGTGTTTGCTTCAAGTGTATCTTGTTGTGTTGTATCTCAATTGTTGTATAGGTTGCTCCAAAACTTCCTCTATTTATAGGAGATGATTGATCAAGCATAGGCTCCTCTTGGGGATTGAAAATCTACGAGAAAAATACAATTAAAATCAAGAATATAGTTGTTAGAAATCAATCCCACAATTTAAGAAAATGTGTCACATTTGTCAAACGGTCATATTTTTTTGTCAATACAGTCATATGGACGACCACAAAATAAGAGAAAATGAGAACACTTTGAAAATTACAACGGGCGACCGTCGACGTGGCTTGATCCCCTAATTCAACCGGTCCCTCTCATTTCAAAAATGCAAGGTTTTAGTTTTGTTTCAAGATAAACTTGCAGTATTCATCGGCCCGAGCGGCCGACGATGCCTTGCTTTTTATCTCATTTTCTTTTAAAACATCTTGAATGGGTTGCCCTATAGGGCGACACGACCACGAGGCAATGTTGTCCAATTTTTGTTCGAAAATAAAACTCAAGAAATACTCCGAAAATTTAGTAAAAACATTTTAAACCAGGTCAAGAGTATTTAGACAACATTTTAGAAATCTGTTTTTAGGAGTAAAAACCATTGACATAAAATCATTAAAAATGTTGTCCATTATTATCAAAAATAAACTTGAGGAAATACTCCGGAAAATATTAAAACCATTTTAAATCATTTAGGAGTATTTGGACAACCTTTAAATACATTGTTTTGGTGACAAAATAAAATCATCAAAATTAAGATAAAAACATGTATCAAACAATCTCCCCCTTTTGATGATTACAAACCAAAACAATTTTTACACAAACTAAGAGAGCAATTTTAGAAATGATTTTCCGGTAAAAACATTTGACCGTTTGGAAGCAACCAAAATTTCCAAAATATTAAAGCAACCAAGTAGGGAGTAAATATTTTCAATAATAAGCACAAGCTCCCCCTATCAACAAGCACATCAAGAATATTGTAAGAGCAATAATCCATAAGCTAAAAGCTTTGGGTTTTACAAATTGTTCAAGAGCTTATAAGCTCCCCCTAAAAACATCATTTAAACAATATAAGTCCATCAAGCAACAATTGGACTAAGAACAAATCACAACTTATGGCTTTTATGAGCCATAGCTTATAGCTTTTATAACAAGCTTTTATTAGCTTCTTTGAGCTAATGAGCCATATCCTGTTTCTCCCCTTTGGAATCATCAAAAAGAATGTTAGGATGGTGAAAACACCATACAATAATATCAAAGCATGCCAAATGGACGGTTTATTAACCGTTGATCAATTAAAGCATCATAATCCAAGAAAAATGGGAGAAATGTAACATGAGAGATCCATAAGCTCATAGTATAGCTAAAAATATGATTTCAAAAAAAAAAAAAAAAATTTAAGACATTTAGAAGCAAGAGAATCATGTAGAAGTTGAAAGTTTCATTGCGACATTTCATCGAACACCTCGTGCGCGTGAAAAATAAAAGAGGTTGTATATAGTCCTTGTAAAGGTTTCAAGCCAAAAATTTTCATATCATCAATCAACCTCATTCCAAATTTCAAAGAAATCATATGCACCATATGCAACAATTTGTTCATCAAGTAATAAGCTCAAAGTAGATTCTCAAGGTTCAACCCAATTGAGATAAGCTAAGAAGGATCAAGACATTACAAATGCCAAAAAAATAGAACATATATCAAGTAATAAGTCATGCCTAAAACAATATATGTATCAAATGTCAAATGTCCCAATATATCAACTAAGCATAATGATCAAAGCATTAAGAGAAGCACTTTTACCATCAAGTACTTTATACCAATTATCAAACAATGCTTTAGAGTATTTTTACCATCAAATACTCCATCAAAGTCAAGATCATCCACAAGTCATTATCAACTTGCAATTTTAACCCTTTCGCCCAACGGCAATTTTTCGAGCGAAATTGTTCCGCGGGCTCGGTGATTTGGGCAGAGAGAATGGGATTTTGAACATCATCACCTTCTTGAGCCACGTTTCTTTGAGCGGCTCAAATATCCCTTTGTTAAATCCGTCTCGCCGATTTCTCGAAACTCCGCCTTTCTTCTCTTAGAAGTGGGATTTTGATCGGTGGAATTTCTTGGAGGAGCCATATATGTAAGATTCTTGTGAAAATAAGAAGATTAGCAACAAGAATCGTGAAAAATGATGAAGAATTGAAGATTTTGAAGAAAAGGGGAAAAATGTATAGGGTTTTAAGAAATTTTCTTTGCGTCTGTTTTAAGAGGACTTTTAAGTGCAAAAATGGCCTGGGCGGCCGTCGAGTATGGGGGCACTCGATGTGCGAAAGCGGCCGTCGCCCGCTTGACCGGTCCCAGGTGATTTTTCTTTCTCCCAGTTTTCCAAAATTCGATTTTTCACCCCAAAAGTTTTAAAACTTTGCAAAAATATAAGTTTGGACTATATCCAACAAATATGGGTTTTGGAAAACATATAAACGATAAAATCGAGACTAAACACGTAGTGCCTTTTAAAAGAAAATATTTGCAAGATCAATTTGGGGCACTTAAGGGATCAAAATGAAATATCTTGAAAGATATGTGCATAAGCATAAAATCGAGTTTAAAGAAAAATACGAGTAGACATACCTCGATGGTTTAAGAAACTTGATGACGTAATAGCCAATGAGTATGAAATATGTATCCTACACAATTCTTAGACAACATATGCATAGAAAACACAAGTGTAGGCAAGTAATATGAGATATCAAAAGAGCTTATGCTATAAGATTTCATAAGAGATAATAAGCCACATAAGTCTAATAAAATGCTCAAGAGTTTTAGGAAATCATGCAAGGTCTCCTTTTTTTTTTGAAAAAATTTGAAACTCATAAATATATAAGAGACCTATATTAAAAATAAATACTTGAAGATTCATTTTGCAATTAAGACACAATTAAAAGTATGCATAGATTTAAAAAAATGCATATACAAATGGGGAGATACGGTTTACCAATTACGCCGTTTCCATGGGTTGTGTCTTTCCCATTGTTGATGATATCTTCCCATTGAGAAGTTACTTTGTTGATGATGACTTCTCCATTTCCAAGATTGTTACCTTCCGTGGTTGATGGTTTCCTCTTCTTTGAAAATCATCTTGTTGATGATGTCTTTGCCATTTCAAGGATTGTGTTTTCCCATTTTTGATTATCGCTCTTCTTGGAAATTGGCTTTGTTGAGAGTAGTTTCTCCTTCTTTGATCAAATGAAACGTTCATTTGATGTTTTCTTGGTGGCATGAATTTTCTCCGATTTTTGCTTTGCCGGGTACCTAATAGCACATTGTTTTGTGGTACCCTCATGTGTTTAGGTCCTTTAAGATTAGCTTTGAGACTTTTAGGTCTCCAACAATATTTAGAGCTATTTCTAGCCCGACAAGAATTAGCCGTATGACCCTTTTTGCCACAATAAAAACAAGTAATAATTCTAGGAGCATAATGACCAATATGCATAGTGACTTGATCCTTTTTCATATGATTAACAACATTAGGCTTATGATCAAGTCCCTATCACAATTATGAATATCAACAATATTGGACATTTTATTGGTACTCAAGTTGGATTTTAATAAATCCTTTTTCATGCAATCAATATTCTCAACAAGAGTACTATTTTCTTTTTCAAGGTTTCTAACCTTGTCAAGTGTGGTGGTGTGAGCACATGATAGTGATTCATAAGAAGTAAATAAACTATCCTTATCATTTTTCAAAATATTGAATTCCTTTTTCAAATTTTTGTATCTAACAAGTAAGCTTTGGAATTCATTTTGAAGTTCATCATAATCATTTTGTAAATCACTATAATCATTTTGAATGACAATATCATAGGAAGTAGAGGGTTTAAGACATACCTCATTTTCTTCATTGATGCCCATAAAGCAATATTCAACTTCTTCATAATTGGAAGTTGTAGGAGGCTTATTCCTTAGATTTGAGCTTGTATGATCTTGAGAAGTAGATGCTTTTGTTTGACTCCTTTCATTTGCAAATACTCCATAGATGGCTTCTAATTTTTTCCATACTTCATGTGCCGACTTTATTCCTACAATATGTTCATATTCTAAATTAGTAAATGAACAATACAAAATATTTAAAGCCTTACCGTTTAAGGAGATGATTTTCTTTTCTTCATCATTGAGCTTTTTGAAGCCTTTTGAGGTGTATGGTGTATCTTTCGTCGGAATGGATTCTCCATTAATGACGTTGTTCCAAATGTCGAACCCGCAACCTTGTAGATAGCATTCCATTCTTTCTTTCCAAAAATTAAAATTCTTGGAATCAAATAGTGGTGGCTTGGTGGTGGAGGTGCTTAGGATAGATGAGCTTCGTTCGTAGCCGTCGATCATTTCTCTTCACTCGCGATGTGAAACGAGCTTGCCAAAGAGTTTGGCTCCGATACCACTTGTAAGTCAAGCGGCTACGATAATCTAGGGGGTGAATAGATTATCTCCATCTTTCGATTTCGCCCTCTTTTTACAATCGAATGCTCAAACAAAATAATAAAGGTGCGGAATGTAAACAACACACGTCAATTTAAAGAGGTTCAACCCACCTGGGGCCTAATCCTCTACCACCCAAGATATCCGGATGGATTTGAAAGAAAAAGAATTTTATTAATTACCAAAATTAATACAAATTCAACTTACAACACCTTGAAGAGCACCACACTCTTCTTCAACACCACCTTTGGAGATTACCACAATCTCCCTTTGAAGATTACCACAATCTTCCTTCAACGGCACCTTGTGAAGATTACCACAATCTTCAACCTTGAAGAATACCAAATTCTTCAACACCTCAATAAGAAGATTACCACAATCTCCTTCACCTATCACCTAGATCATCCAAGTGTGTTCTTACCACAAGAACACTCACAAGGATATCTTGTGTTTGAATGATAACCAAAAATCAAGATTACAACTCAATAATGAATAATACAATTTGAGTGCGAAGTGTAATCAAGAAAAGCCTAGACCTCAAAGATGTGAAAGTGATAAGCTAGGCAATTTTACAACAAGAATAATAACAATGAAAGACCAAGTGTTTGCTTGAAGTGTATCTTGTTGTGTTGTATCTCAATTGTTGTATAGGTTGCTCCAAAACTTCCTCTATTTATAGGAGATGATTGATCATGCATAGGCTCCTCTTGGGGATTGAAAATCTACAGAAAAATACAATTAAAATCAAGAATATAGTTGTTAGAAATCAATCCCACGATTTAAGGAAATGTGTCTGAAAACGGTCATATTTTTTGTTTGTCAATACACAGGCGACCGGTCGCACGAAATAAGAGAAAATGAGAACACTTTGAAAATTACAACGAGGCGACCGGTCGACGTAGGCTTCGACCGGTAGACCCCTAATTCAACCGGTCCCTCTCATTTCAAAAATGCAAGGTTTTAGTTCTTTTCAAGACAAAACTTGCAGTGGTCGATCGGCCATGGCGACGGCCGATCGGAAGAGCGACAGATCGACTTGCTTTTTACTCCGTCTCATTTTACATTTAAAAACATCTTGGAGTGCGGGTTGCCCTATAGAGGCGGCCGTCGACCACGAGACAAAATGTTGTCCCATTTTTGTCGAAAATAAAACTCAAGAAATACTCCCAAAATTTAGTAAAAACATTTTAAACCAAGAAGAGTATTTAGACAACATTTTAGAAATCTTTTTAGGAGTAAAAACCATTGACATAAAATCATTATAAATGTTGTCCATTATTATCAAAAATAAACTTGAGGAAATACTCCTAAAATATTAAAACCATTTTAAATCATTTAGGAGTATTTGGACAACCTTTAAATACATTGTTTTGGTGACAAAATAAAATCATCAAAATTAAGATAAAAACATGTATCAAACACAAACTATCTTTGGATGTAGAGTTGACGGGAAGAGTACCTCGGTACATGTCAAATGCTCGGAAATAGATTGGATTCTTGGTTGATGAAGAACAAAATTCAATTGCCACATCCACAAATTAAGCTATACATAGTCATGCGCGATTGTTGTGCCCAAGTCTTATAGATGAGACCACAAATTGAGAGATTATGATATCGAAGAAAGAGAAATTCCAATTATGTGTGATAACACTAGTCTATTGCAATCACTCGAGAATCTGTGTTGCATTCAAGAACAAAGCACATTGATGCGAGATATGATTTCATAAGAGACCATGTTGAAAAGAAAGACATCACCTTGGAATACATCTCAACTGATAAACAGTTAGCTGATATATTCACAAAGCCTCTATGTGAATCAAGGTTTGAAGAACTCAAGAATGAGTTAGGGTTAATTGAGTTGAGTTGAAACTCGGAAGAATCAATCAGTAGAGAAAGATGTTGAGAAAAAGGAAAAAGGGGGAGTTTCATTTTTCAGCCAAGTAAAACAAATTTGATCCGGGAAGTCGGCTATATTAAGTTAGGACACCGGTGAGTCATCATTCATGAGAAGAGAGAAGCAGAGTTAAGTCACTTTTGATATAAGCTAGATCATTTATGAGCTAAGTGACAAAAACACAGTTGTTTTAATTAAGCGGGAATGTTTTTAAGGATGATGTCAGCGTAATAATGACGGTCACAGTAAAAGCTGCACAGTAAGCCATATGATTGGATATAAATGCTGCTGCATTTAATGCGGGACATTAAATGCAATTTTGAAACTCTAAATCTTAGACGTTGATTTTGATCAAAAATTTCAAAATCCGAAATATGTCCTTTCACGTCACTTATATACGGAACCTCGCATTTCTCTCTCCTCACGCGAACTATTCATCTTCAAGTAAAGAAAGTATTTTCTCTCTGAAACCTTGTGCGAACCCTAGTTTCTCTCAAGCAAGTTTTTCTTATTTCAATCAGTAGAATCGTCTGAAAATGGCTCCAAAGCTTGATTACATGAAGCTCTCAAAACAAATCCACACTGGTTCTTCAGTGGATTTTAAAGGAATGATCAAGCAGGGTATCGATGAGAGCCTAGTCAAGAAGATAGCTGAGATGTTGGAGAAGTCCGGCCTGAAGGACTTTTTGACGATGGAGTACACTCATACGTACCTTGAAGAGGTCGCTATGTTTTATGTGAATGCAGAAGTGCATGACGATGAAATCAAATCTTTCGTCCATAGCAAGGTCATCAAACTGACTGCAAAAGACCTCGTTGAGCACTTTTTGTTGCCCGTGGAGGGCTTGAAGGACATCTATGAGGCAGATGCCGACTTAGCTGCGGCTTGGAAAGAAATTGCCAAGCCTGAGTGTGCTGCAAAAGTGGTCTATACGGGGCCAAGAAGGATTCCTTAAAGGACGACTATCACAAGTTGATGGATGTCGTCTCGAAGTGTGTTGACATGAAATTTGGAAGCTTCAATCAGTTGTCCAAAACTAAGCTGATCGTGATGGCTGCGATCAGGCAAGGAAAGAAAGTTAACTAGGCTGAGTTTGTTTACAGCAGACTCTGCCAGAATGTGTTGAACATGACTTTTAAGGAGGATGGGTCCTTCGGATGCTCCCTGGGCTATGGCCTGGTTATTGGCCATCTTATGGAGGTGAAGGGAATTGCATTACGCCATGGCAAACTCTTCCATGTCAACAAGAAAATGTTCAGAGGAAACCTCTCGGCATCCCAGAAAAGAGCCCATGCTACAAGGGCTGATACCAGTGAGGGGGAATCAGTTGATCCTGAAGACACAGCTGAGACCCCTCCACCAAAGAAGAAAGTTGTGATATCTAAGATCGCTCCTCGCCCCTTGCCCAGACCAAGCCAAAGAAAGCACTCTCCCGGCCAAGTCCAAAGCTCCCCGTCCATGCAGTAAGTCACCGCCCATTCAGGACTCTTGCCCATGGAGCCGAGATAGAGGAGGAAAACCATATTCCCTCCCCTATCGTAAAGAAAAAGAGGACTGCCAAGTCAAGAAAGGCAGCTGCCTATAAGAAAAGTCCAAAAGCTTTCACTTTTGAGGAACATGAGAATGGTGAACCAGAGGTTCCCCTGCTCCCATTCAGGAAGAGACGGTTGTTCACGCGATCTGAGCTTGAAAAGACAGCGGAATCCGGTACTCAGCCGTAGAAACTAAAATTCTTGGTGATCAAGAAGAGCGATCTCAAAAATTGTTGATGTCGAAGCGATCTGCTGGTGATCAGCAGAGATCCGCTGAAGATTCAGCTGGAAGGAAGACAACTGAGGAAAGTGAAGTAGCCGAGACAACTGAACCTGAAGTTGAAAGAGTTTTCTCCCCTCCTATAATTGATGTTGCTGCATCTGAGGAAGAGCAAGGTCTCTTACCTCCCATTCCAAAAACTGGAGATGAAGTCGATGATGATGATGATGTGATTATGTACTCTCCAGTTTACCCTGACATTCAAAGGCTCTTGAGGGAATGGAGGGCATGGAAGTGGATCACTCAAGGATGCAATTCGCTCACCCTAAGTTCATCGAGGAAGAAGAAGAGCTTCTCCGATTCCTTGGTGTTGGTGATGTTCGATCCGTATTCTTAAGGAAGAAGAGAATAAGAGAAGTGCCGAGCAAGCCCGAGCCTTGGAGAAATCTAAGATGTGCGCATTTACAGTCTCTCAAGAGCATACTCACGAGCATCTTGATAAGCTCTCCGACAGCGATGAAGACATGGATCATGTTGCTGCAGCTGAGAAGTTGGAAATGCAGCAAGCCTTGGAGGAATCAAAAGCCATGCACGAGAAACGCTTATTAGAAGGTCCAGGAGAGTCCTCTCAAACTCTTCTGCAAACTGATCCTTTGGGAGTGGCATAGCAAATTGCGACGGACATTGCTGCACCACATCCCCCGTGCAATCGAGAGAATGGCTCCCGAGGAGATGGCGATGAAGGCTGGAAAGTTGGGCACCCAAGCCAAGCCAACCCCCGAAGAAGGTGTTCTTACACCCGCCAAAAGTGAACACTTAGAGGACAAAGTGCGTCTGCGGAGCAGTGACCTCACTCTTATTCACTCAGCTGGTGTGCCAGCTGAGGGGGAAACTCTCTCCACCACAGCCGGTTTGGAGGTTAATCTAGGACACACATCAATGGAGTTAGGATTCGAAGGTGGGAAATAATTTGCAAAACATCAGAGTGACATTGACAAAGCTCGGACGGTTGAGCATGTCTCAACGGAAATGTCTACTGCTTTGAAGGCCGATGACGCTGCTATCACAGCTGAGGCAAAGGATGGTGATGCCCCGGGAGTTAACACTCTGGGCTCTGAAAGTGCAATTCAAGGAGTTGAGACTCCTCTGGATGCCAATGTCCAAGATCCCAAGACAGTTGAGTCTGTCGAAGGGAATTTAGAAGACCCTAAGAAAGTCGAGACTGTCGAAGGGATTACAGAAGGCCCTGCAGCAGTTGAGACTGCTAGGGATATTTAAGGCCAACGGGAGGTTGAGACTTCCCTTGGTAAAGATGATAAAATTGAGAACATTCCTCAAATTGAAGGTGCCATCGCATATGAAGTTATTGGTGCCCTTCAAGACTCCCAAGAAAACATTGATACATCATTTTTGGGATCGGAAGATGAAGCTGAGTCGACTCAACATGATAATCCTATGACGGACACAGCTGAGGATGTTCACAAATCTCAGAGCCAAGTCAGTGAGAAGACGGCTCCTATGAGATTCAACTTTGATGATGAGCCAACTCCCCAGGTCTCATCATCCTCCAATGAAGCTGATGATACAAATGAGGACAAGATTACTCAATTGGAAAAACCCACTGAGACCGAGGAAGTTGTTAAGACAGCTGAGGCTCAGTCAGCTGGGCAGAACATTTCATATGCCCCAGCTGGAATCGAGTCATCTACGCAGGCTCCCATAGCTGCAGCAGTAACGACTCCCTCAGCTCAGTCACAGACTCCCACAGCTGTGACCACTGCCAATGAAGCTGCCGCAGCCGAGGCACAATGAGCTGAGTCATCGCAAGCACCTGAGCAACAAGAAATCCCCTATGTGCGCGACAATGCATTCTAAGACATGTTTCCCTTCTCCAAGGATCTGCCTGAATTAGAAGAAGAGACAACTGCTGAAGAAAGGAGATACACCGTAAGTGAAGATCCAGTTATTCTCATAGACACGATTGTTCCGGCAGACTTCAATTTTGACGCAGAATGGCCATCAGCTGAATCCAATGTGCAAGCTGAGTTCTGTGACATCTTCAAGAAAATCTGCGAAGAGATTGAACGTCATCAGGGCTCTCGTGACTTGCGCTTGGACAATCGAGATGCCACTCTCATAGCCGATCTAAGAGGCATAATGGTGAGACTACGGGAATGGACTCAACAGTAGACTGCAATGAGAAGCGAGCAAGTCCGCTATTTCAAAGCTTTATATGGAAGGATGCTCGTATGGAGTGCTGATAACTCCATGTACAGTCATAGGATGAAGGAGTACATTGAAAGGATAAACAAGTCCCATAAGTCGGATATGGAGCTGCTACAACATTTCCACAAAAATGAGATTACCAGACTCGAGAACAGCATGAATGACAAATTCAGTCTTCTAATGGCTGAAATGAAGATCATATCGGCCCGAGTCAAGGCAACACGCTCGTAATTTCGAACAGTGTATGATGCGGCCCGACTCAAGCACAACTCCACCATCACCGACTGGACTTTATCCTCGGAGGTTTGTTCCCTGGGATACCTCTCTCCTTTGATGATGCCAAAAAGGGGGGAAGAGGAGTCCCTCAAGGGTTTGAAAGAAGAGAAATTGAAGAAAGCGTGCGGTGAGGGGAAGGAAGTTCAAAGGAATTAAAATTGATGTTCGTTGAAACCCCTCAGCAAGGACAAGTCAAAGCTAATATTCTCAGCAAGCTACCCGTGAGATTACCTATCGAGAAAGCTGCAGTGGCCATGAAAGATAAGAGAAAGGTCATCGAAGCTGCATTTGAAAAGGTAGCTGAGAATACGTCAGCAATAGTGGAAGAACTATTGAAGCAACATGGTGGTCTTCCAGTAGGATTAGAGAACGACGTGATAGAGCCCCCCAAAGAAGTTATGCCAGATGCAGGATCTGAGCCTAGATCCATTGAAGAATTTCAAACCTTGAAAGCTGAAGGATACATTGAAGGAATGACCTTGACTCAAGCCTGGGAGTTGTACTGGGAAAAAGGCCTGGAAGTGTGCAACAAAGCCAAGAAATAGTAGAGTGGAAGTAGTCACTCAGCTGGTAAATCCAAGGCTCCTGTACAATACACTCCTAGAGGAAGAGGAGCAGAGTCAAGAAAGGGAAGACAAAGTGGCACTGAAAGAAGTTCTCAATCTCGATCAAGGCCGAAAGATGTCACTTTCATGGACCCTGAGAAAAGGGGAATCACATACTGGGCTGGCCATGACCATCTTGCAAATTTAGAAGTCGCTCGAAAAATTGAAGAAGTAAAGAAGAGGATGAAAGAAGAAAGTGCCAGAGCAACCCGTGAATGGGAAGAAAGGCAACGAAAGAATGACCCTGTTGCAAAGCGAGCCTTTGAGAAGAAGAAAAGGGAAGAAGAATGAAGAAAGAAAGAGGAAAAAGGATGATCCAGACAGAAGTAGAGCTGATGAAGAAAGAAGAGGGAAGCAGCAAAGGCGTTGAAGTGTTGCTGCAAACCCCTTCGTGTATTTTTGTTGTAAATACATCTATGTAAGTCTTCTGTAATAAGCTTAGTGAATTTCCCTGTAATCTTCACTCTTTATGCATCTTAGCTTAGATATACTATGTCTTGACATGTATACATTTATGTTGCTTTGATATTGAATGTAAACAGTGTGTAAAGGACAAGAATGCTATGATCAATAAAATGATACATTTAAGAATATATTCTTTGTTACTGCATTGTCTATATGTATCTTTGATGTTTACTTTCTTTGAATGTTTTTAAGTTTTGGCATCATCAAAAAGGGGAAAATTGTTAGGAAATTTATTAAGTAGATTTTGATGATACCATGTAAAACCTAAACCATGAAGTTGGCACCCCATTTTCCTTGTAATTTGTATTGTAATAGATAGGGCTGGAAAAGCTGAGTCAAGTTAGTTATGCCAAAGATTACAAGAAGTCAACTGTGGACTATGTGAAGACTTTGTTGTGTGTCAGCAGAGTAATGTCATGAAGGAAGTCAAGGACTCGACTAAAGGAGAGTCAGCTGTGAAACAACTGTAAGATATGTCAGTCAAGTCAACCCAAGTAGCCAAGTCTCAAGTTGAAGTGACAGTTGAGTTATCCAATGACTGGAGCAGACTCAAGTCACCTGGGGTATAGATAGCAGTCTAGTCAAGACAACTGACTTAGATCCGTTAATTAAAGTCAAGAATATTACTCAATATAGTAATATGTCAAAGCTGTCAGGTCTAAAGTGTTAGTCCCAGAATTATGAAAAAGGAATGAACCAATGGGAAATCTTTGCCTTGTGTCGTGCACTGCAATGCTGCGAAGACATTTAATACGAGGAAGGGTCAACATCAAGGACTGCAGACCAAGACAAGCCAACGAACACAAGTGACATTTGAAATTAGCCTATCTCTTCAACGGGTAAAATTTCAATAGTGAACTATAAAAGGCTGAGGAAGTTATTGAGAAGAGGTTACATGAACCATGAACAAGCAAGCAATATTCAAGCATCTAACCTGCAATATTCTCATAAACATTCAAGCATTTTCCTCAAGCCTGAAACTCAAAGGAAATCGATCTTACATAAGTTGTGAAGGAAAGACAACTTCAAATCTGTTGAAGAGGAAACTTTTGAAGAAATCAAAGGGGTCTACTTTCCAAGCTAGGATTGTAGAAAGGTTCCAGGTCAAACCATTATCAAGTTTGTTGGAGGGCTTTGTGATCAAATCCAAGAACTTGAGAAGTGAGCTGAAGTAGCAAGGCAGCTGCCCTGTGAAGAAGCTGAGTCGCAAGAGAAGCCAGTTGTGTGATCAAGGATGTCTCAGATTGTTCACCGCTTTGTAAACGATTTGTTACATAGTGGATTCCTCCGGGAGTTGGAGAAGAGAGGATTAGAAGAATTACCCCATCTTCGAACCTCTATAAAATATTTGTTTCATTTACTTTCAAAAACTTACTTTCCCGCACATTTAATTTATATCTCATTTAAGTTTTATATTTGCTATCCAACTGATATATAACCAAGTGCTAAAAATCAAGTGTTTAAAACAAGCTAAAATCTAATCAAAGGGTGTTAAGTCTTCAGCTATTAAAAACCAATCAGCCAAGTTAAGTATTTGGCTTGAGCAGCCGAGTTATACTATCAACAGCTCTATCGAGTCTGTTGAGTGGGTAACTTAGTTGAAAAGCCAACTTAGCTGTCCATCAAGGACACAGTTGTTTGAGTAAACTCTGTTGAATTATTTTAGAAGGACTAAATCGAAAATTTGGTAAAATTTATTCAAACCCTCCCCCTTCTAAACCTTACTTCACACCTCTTGGGACCTACACAAACACTTAAAGACAGGGCAGCTTGGACTTATTACTATATCAAGTAATATCCTTGACTCCCGTCCAATGGATTAATGTTAGTCGACTTGACTTGACAGCTGCCTTTACCCCTTTGACTTGAGTCTGCTCCATCCTTTAGGAAAGACTCAACTGTCAGTTCAACTGGTAGACTTGGCTCTTTACTGAATTGATTGTTGCTCCTTCAATCTTTACATAGTTGTTCCTCAGTTGGATTTTCTTCAGTCGAGTCTTTGCCTTCCATCTTGATTCATTGGGTCCTCCTTTCGATCTTGATTGACTTCGTGCATTCTTCAACATAGCCGACTTCACTCAGCTCATGTAGTCCTATCTATTACAAAATAGAAATACAAGGAAAATGGGGTGCCAACTTCCTATTCTAAGTTTTACATGGTATCATCAAAATCTAATAATAAATTTCCTAACAGCTTGCAGCTAACGTTAATGTTAAAGGAAAAGGGCCTTCGGGCAAAATGTTAATCGGGCTCCAAATTACAAGGCCCACTGCGACCCTGATTAGAACAATGTGTCACCAAGTGAGCTCGCGTCCTAAGAATGTTTTACGAAAAAAAGAAAGAAAGATGAAGTTTTAAATATGTACATCGAAGGATTTTTAAGTAAAGGAAATGTATAGTTTAACTAAGTTAAGTCATGACATTAAGCACGCATTCATGCATGAGATTACTTGTTGAGCTCCTTTAAGCTCATTCTACGAATGTTGTTTTTTTTAGACGAGAATAATGAGGAGGAAGGAGATGACAGGGCGCAGTGACTCGGAAAACCATGTCCTTTAGTTTAGCTTATGTTTTTAGAGTTGATTTATTAGTATATTTAATGTTGAACGTCGTTTTATTTTTCCATATGATTGTGTTAGACTAATAGTTGTTAGTATTAATTTCTACCGCAAGGTCTTTGAACTAAGTAAGATTTTTATTATCCCGTATTTTTTAGGATTTCTTTAGAGTATTTTTATTGATTATTTTTCGCATTAAATTTAAGTAAGCTAGGAAAGGGTGCTAGATTTAGTGGTATCAGAGCCGAGGTTTTTAAATCGATTCTATAGACTTTAAAATGAGTTGATTTACGATAAAATTAAAAGTCAATAAGTCATGGGTTCCAAGTCGCGCTTCGAGCATCTCCCTCCGCAATGTGGTAAGCTTTATGTTTATTGTGATTATGACTACGTATGTGTCTCTACGAAATGTGTGCCCTGTGTGAATTTTAATTGTTAGCTTGCTTTTAATAAGTGATGACTAAATTTCATGTATAGTTAAAGAAACACTATTCTAAGATTTTAGAACATAAAGATTCTTTCGTTTGATTAGTTTTTCTTTTGTTCATAATATAGATATGCCTGGCACTATCCGTACCCCCACTAAAGGTGAATTAAGAACTAGAATAAATAAAGAACCTGAATTCAAAGCCTATAAGATGAAACCCCATCATACGCTTGTACAATATTTTCAAGTAATGGAACAAATGAGCCATCACATTGCCTTTCTCAGACGAAATATAGGGCCTATGTTAGAAGAGATCAATATATGGAGGAATCATTACCCCCAGAATGGCAGAAGCTATTTGATGAGGCTAGGAGTAAAGTTGAGGGGACACGAAAACTTCACAAGATAGTTGAAATCACTTTAAAGCGATGGGAAGAGGAGACTAGAAGACAAGCTCAGAAGACTTTATTCCTAGGAGTTCATACGAACCAACGAGAGCTAAGATTTATATTGTGGAGAAGCAAGTCCACAGTCAGTAATGGGTTTGTTCCAAGAGACAATTTGTCGAGAGCTATAGTTAGAGCATGTTCTAGTAGAGATGTGCATACTAGTAGTCGAGAGTAGAAGTTAATTTATTTTCTTTTAATGTTTTACCTTGTTATTACAAAGGATTCTCTTTTACATATTATAAAACAAATTATGTTAATTCCTTTAAATATTCAGTGCGATTTTTATAAAGATGTCATTTTGTCCTATATTGTATTGTGTTATGCTTCGACGGATCAATACCAGAATAGAATTTAATTTATTATTGAAATTAAACGAACCTTATGAACCTATAACAGCTAACCAATCATGAGTCGCAATACTCGCTACGCACACAATGATGGCAATGGTACCAACAACAACAACAATGCTCAAGGGACCCCCCTGACTGTCAAGGCCCTTGTTCAAGCATTGGCTATTTATGGTCAGAATGTTCAGCCCAGACGAGCTGAGGCTCCGCAAAGGAACCGTCTATCGGACTTCCTTAGGTTATCCCCATCGTCCTTTGCAGGCACCACGGATCCTATTGAAGCTGAAAGGTGGCTTACGGAGATGCGAAAGATATTTTCTATTATTGATTGCACTAACGAGGAACTAGTTAACTATGCGACGTTCGTACTATGAGGTGATGTACATGACTGGTGGAGGATGGTACAATGTCAGATTGAGGGTGACACACGCCCTTTTACTTGGGAAAGGTTTACGGAAGTCTTCAATGATAAGTATTTTCCCAGGAGCGTCTGCCAACAAAAAGAAAGGGAGTTAAATGCGGCTAGAGCGGGGAGCCGTACAATGGCTCAGTATGAGGCAGAATTTGCTAAGTTATGCAAGTTTGCTCCTGATTTAGTTTCTACTAAGGAACGGAGGGCCAGACGATTTGAGGAAGTATTGCTGCCTCAGATCAAGCTTGTAGTGGCACCGTTTGAGCTTACTATGTACCGTGAAGTCATCAACAAAGCTATATTGGTGGAAAGGGCTCAAGCAGTTAATAGAGAAGAAATGAGGATTCATCAAGGAGGACCAAAGTTTAAAGCTGGAAACACAAAAGTGTGGAATAACAATGGTCAGAAAAGGAAACAAGTGCGGACCCCATAAGGTGCTCCACAGAATAAGCAACTGGTGACTGTTTGTGCGAAGTGTGGGAAGACACATTTGGGTGAATGTTTGCAAGGTTCGGGAGCTTGCTTCAATTGTAAGAAGCCTTGACACATATCGCGATTTTGCCCGGATAGGAAGAAGCCAGCCTAGGCTTGAGTGTTTGCTATGACAAAAGCTGAAGCAGAGAAAGCAACAGACGTGGTGGTTGGTACCCATCTATCTTATCCTTTAATTATGAATTCCATGTCATTAGATTTGTGCATGTTTTAAGTGTGTATTTATTTCATAGGACCTTTGAATGTTTGTGGTATATCTTCTTTTGGCCTAATTGATTCTAGAGCTTCGCACTCCTTCGTGAACTCCAAATTCGCTAAGAATCTGTCTGATTATACCTCTTTATTGGACACTCACTTCAACATATCGACCCCCAGGGGAGATCATGAACTCAACCCTTGTGTACACTAATTGTCCGGTTACTGTTGATGGGAAGGAGTTATCTGTTGAAATTATTGGATTGGATATACATGCATTTGATGTCATTTTGGGAATGGACTGGTTGTCCAAGCACCATGCAATGATCGACTGTCGAGCTCGAAGGGTCATCTTCAATCATCTTCAAGACTCCCAACCGTTCTTCCAAGGAGTTTCACCCAAACCCACTACCCTTATCATCACAGCTATGAAAGCTCGAAAACTCGTGAACAAAGGTTGCGAGGCATATTTGGCCTTAATAACCGAGGTTCCTAAGGAACGCCCCTTGATTGACCAAATTTCTATTGTCCGTGAATATCCTGACCTATTTTCGGAAGATATTAATGGTGTTCCACCAGAGAGAGAGGTGGAATTTGTTATAGAGTTAGTGCTTGGGACAACTCCTATATCCAAGAAACCATATCGGACGGCCCCTGCAGAATTGAAAGAACTCAAGGATCAGCTACAAGATTTACTGGATAAGGGATTCATCAGGCCAAGTTTCTCACCATGGGGTGCACCATTTCGTGTTGTTAAAAAGAAGGATGGATCGATGAGATTGTGCATTGACTATCGTGAACTTAATAAGGTAACAATCAAGAACAAGTACTCTCTCCCTAGAATTGAGGAGTTATTCAACCAGCTTCAGGGTACTGGGTATTTCTCCAAGATCGATATGAGGTCTGGTTACCATCAATTGCGCATTCGAGAGGAAGACATTCCAAAAATCACGTTCCGTTCTCGGTATGGTCATTACAAATTCCTAGTCATGCCTTTTGGTTTGACTAATGCCCCAGCCGCATTCATGGATCTGATGAATCGAGTCTTCTCGAATTACCTCGATCATTTTGTTATCATTTTTATTGAAGATATCTTTATTTATTTCCGATCAAAGGACAAGCATGAACAACACTTACGTCTAGTTTTGTAGAGGCTCTAGGAGAAGAAGTTATTCGCGAAATTTAGTAAGTGCAAGTTCTGGTTGGACAATGTTTCTTTCTTGGGCCATATTGTTTCTCGAGATGGGATTTCTGTGGACCCTTGTAAGGTTGAGGTGGTACAACACTGGCAGACACCGGTGAACGTAGGAAGGGCTTGTAGCTTCCTTAGGTTAGCTGGATACTATAGAAGATTCATCGAAGGTTTCGCAAAGATCTCCGCACCACTGACTCAGCTAGTGAGAAAGAATGTTAAGTTTCAATGGGACGATAAGTGTGATAGGAGCTTCGCAGAGTTGAAAGAGAGGTTGACAACGGCTCATGTCCTTATGCTGCCAAATGGTGTCGACGGGTTTGCTATCTACAGTGACGCTTCACTGAAGGGTTTAGGGTGTGTCCTGATGCAACAGGGGAAGGTAATCGCATATGCTTCCAGACAATTGAAGGATTACGAGAAAAATTATCCAACTCATGATATGGAGCTAGCAGTTGTGGTTTTTGCTTTGAAAATATGGCGACATTACATATACCGGACTAGATGTGAAATTTACACGGATCATAAAAGCCTCAAATACTTCTTCACTCAAAAGGAGCTTAACATGAGGCAACGCAGATGGCTTGAATTAGTAAAAGACTATGATTGTGTTATTAATTACCATCCGGTGAAAGCTAACATGGTGGCAGATGCTCTGAGCTGTAAGGGTCCAATGACTATTTATGCCTTGCAGACGATTCAAAAACCACTACTGAAAGACATGCAGAGCTTTGAGTTGGAAATTGTATCTCAAGAGAAGTCGAGTTATTTGGCTACCCTAATCTTACAACCATCAATTCTGGAATGAATAAAAGTTGCATAGTTGAATGATCCGAAGTTGGTAAAGATTTGTTCAGAGGTTGTTGTTCGCCAAAAATATTTTGGTTCATACAACTGCAAGTGTACAGTGTAGTTTATAGAATAATGGCAAGCAAGGTCGTATTCCTCAGGGATTGATATTCGAAACACTTAGGCTATAATAACATCGTATTCCAATTTTATTGAAGCGACCAAAAATTTAATATTTTATCTAACTAAAAATCGAAAATAAAGAAGAATAAAATAAATTTGTGAACCCCACAATTATTTTCAACATCTATAGGAGCAACCTTAGGCACATCATCTCAACATGCTTCTTCAATATTAAATGCGAATAAAGTTTTAAAAACCAATTCATGCAATTCTATGGGTTCAATTTTAGTCTACTCCTCCTTCTGGGCGGTGAATAAACAGTTGATTAATAATAATTGTAGGTCTCCTGACTCGTTACAATTATTACTAACTCCCAAAAGATTTGTGAATTGAATGACTCCCCACAAGACATTGTAGGTCTCCCGACTTGTTACATCCGTTTATGTCTGAATTCGATTTTCGTCTTTGTTAGAACTCATCTCCCAAATTTCACACTAACAAATATGACATGCAATTTATTCCCGGCAAATAAAAGCAATTATAAATAAGCACTCAAATTTATAAAATAGAAAGCATGAATTAATTAAGAAAACAAGTAATCATATTTAATACAAATCCACAGTTTCGATTATGCCCCTAAGATCCGAAAAATATGTCAAATGAATCAATATTATGACATTATATAGGCACATACAAGAGTTCTTAGACATGGAAAGAAAACTCCTTCTTGTCAGGATAGATTCCCCTCCTAAGCCCTCGAAGCTCTTGTGCTCCCTAGATGCGAAAGCCTTGTGGTGTTATTCGCGACTTAGCCTTTTGCTCTCGAAGCTCTTCGATTCTTTCGTTCCTGTGTTATTTGATGTGTTTTTTGCTGTATGAAGTGATGTATTTTCGTGCAGGCCTTGGGTCCCTTTTATAGATGCTTGGAGAGATCCCTTATAGAGTTGGAATGGGAAGCAAACTCTGAAAAACGCGCTGAAACAGAGTCCCACAAGGCCTGGCCGTGTGGTCCTGCCTTCAGCCCTTTCTCGCATGGACGTGTGAGTCTGCACGGGCAGATGGTGCGATGGGCTTCCCTTTTCCACACGGCCGTGTGGGCCTGCTCCGTCCTTTGTTTTCTATCCAACTTCACACGGTTGTGTGATTTTCACACCGGCACTTCCACACGGTCGTGTGACACCACACGGTCCGGCCGTGTAAAGTGTTTTTGTCCACTTTTTCCGTCGTTATGATCTTCTCTTCTCATTCGTCAATCTTAGTTGGGCATTCCAACTGATATTTCTTCATTTTAAGTTCCATTTCCTGCAAGAATTGCAAGAATACGCAGTATCATGCCCTTTTAAGGAAACCAAGTAAAAACATAGTAAATATGCGTGCAAATGCATCAATTATATATCATTTTGAGCCCTAAAATGCACGTATATTTTGCACACAACAGTTGTTGAAGAAAAACGTGATAACTATGTGATAATGGAAGATGGGACATTATGTTTGGGCACTAAGCTGGCAGTGCCTAACAACGAAGAGTTGAAATTAGAGATTTTGAAGGAATCTCATAATGCCCCTTACTCCATTCACCCCGGAGCACAAAAATGAAGCACGACCTTAGTAAGAATTTCTCATGGGTCGGTATGAAGAAAGATGTGGCAGCATATGTTCAGAGATATCTTACTTGTCAGCAAGTCAAGGCAAACACCAGAGGCCTTCTGGTCTATTGCAACCACTGATGATTCCACAGTGGAAGTGGGAGCGCGCGGGCATGGATTTTGTTGTGGGAATACCAAAGACTAAGGTGGGATTCAACTCTATTTAGGTTATAGTTGATCGTCTCACTAAGTCTGCACATTTCTTACCAGTAAAGAAGACGTACAATATGGAGAAATATGCCAGAATTGTACATATCCGAGATAGTTCGATTGCATTGAGTACCATTATCTATTATGTTAGATAGAGACCCTAAGTTCACCTCCATGTTCTGGAAAAGCCTACGCCGAGCCATGGGTACTCAACTAAGTTTTAGTACAGCCTTTCATCCACAAACCAATGGTAAATCGGAGAAAACAATTCAAACACTTGAGGATATGCTCCGAGCTTGTGTGATAGATTTTAAGGGTACTTGGGACAAGTAATCTCTAAGTTTTTCTTGTTGGATTATTAAGGTTTATCTGAATTGAGATTGTCGTGTTAGCAGTATATGGAATCATGTGATTGATGTGATAATTGGAATTACCGCCCAAGTTATTGTCGACCAATGATTTGGAGTTAAATTTTATCTGAAGACGGACAGTATGTGCAGATGAACAAATAGTTTTGGAAATCAACTCATCATTAATCTATCTCACCGAGTCGCCGTAGATATGAAATCCCACTTCTATCTTTATTCTTGAATAAGCTAAAATTCTACATGTACTAATTGGTGTATTCCTATAGGTCCCAATGTTAGGGTGTTAAATTCTTACTTGTCAAGTTTTCACCTAATAGTTAAAAAGCTTCTATTGTCTTCACATGTTAATGACGAGTTCATTCAACTAATGTGTCTAATATATGTGTATATATATTATATATAATGTAAGAGTAGTAGAGTGCAATAAGATTTTATATTGGTATCATAAGTCTTAATCATGTGATATGGTCATATGCTAATTAATATTGGTAACATATATATATACATACACTTGTGTACGGTTGAATGAATTATGTGTAACTTGATTGCTTTAGAAATTGAATAAGGTAAGTATTTAATTTCCGTAATTAATTGAATATAGGGTTTTTCCCTAATTAATTGAACATAGGGGTTTTTTTCTTAACTAATTGAATATAGGGTTTTCCCTAATCAGTTGAGTGTAGTGTTTTATTCTCAAATTGTTCAAGTTAATGTGATTTTATTATTATGCTATGCGTTTATGTTTATTCTCGCATTCAATGAAAAGTTTCATCACTTTCATACATCATGTTAAATGTACGTTTATAGCATTTCACGAGCATACAAAGAATTGTAGAGTCAAGTTTTAAGGTTTAATAATATTTTTCAAAAAGAAAATGGTTGCACATTGTTCTATGATGCTGGAGTGAGTGGGAAATGGGCGCGGGGGACCGGCGTTCCGACAATGTGCCGCTTGCGGCTAACGTTAATGTTAAAGGAAAAGGGCCTTTGGGCGAAACAAAAGGAAATGGCCTTTGGGCAAAATGTTAATCGGGTTCCAAATAACAAGGCCCACTGTGACCCTGATTAGAACAATGTGTCATCGAGTGAGCTCGTGTCCTAACAATGTTTTACGAAAAGAAAGAAAGAAAGAAAGATGAAGTTTTGAGTATGTACATCGAAGATTTTTAAGTAAAGAAAATTTACAGTTTAACTAAGTTAAGTCATGGTATTAAGCATGCAATCATGCATGAGATTACTTGTTGAGCTCCTTTAAGCTCATTCTACAAATGTTGTTTTTTTCCAGATAAGAATAACGAGGAGGAAGGAGATGATGGGGCGCAGTGACTCGGAAACTCATGTCCTTCAGTTTAGCTTATGTTTTTTAGAGTTGATTTATTAGTATATTTAATGTTGAACGTCGTTTTATTTTTCCGTATGATTGTGTTGGACTAATAGTTGTTAGTATTTATTTCTGCTGCAAGGTGTTTGATAAATGGTTTTATCATGATTTTGATGATTTTGTTTTTATACCAAAACAATGGTTTTAAAGGTTGTCCAAATACTCCTAAATGATTTAAAATGGTTTTTCCCGGAGTATTTCTTCAAGTTTGTTTTCGACTAAAATGGACAACACTTTTAATGACTGTATGTCAAAATGTTTTTACATCAAAACTATGTCCCTGAATGTTGTCCTAATACTCCCGATCGGTCTAAAATGTTTTTACTATTTTTTGGAGTATTTCTTGGAGTTTATTTTCGATATAAAATTGGACAACACTTATGTTTCAGGCTCGACCGGTCGCCCTATAGGGCAACCCGTACCTGTGTTGAGTTTTGGAACAGAAAAAGGGACGGAGACAAAATTTGGGGGACCATCGACCGGAGGTCGACGATGAGGGGACCGGTCGACCTATGGGCGACCGGTGCAAGCCCCCGAAGAACAGAAACATTTGTTTCTTATTTTTGATCTCCTCGACCGGTCCAACATAGGGGCGACCGGTCGGACCCCCCGCGACCGGTCCCCCTGTGTAAAAATTCGCAGAATTCAATTTCAATCTTATCTCTGCGCGACCGGTCGAACCCCTCTTTTGACAGCAAACTATCCGTTGAGTTTGCAGACAACTTTTCCTTGATTTAAGGGATTGATTTCTAACAACTCTTTTCTTCAATTGTCTTGCAAATTTTTTCTGATTTCATGTCCCCAAGAGGAGCCTATCATGTACAAGACATCTCCTATAAATAGAGGAAGAATTGAAGCAACAAAATAAGAGAGAAAACTACAACACAACAAGATACACTCAAGAATACACTTGTTCTTACATTGTCTTATTTCTTGTTGTAATTTGCCTAGCTATTCACTTTCACATCCTTGAGGTCTAGGCTATTCTTGATTACACTTGCACTCAATTGTATAATTCATTATCGAGTTGTAATCTTGATTTTTGGTTATCATTCAAACACAAGATATCCTTGTGAGTGTTCTTGTGGTAAGAACACACTTGGGTGATCTAGGTGTTAGGTGTGAGAAGATTGTGGTAATCTTCTTGTTGAGGTGTTGAAGAATTTGGTATTCTTCAAGGTTGAAGATTGTGGTAATCTTCACAAGGTGCCGTTGGAGATTGTGGTAATCTTCAAGTGAGATTGTGGTAATCTCAAAGGTGGTGTTGAAGAAGAGTGTGGTACTCTTCAAGGTGTTGTTGTAAGTTGGTGTTGTATTAATTTGTGGTAAATTAATAAAATCTTTTTTTCTTTTTGAAATCCATCCCGGATATACTGGGGTGGTAGAGGATTAGGCCCTAGGTGGGTTGAACCTCTTTAAATCGACGTGTGTTGTTTACATTCCGCACCTTTATTATTGTCTTTGAGCATTCGGTTCGAAAAAGAGGGTAAAATCGAAAAGATGGAGATAATCTATTCACCCCCCCCCTCTAGTTTATCGTAGCCACTTGGACTTACACAAGGTTTTTGAACTAAGTAGGATTTTTATTATCCCGTATTTTTAAGGATTTCTTTAGAGTATTTTTATTGATTATTTTTTGCATTAAAATTTAAGTAAGCTAGGAAAGGGTGCTACACTTTTTGTTCTCATCAGCTATGTAACTTAGAATACTCTGCTCTTCAATCAAACTGTGAGTTTTGGCTTTTGAGTTGGTTGTTTTCCTCATTTAAAAGTGTGTGAGAGGATTTGATGTGCTCAAAATATTTCATCATTTTGCCTAATGAATCATAAAGATTAATAGGTGGCGATGTGTGTGTGTGTGTCATGATCACTATCATCAGAATATGAATCAGATGATTTAGATATTACCTCATCTTCTTGCTCTTTTTCCATGAGACAAATCAATGCCTCTTCTTTAGTATCAGAAGAGTAGTAAGATTTACCGCGGTCTGACTCAACTGTCTCTTTGCACTTGGTTGTCTCTGACTCTGTAACCATCATTGCGTTCTTTCTTTCTTGTCTTCTTTCCCTAAAGACTTTCTTTTCCTCATCATTCATGTATTTGTTGACTGGTGGATAGGGGTAGTCAACTGTAAAGTGACTTGGCTGTCGGCAATTCCAGCACAAGTCTTTCACTTTCTTCTCAACTGTTTTGGGGGTTCTATCCTCTTTTCCTTTAGAGGAGTTGAATGTCTTCTAGAGGACTCTCATTTGTTCCTCTTATAGTTCTTGTTAAAGAACTTGTTAAACTTTTTGACCATCAAGGCAATTTTCTCTTTGTCAATGATGTCCTTGAAGTCAGCCGACTTGGATTCTCCAGCGATCAGTGCAACTATCTTTGGTGCAGCTATATTATCTTGCTCTTTCCTTTAAAGCTCGAATTCATAAGCCTTCAAATTTGAGAATAGCTCATGGTTAGATATCTTGGTTAGATCCATTGAATGCCTTAGAGCCATCACTTTAATTTCCCACTCATCTGGGAGTGCTCTAAATATTTTCATACACATTTCCTTCTGTGTATATTATTTGCCTAAAGCAGATAACTCATTTGTTATCTTTGTAATCTGTG
Source organism: Rehmannia glutinosa (assembly GCA_016081115.2). Classification (NCBI taxonomy): domain Eukaryota; kingdom Viridiplantae; phylum Streptophyta; class Magnoliopsida; order Lamiales; family Orobanchaceae; genus Rehmannia; species Rehmannia glutinosa. The sequence goes on along the minus strand of JABTTQ020002358.1, from coordinate 88,219 downwards.
CATACTAATCTAATGACTCTCCATCCATTATTTTTAAATTCTCGAATTTTTGAACTACAACTGTAAGATTGTTTCCTTTATCTGCTCTGAGCCTTCACAGACTAAAGTCAGCTTTTCTCAAATCTCTTTAGTTGTCTTATAGGATTTAACTTTGTTGAACATGGTTTTATCCAAAGTTTTGTACAATATATCATTATCCACATTGTCTAAGTTATATCTCCTTCTATCCTTGTTTGTCCATTCACTCCTAAATTTATCAAACTCAGTAGCGCTTTCAGCATCATCTCCTGCTGCTCTTACAACTGTGTTCAGCTTGGTGATTCTAATGGATCCATCTTCGATGACAAACCACATTTCATCATGAAGTGCAGAGAGATGTGCCTGCATGCGAATTTTCCAATCAATGGTAAACATGGGAATACGAGATAGATTTGCTTCCATGATAATAACTTATATAAAGCTTTTAAAAACTCAAGTGTTGATGTTTTTGAAAAGTGAGATCTAGTTCAGTAACCAGGGCGGAAGGTTCTTTGAACCAACCACTTTGATACTATTTATAGGTCCCAAGGGGTGCAGAGTAAAGTCCCTGAGGGGTTGAATAGACTTTACCCAATTTTTTGATTCTTTTAAAATCAGAGTTTTCAAGAAAACAGCTAAGTTTTTTAAAGACATTTGTGATAAGCTTCAACAAAAGAGCTATTGGGAAATTTATTGTTTAGATTTTGATGAATGCCATGTAAAACTTAGACTAGAAAGTTGGCACCCCATTTTCCTGGTAATTTGTATTGTAATAGATAGGGTTGTACGAGCCGAGTCAAGTCAGCTATGCCTGAATATACAAGAAGTCAACTGAAGACTAGGATGAAGACTCATTGTGAAGCGGTGAGTGTGGCAAGGAAGAGATGTCAATGACTCGACAAGGAGTATCACCGGGATACACAGTATGAAGAAATCGTCAAGTCAACTCAAGAAGCCAAGTCTCAAGTTGAAGTGACAGATGAGTCATCCATTGATTGGAAGCTAACTCAAAGTCACCTGGGGAATAAAGGACTGTAGTCAAGTCAAGACAACTGAAAAGAATCCGTTGCACATAAGTCAAGGAGTTTACTTAAATAAGTAATACTTCCATGCTGCCATGTCTTAAAGTGCTCAGTCCCAGAAGTGTGCAATAGGAATAAACCAATGGGAAGCACTGCACCTCGTGTCGGTTCTCGAAAAGTCAACATTCATTTAATACGAGGAAATGTCAACATGAAGGACTGCAACAAGACAAGCCAATGAACACAAGTGACTTTTGAAAATAAGCCTATCTCTTCAACGGGCAGATTTTTGAAAGTTCGCTATAAAAGGCTGAGGAATCTCATCGAGAGAAGGTTACCTGAACCGCGAACAAACGAGATTTATTCACACTGTAACCTGCAATATATTCTCAAGTTATTCAAGCAAATCCTCAAGCCTAAATCTCGAAGGAAATCGATCCAACACTAAGCTGTGAAGGAAATACAACTTCAAACTCTTGAAGAGGAAACTTTTGAAGAATCAAAAGGGGTCTACATTCCAAGGAGGATTGTAGAAAGGTTCAAGGTCGAACCAGTCTCAAGTTATTGGAGGGCTTCGTGATCAAATCCAAGAAGCTTGAGCAAGTAAGTCAAGTAACAAGACAAAGCCGCCCGTGAAGAAGAAAGGTTAGTCGGACGAGAAGCCACCGTTTGTGTGACCAAGGCATCTCCAGACGAGTCCCAAGGGAGCAAGTCACCGTGTGATCAAGACTTGTATCCGGACTAATAACCATTTGTACTCCGATCAATACTTAGTGGATTTCTCCAGGAGTTGGAGAAGAGAGGAGTAGAAGAATTACCCCATCTTGAACCTCTATAAAAATTATTTTGTCATTTACATTTCAAATTTTATTTACTCGCATACATATTCTATATCTGCGATAATTTGTTATCCAAATAATAAGTAACTAAGTGCTAAAATCAAGTATTTAAAATAAAGTAAATCAAATTAAAGGGTGTTAAGTCTTCCGCTGAAATCTCATCATAGCCAAGTTAAGGTTTAGACTAAACAATGAGTTATTCTATCAACAAACTCAATCAAGTCTCGTGAGTGGCTAACTCTATTTGGTTAACTAACTTAGTTGTCCCCAAGGACTTAGCCGTATTTAACTCAGTAATATTTTAAAATGACTAAAATCGAAAAGTTGGTAAGGTTTATTCAACCCCCCTTTTAAACCTTACTCACACCCCTTGGGACCTACAAGTGGTATCGGAGCGATTGGTTCATTGAGCCTTCCGCACCGGTTACGTAACTAGATCTCCAATCTTTCAAAGAAGTTTTTAACAATTGCTCTTTCAAAAGCTATTTTATTCAAAGAAAGTTATTATCATGGAAGCAAATTTGACACGCATTCCTATGTTCACCATTGAGGAATTTGATGACGGAAAATTCGTATGCGAGCTCATCTATCTCGCTTTACATGATAAAATGTGGATAGTGATAGAGGATGGGCCACGCAAATATTGAAAGTGAACACATTGTCTGAGAGAAGCGCGCAAGGTGAAGGAGGAAAAGGCTGGTGTCTTTGAAAGAAGACCATCCCTGGTTGAGAAACCAAGGACTAAATGGACAAACGAGGACGAAGAAGATACAACTTGGACAATGTGGCCAAGGACATACTTTACAAAACCTTGGACAAAGCAATGTTCAACAAAGTCAAATCTTGTCAAACTGCAAAACAAATGGGGATAAATTAACTTTAATTTGTGAAGGATCTCGAGCAAATTAAAGAAAACAAATTGTCCGTTGATGTACAAAAATTTGAAAATTTTAAAATGCTTGCGGTGAAACCTTGGATCACCGGATGCTCGATTCACCAAATTACCAATGAACTATCAACACTTGGAAAGAATAAACACGAGAAGGAAATGTGTATGAAGATTCAGAGAAGCCTCCCAGCTGAATGGGAAATGAAGGTCATGGCCCTGAGACACTCAATGAACCTCACAACAACATCCAATCATGAGCTATTCTCAGACCTCAAAGCCTACGAGTTTGAGCTGAGAAGAAAAGATCAAGAGGAGAGAGTTGTACCCAAAATAGTTGCACTTATAGTCAAGGATGGGAAGAGAGCTGAGGTCAAGGAAGCCATTGACCAGGAGGAAATTGCCTTGATGTTTAAAAGATTCAACAAGTTCTTCAACAAGAACTATAAAGAAACAAGGGTGAATCCTCCAGAGACATTCACTCCCTCCAAGTCAAGGAAGATAGGCCACCCAAGAGAGCGAGCATCAAAGGTTGAATATCGTAGAGCCGATAACCCAAGAACTAAAAAGCCGATCATAGAGCCGAGAACCCGTGTTGGAACTGTAGACAACCAGACACTTTGCTATTGATCATCCATACCTCGTAGTCAATAAATACAGGAATGAAGAAGAATGAAGAGTCTTGAGAAAGAAGAGAGAGAAAAGAAAAAGGCAATGTTGGTCACCGAGACTCACGAGACAAATAAGTCAAAAGAAGCGGCGACTCGAGAGTAGTGAGTGAGCGACTACTCAAGTGATTCTCAAGAAGAAGCAATGATCCGTCTAATGGCTAAAGAACAAGATCAACCTCGACCAAGAAGATGAGGTACACTCTAACTCATCTCACTCGTAGTCTAGTGATAGTGATTGTGACACACACACTTCATCACCCACTGATCTTTATGATTCATTAGGCAAAATGATGAAAGATTTTGAGCACATTAAATCCTCACACACACTATTAAATGAGGAAAACAACCATTCAAAAGCCAAAACTCACATCGGTGACTAAGGAACCGAGTACTCTAAGTCACATAGCTAATGAGAACAAAGAGCTAAAGGCTGAGAATGTTAAACTAATAGCAGAGATAGTTGCTATAGAAAAGAGGAAAATGATCTCAAATATGTGATTGCTTCATTCACAAAGGCATCTAAATCATTGGATGACCTTATTATGAGCCAAAAATAGTGTGGAGACAAGACAGGGCATACGATTTAAATTCCTTTGCACATAGTCAAACTCCCAGGGTGATCTTGGAAAAAGGATCTTCAAGTAATGAAGCATCTCAAAAATCCAAGACACCAAATGTTGCACGCACATTCATTCCAAAGCACAATCACAAACAAACTGGCCTTGGATATAAAGGAAAAAGAAAAAACACGGCCGATTGAGTATCTTGAGAGGGCAAATGAGAAGAAATCCAAATGAGTTCCTCAAAGAAATTCCAAATAGAAAGTACTCTGTGAAGAACAAACAGAGCTACCAAAACCCTAAAGTTTTATCAAAGAAACACATATGATGGGAGTGGTAGAAACTATCCAAGTCAAGCTGATTGGAATAATGTGAAATATCAGCAAAGACCTATGGAATACAAGCCTAAATGGCAAAGGCCTAGAACTCAACAAAGGCCATTCCAAAGGCAAAAGAGTTATCATCAGCACACATATGCACCCAGGCACTACACTCAGAAATATCACAACTACCCAAAGAAGGCAATTGCTAAAACACACACACAGGCATACAGACAAAAGAGACAGTTGTATGAACCTAAAGCCCCAAAGCAATTTGCCAAAGTGAGTTATGATTATGGCACATATAGATGGCAACCTCTTAGAGTCAGTTGGTTGGATCATCTTACAAAGCACTAACCCCTCAGGACCCAGATAAGAATGGGTACCAAAAAACTAATTTCCTTGATTGCAGGTTCAAGGAACAGCTGAGTGCCAAGGAACCTGGTACATGGATAGTGGTCGCTTTTCGGACACATGACAGAAACAAGAAAAATCTGTCAAAATTCAAGGAGATTAGAGGCGCAAAAGTCATATTTGGAGGAAATGAAGCTCCAGGGGGAAATAAGAGGCACTGGATCCATCAAGAAAAATGGTTTAGAAATCACAGATGTTGCATACGTTGAAGGCCTCAACCTCAATCTGTTAAGTATCAGCCAACTCTGTGACAAGGGCTATAATGTTGGATTCAATATGGGAGTGTGCCAAATCAAAGACACTGAATGAAATGAACATGTATGTGGTAGAATGGCCATGTATGTGGTAGAATGGCCAACTGCAACACCAAGCACTTGTCTGTTAGCAAAGAGTACAAATTTGGTTGTGGCAAAAAGTATATCCCGTCAAGACAATCAAGTTGGATGTGTGGAAGGATTACACAACAAGAAGGAAAGTGTTTGTGATGCATGCCAAATGGGAACTTCAAGACAATCAACAAGCTATGCAAGGAGTCAACTTGTGGAAGGATTACCGGACTTTAGTGTACAAGAAGGAAAGTGTTTGTGATGCATGCCAAATGGGAAAGCAGGGTCAAATCATCATTCAAAGAGAAATCTGGACAATCTTCAAAAAGAAGAAACATTGCATCCTGTTACATAATGGAAAAGAGTTATTTGAGTCGAGTTGAAACCATTATAAAGATAAGGTGAAGTGGAAAGAAATACACTTTAGTGGTGGTGTGAAAATGATCATTCAAGATATACATGGACAATCTTCATGGAGTGCAAAAAGAAGAAACTCTTAAGGAAGTTACCTCAATGAAGAAAAGAGTTCAAAATGAGAAAGTGTCAAACCATTATAAAGATAATGCATGATCAATAGACAACCGACAAAGACTCCTATGAAATATGGACGAGAAAGCCAAATGTTGGGTATTTCGAACCGGGCGGGTTTGGTTTGTCAATGGGATAATAAAGACCCTTCAAAATATTGTATATTTTTTTAAATTATAATAATTTATATTTTTCTCATTGAAATTTTCAAAAGTAATCAAATGCCAAAAAAATAAATAAATATAATTATGCAACTTATTATAACTATTTTTTTAAATTGACTACTATTAAGATTTTTTTAAAAACAAAACTATTAGTTACTACATAGTACTCAACTAATACTTAAAATAAATATTCAAAGTAGAATTACAAGATATTATATTAGTAAATTAAACTTTAAAAGTAAATAAATTGTAATAGTACTCAACTAATATTTTTAAATATATAACACTCAAATTTAAAAGTAAATAATGCCAAAATATTTTAATATATATTTAAAAATTTAATAAAAATTAACATGCATGATCAATAGGACAGGGACCCGCCGACAAAGACTCTTAGACTCGAGAAATATGGACAGGAGAAAGCCAAATGTTGGGTATTTTGCCATCCCTATATTTGAATATTTGGATGTAAATGCTTCATCCACAACAATGGCAAGGATAATCTAAAGGCTTTTGATGCTAAAGGCGATGAAGGTATCTTATTGGGATACTCAGCTGAAAGTAAAGCCTATAGAGTGCTGAACAAGAGGACTATAGTCACGAAAGAGTCTATCCATGTGGTTTTTGATGAACATAATGTAAATGGAGAAGACATTGAAGAGCTTAGGCGATAAGTTTGAATCGACCCAACTATGCGAGAAGAGTCCTTATGTCGAAGTCAAGTTTGGAGCAATCAATCAAGATGAAGATGAGACTCACCGAGTCTCAAAGATACCGGAGAATCTGCTTGGTGAATGATGATGAGAGAGTCAAGCTCAAGACAACACAACCGCAAGACGATCAACCCACCGATTTACTTCAACTTGATGTGAGATGGCTGAGAGACCATCCACCAGAGCTAGTCATTGGAGATGTGAGAGATGGTGTGAGAACCAGATCCAGGACTCAACAAGAAGCTATGTTCACTTGTTTTATTTCCCAAATAGAGCCAAAAGATGTGTCCCAAGATTTGGAAGACACACATTGGATTCAAGCCATGCAAGAAGAGTTGAATCAGTTTGAAAGAAACAAGGTATGTGAATTGGTGCAAAGACCAACCCATCAAAATGTTATTGGCACAAAATGGATTTTCAGAAACAAGATGAATGAAGAAGGTTCTGTGGTAAGAAACAAAGCAAGATTGGTAGCCAAAGGGTATTGCCAAGAAGAGGGAATAGATTTTGATGAAACATTTGCTCCTATTGCAAGATTAGAAGCAATAAGGATGTTTCTTGCCTATGCTGCACACAAGAACTTCATTGTATATCAAATGGATGTGAAAAGTGCATTTTTAAATGGATTGTTGGAAGAAGAAGTCTATGTTGAGCAACCTCCAGGTTTTTAGCAGAAGACCATTGGAGATAAGGTGTACAAGCTCAAGAAAGCTCTATATGGATTGAAACAGGCACCTAGAGCATGGTATGATACATTATCTCAATTTCTGACAGATAATGGATTCACCAAAGGCAAAGTGGACATAACACTCTTCAGAATTCAAGATGGGGAGAGTATATTGCTTGTTCAAATATATGTGGATGATATCATTTTTGGATCCACAAACAAAGAGTTGTGTGATAAGTTCTCAAACCTCATGCAAGGCAAATTTGAAATGAGCATGATGGGAAAGCTGACATTCTTCTTAGGACTTCAAGTTAAACAGCTGAAGGATGGAACCTTCATAAGTCAAAAAAAGTACACCAGGGACTTAATGAAGAAATTTGGTATGGAAGAGAAGTCTTCTGTAAAAATACCAATGAATACATCAGTCAAGATGGACATGGATGCAGATGGCAAGCCTGTGGATCAAACAAGATACGAGCACTCATTGGATCATCGCTTTCTATTTAATGAAAGCGGGCCGACATCACCTTTGCGGTAGGTGTATGTGCAAGATTTCAATCGCAACAAAGGAAAGTCACATGACTGCAAATGAAGAGAATCCTAAGATATTTGAAGGGATGCCAAGAAGTTGTCTTATGGTATCCAAAGGAAGGTGGATTCAAGCTTATTGGTTATTCGGACTCTAACTATCTTTGGATGTAGAGTTGACAGGAAGAGTACTTTAGGTACATGTCAAATGCTTGGAACAGATTGGTTTCTGGTTTAGCAAGAAGCAAAACTCAATAGCCACATCCACAAAGCAGTGACGAGTACATAGTCTGCGGCAGGTATTGTGCCCAAGTCTTATAGATGAAACAACAAAATGAGAGATTATGAAATTGAAGAAAAAGAGATTCCAATTATGTGTGACAACACACAAGTGCTATTGCAATCACTCGAAATCCTGTGTTGCTTTCAAGAACAAAACACATTGATGTCGGATATCATTTCATAAGAGATCATGTTGAAAAGAAAGACATCACCTTGGAATACATCTCAACCGATAAACGATTAGGCGACATATTCACCAAGCCCTTATGTGAATCAAGATTTGAAGAGCTTAAGCATGAGCTATGGTTAATTGAGTTGAGTTGACACTCGAAGACTCAATGAGAAGAGATGAAACATGAAAAGATGAAAACAGAGCGGATCTTATAAATCGGCCAAGTGAATCACCATATCGGAAAAGTTAGTCAGATCGAGTTAGGCGACAAATGAGTCAATATACGAAAGGAGAGAGAAGAGGAGTTGAGTCATATGTGCGGTGAGCTGAGTCATTTATGAGCTAAGTGACAAAAATGTAGTCATTTTTAATGAGCGGAATGTTTTTAAGGATGATGTCGGCGTAATTATGACAGTGCATCAAAAGTCAAGCACGCAAAGAAAGCATATGATTGGATATAAATGTTTGCCGCATTAAATATGAATTAAATGCAATTAAATGCAAAAATTCAAAAACCAAAAACACGTTTTCTCTCACTTTTTTTCTCTCTCACTTTTTTCTAAAACTGTTCATCTTTCCGAGTAAAAGAAAGCAAGCTTTTCTCTCAAAAACCCTACTAGTTCACAAGTCGGTTTACCAGATCTCATTCGGTAAAACTCACCAAGAATGGCACCAGCACATGATTTCACTAAGCTCGCAAAGCAAATCCACATCGGATCAATTGTGGATTTTGAGGGGATGATAAAACAGGGTTCGATGAAACCTTTGTAAAGAAGATAGTGGATAAGATCGATAAATCCGGTGAAACCATTCCTCATGATGGAATATCAAATGACGTACGTTGGGAGGTCGCCCGATTTTATATTAATGCCGAGTGCGGGGCGAAGGGACTAAGTCCTCCGTCCACCGCAAGGACATTCTAATCATTGCAAGGACCTTGCGAGCACTTTGTTTGTTGCCGTCGGAGGGCATGCCGGAGATATATAAAGTCGACGTCAACTTAGGCTGCGCATGGAAAAAGTAGCCAAACCTGAATGTCTTTGCAAAAATTGTCTACACAAATGAGAAGAAGTTGTCGAAGGAGGATTATCATAAACTAATGGATATCGTCGCGAAGTGTGTAGACATGAAGTTTGGCAGCTTCAATCAGCTGTCCAAAACCAAGCTGATCGTCATGGCTGCGATCATGGAAGAGAAGAAGATCAATTCGGCTGAATTCATTTACAGCAGACTTTGCCAGAATATTGGCAACAAGTCTTTCAAGGAGGATGGATCCTTTGGAGGATCACTTGGCTATGGCCTAGTCATTGGCCATCTGATGGAGGTGAAGGGTGTTCCCCTTCGACATGGAAAGCCATTCCATGTCAAAAAGAAGATGTTCCGAGCCAATCTCTTAGGAGCCTAGAAGAGAGCCTACGCAAAAAGGGATGATACCAGTGAGAGGGAATCACCGTGACCACACACGACACAAACTTCCTCCCCTCCTAAAAAGAGAGTCGCCTGGAGGCGCAAAGAAGAAAGTCGCTCTGCGCAAAGAAAAAGAAAGATGCACCCCCCGCACTAAAGAGTCACTCACCCCTGCCCTACCGTATCTCCCGCCCACGCACGCACTCGCGGTGGAGAAGGAACCCTTAATACCTTCTCCAGGAATTAAGAAGAAGAGGATCGCCAAGCAAGAAGAAGCGGCAACGCCTCTAAGACAACTCCGAAGGTCTTTACCTTCGAGGAACCGGAGGAAGTAGAACCAGACATTCCTCTGGTGAAAACTAAAAGAAGAAGAAGAATCACCAAGCTCTCAGAGCTTGAGAAGACAGCTGAGTTTGCCACTCACTCGAGGAAAAAATCACCGAGATCGCTAAAAACAAGTGCAGTCTCCAGAAGTTCTTGATGAAACCGCCAAATCTGTTGAAGGTGATCAGCAGAGGCAAATAGAAGACCCAGCTGTGGATAGAACAATGGGAGGAAGAGACAAAGCAGAGACAAAGAAAAATCTCCTGATGAAAGAGTTGTGTCTCCACCTGCCCCCGTTGCTGCTGAAGGAGCTGAGCAGCAGAGTATGTTGCCTTCCATTCCTGAAAAGGAAGGGCAACAAGGAGAGGATGATGATGATGATATAATCATGTATTCTCCATTATACCCAGACATCCAGAATCGTCTGAGAGCATGGAGGAAATGGAAGTTGAGTCACTCAAGGGTGAAGTTTGAACACCTTGAGTATATTGAGGAGGAAGAGGAGCTTTTCAAGCTTCTTGAGATTGACACTATACTGCAGGCCCTGGATGAGGATAACTGCATAAATCTGCTGCAAATTCGCAAGGAGCAAGAAAAAGCCGGAAGCGGTGAGGAAGCGGCTCGTGAGAAAGCCAGCATTTGTCCTCTCACTGGAACCAGCGACCACACTCATCCTCACATTGATATGATTTCAGGAAGTGATGAAGACTTGGATCCTACCGCGGCAACAGAAAAGTTGGACATGCAGCAAGCCATGCTGGAATCCAGAATAATGCATGAGCAACAGCTGAGGGAAGGACCAGGAGAGTCTTCTAAATCTCAGCTGGAGATTGATCCGTTGGGAGTGGTACAGCGATTGCCCGCGATTATTGCTGCAACCACTTCCCGATTCACTCGGAGGAGATCTAAGGGATCCGCGATGACACCGGGAACTTGGGCACCCAAGTTGAGCCAACCCCTGTTGAAGGTGTCTTACCACCTGCCCCCATGGCTGAGCACTCAAAGGAAGCAGCCGGGAGTCTGGAGCAGAGTGACCCCAACATAAGTCACTCAGTTGTTAGGCCAACTGAGGGGGAAACTCACTCTACTGCAGCTAGGTCGGAGGATGTTGCAGAAGACTCCACAATGCAGAAAGGAGGCAAAGTGGAGAAGGAAAAAGAAATAGAACAACAGCAAGTTGTCACTTGTGACGCTTCGGACGATTAAGTCTGTCTCGCTTGAAGTGCCAACGGCTTTTGCGGTGAGGGACGCTGGCGATGCGGTCAAGAACGAGATGGATCTGCCCCGGGAGTTAACACTCTAGGCAATGAAAGTGCAATCCAAGGAGTTGAGACTCCTGTGGATGCCACCGCAGAAGACCCTAAGACAGTTGCGTCTGTCGAAGGGAATGTACAAGGCCTTGCTGCAGTTGAGACTGCAGGAAGTAATGAAGGCCCGAGGGAGGTTGAGACTTCCCTGGGTAAAGAGACAGAAATGCAGAACATCCCTCCTGTTCACATTGAAGAATCGAGAGAAGGAAATTAGTGCACTTCATGATTCCCAAGATAACCCCGACATATCATTTCGGGATCTCAAGACGGCCGAGTCCACTCATGCCGCAAAGGACTTACGGTGAGGATGTTCTACCAAGTACGAGCAAGCCATAATTCAAGGCTACTCGACAAACTTTCAATTTTGATGATGAACCAAATCCTCATGCTTCATCATCTTCCGATGATGCTGATGGTGCAGCTGAGGACACGCAAATTCATTTAGCGAAAACCATCGAAGCCGAAAAAAGTCATTAAGACAGTGAGGCTCGATCGGTAACCAACCCTCACACAAGGCCCACTGAAATCGAGTCGTCTGCGCAGGCTCCCAAAGCTGCAGCAGAGTCGACTCAACTAGGCACATCACAGGCTCGAACGACTATACATTCCATACCTTACGTCCATGATGATGCTTTCGAAGAGACTTTTCCTTTTTCAATTGAGGTGCCTGACCTTGTAGAAGAAACAGCTCATGAGCGGAAAAGGTACCACAAACCTGATCCAGTGATTCCCACTAACTCCATTGTCCCAGCAGAGTTCGATTTTGATGTTGTTTGGCCGCCAGCTGAGATTGGGGTAACAGGTGAGGTGCGTGAAGTCTTCAAGACTATCCTTGGAGAGATTGAGAAAATTGAAAGGCACCAGGCCTCGCTGGATATGCGGCTGGACAACAAGGATGCCAATCTCACAGCCGACTTAAAAGGGATTGTGCTAAGGATCAGAGAATGGTGTCAACAGCAGAGTACAATGCGATTCGAACAAGTCAGATACTTCAAAGCATTGTACAACAAAATGTTGATCTGGAGCGCTGATAATGCTGACATGAAGAAGATGATGCAAGAAAATATTGACAGAATGCATGCCTCCCATACAACTGAAATGGAACTGCTGCGAGAATTTCACAGAAAAGAACTTCTGCGTGTAGAGGAAAGTATGAATGCCAAGTTCACCTCCTTATGGCCGAGATGAGATGGCGGCCAATCCAAAGCCACCCGCTCAGAATTTCGAACAGCATACTCCGCAGCAGACTCCAAGCAGGACTCAGTTATCCGACGATTAGACTTCATGCTCGCAGGGATGTTTCCAGGGGTTCCTCTCTCCTTTGATGATGCCAAAAAGAGGTAAGAGGAATACATGAAGATGTTTAAAGGGTCAGCGGCTGAGAAGAAGAAGGAAACACCTGAAGAACAGAAGAAGGATAAGGGAAAAGTTGTTGAGGGGGAAGGATCAAAGGATGTGACCCTAATGTTTGCTGAAACCCCTCAACAAGGCCATGTCACAGTTAGCATAATCAGCAAACTTCCGGTGACTCTGCCGCTCCAACACTCTGTTGTGCCTATGTCTGAGAAGAGAAAAATCGTAGAAGCAAAGATGAAGGAGGTTGAAAGGAAGGCGGATGCCCGTGTTCTAGAAGTGTTGAAACAATTCGGAGGCATTCCGGCAGGAAAAGACACTGATGCCATTCCAGATGACGGAAACGAGCCAAGATCCGTTGAAGAGTTTAAAACGCTCGAGTCCGGGATACTTCAAGGATATGTCCATAGCCCAAGCAAGGACTTGTCTTGAGAAAGGTCCTTAAAAGAAAGCGACAAAGACTACTAGCGTCACTCTGCCGTCAAAAGAAGACTCGAGACAATATACGCCCGCAGGAGGAGGAAGAAGTGGTGGAGGTAGAGGCTTCAAACCTAGACCTCTACCCAAAAAATTGAATATGTAGATCCAGGCAAGAAAGGAAGGATCTATTGGGCTGGATATGATGCTATAGCCAATCGGAAGTGGAGAGAAAAATAATATGTAAAGAGGATTGTAGAGGAAAACAGAAGGCAAGATCAGTTGTGGCAAGAAAGACAATAAAGAAAAAGAAGAGATGAACTATTCATTTAATACAAGAAGAAAAGAAAAGAAAGAGAGTCAAGACATCAAGAAGAAAAGAAGAAGAAACAACGATGAAGTGTTCTTTGCGAACCCCTTCATGTATTTTACTTTTGTAAATATATATGTATGTAAGTTCACTAATGAAAAATCTATATTTTGCATAGATAAGTATGCTCGATTGCTATGATACACATTGTAAACTTGTGTGTAAAGGACAAGAATGTTATAATCAATAAAAAGATTGATTCTAAACATTCCTTGTTACCGTTCACATTATATGTATCTTTGCTATTTACATTTAGTATGTATGTTTTAAGTTTTGGCATCATCAAAAAGGGGGAAATTGTTGGGAAATTTATTGTTTAGATTTTGATGAATGCCATGTAAAACTTAGACTAGAAAGTTGGCACCCCATTTTCCTTGTAATTTGTATTGTAATAGATAGGGTTGTAAAGAGCAAGTTAGCTATGCAATATACAAGAAGTCAATGAAGACTAGATGAAGACTTTTGAAGAATGTGGCAAGGAAGAGATGTCAAGGACTCTACATTCTAAGGAGGATACGGATGTATGAAGACTTCAAACTCAAGTCAACTCAAGAAGCCAACTCTCAAGTTGAAGTGACCGAGTCATCCATTGATTGGAAGCTAACTCAAAGTCACCTGGAATAAAGGATTCGTGATCAATCAAGACAATCGAAAAGAATCCGTTGCCGAAAGTCAAGGAGTTTACTTAAATAAGTAATACTTCCATTCTGCCATGTCTTAAAGTGCTCAATCCCAGAAGCGTGCAATAGGAATAAACTAATGGGAAGCACTGCACCTCGTGTCAGATTCTGAAAAGCTGAACATTCATTTAATACAAGGAAATGTCAACATCAAGGACTGCAACAACACAAGCCAACGAACACAAGTGACTTTTGAAAGTTCACTATAAAAGGCTGAGGAATCTCATTGAGAGAAGGTTACTTGAACCATGAACAAACAAGCTTTATTCACATTGTAACCTGCAATATATTCTCAAGTTATTCAAACAAATCTTCAAGCCTAAATCTCGAAGAAAATCGATCCAATACTTAGTGGATTCCTCCAGGAGTTGGAGAATAGAGGATTAGAAGAATTACCCCATCTTCGAACCTCTATAAAAATTATTGTGTCATTTACATTTCAAAGATTTTATTTACGCATACATATTCTATATCTACGATAATTTGCTATCCAACGATAAGTAACTAAGTGCTAATATCAAGTGTTTAAAATAAATTAAATCAAATTAAAGGGTGTTAAGTCTTCCAATGAAAATCTCATCACAAAATTGAAGTTAAGGTTTAAACTAAGCAGTGAGTTATTCTATCAACAAATTCAATCGAAATCATGAATAGCTAACTCTGTTTGGTTAACTAACTTAGTTGTCCCCCAAGGACTTAGTTGTGTATTTAACTATGTAATATTTTAAAAGGACTAAAATCGAAAAGTTGGTAAGGTTTATTCAACCCCCCTTCTAAACCTTACTCACACCCCTTGGGACCTACAAGAGCTAACCACTCAACAGGACTGAGAGTGTTGTTGATAGAGTAATTCAACCGAATGAAGTTAACTTTTAGAAAATCAGTTTTCTTGTTTCTGATGGAAGTCTTCTTTTGCGCTTTTTAAGCTGATTTATCAACACTTATAGTTTTTGATTAGTTATTATCTTAATGGATAGCAAATGAAACAAGTAAATAAAATGTAGAATTTAAAGTGCAAAAATTTAAAGAACACTGAAATTTATAGTGGTTCGAGGATGAAGTAATTCCTCTACTCTACTCTTCTCCTAATCCAAGAGAAATGCACTAATGCAACAGTGACTTTGTTACAAAAGTACAATCCAAGATTGCTTTGATCACACAGTCAGCTAATCTTCTGGGACTCAGCTCTTCACAAGGCAATTGTCTCACTACTACAACACTTCAAATCTTCAGGGATTGATCACAAATCCTACTTCAGATTTGAATCAGGTTCGACCTTAAACCTCACAATACTTCCTTCAATCCTTGGAAATATCGACCCTGATTGGTTTCATAAAAGTTTTCCTCTTCAACTTGATAAACAACTTAAATCTTTTCACGCAAAAGTTTTAGATGAAGTGTCTTCGATTTAGACTTGAGGATTTTTGAATATTTCTTGAGAGAGATTATTTTTCAGTTCTTGCGTGAATGCTTGCTTCTCAATTCTATGTCTTGTTCTCTCTAAAAAATTCCTCAGTCTTTTATGGTAGTAGTTCAAATTTTCTCCGTTGAAGAGATAAACAAAATTCAAACTCTTACTTAGTGTTCGTTGGCTTGTCTTTTTTCTGCAGCTTTGTTGTTGACCCAACCTTGTTTATCTGATACTTGCAGACTTCTGAAAATGTGTCAGCATTCTGCAAGCTTCCTATACGCTTATTCCTCTTGCACTCTTTCAGCATGAACACTTTAAGATTGCAGGCCTGTCTCCATTACTAAAACAGGTAAATTCTTTGACTTTAGCACAACATATTCTTTTCAGTTATCTCCGAGTCCTTCAACTGCTTTACCCTTTAACTTGAGTCATCTCCATCATTCCTTGGGTTGACTCTGCTGTCAGTTTTCTGAAAAACACAGCTGATGTACTTGACTGAAGGTCTTCTGAACAACTCAGCTGCGACTCAACTGATTCTTCTCTGCATTCTTCAGCAAGTTTTCTGCACATTCTACTTAGCTTCTATTTGACTCAGCTAAGGATTTATCTATTACAAAGTGGAATTTACATACAGAATTGGGGTATGCCAACTTCCTAATACAAATTTTTCTAAGCATCATCAAAATCTATACAATAAATTTGCTAACAGCTTGATAGACGCTATTACTTTGGGCCCCAAGCAATTTGCCTTGGGTATTTTGATTTGCAAGCCACTTCTCCAATTCAGTCTTCCACCTGCCGAGCTCAACTATAAAGTTATTAGAAATGATTTTGATAATGACAATATTGAACAAATGCTTCGGATGCGTAGCAATATGCAAAAACATCCTACTTAGTCGGCTAACAGGTTGTTCTAGAGCTTCTACCTCCCAAGTTCCTGATGATATTTTGACGATATTGAGGCGAAAAATTTGGCAGTGGGAGGGTCTCACAATGCTCCGGAGGATAATACCGGCATTGATGATCACGATGGGGATGAGAGTCTATATGGATTTGATGAGAAACTTGGTGAACTTCATGAGAGATACCACCAAAGAGGACTATGATGAGTTTAAGAGGGGCTATGAGGAGCTTAAAACCAAAAATAGTAAGCTCAAGAAATCAGTTGGAAAGCTCAATAATTTCATCAAAGATCTACTTCTCACCGCCTATATGTCCTCGGATGAAGACTGATTCTTTTTTATTTTCTATCTTTTTCTTTAAAACTCTTAAACTAATTTACATTTTTGGATATTACAGGTATTTTTCTGCACTTCTTTGATATATATATATATATATATATATATATATATATATATGCTTCTTTTATTACTTCTCTTGCTAATGATCTTTTTGATCATTTCAAAAGAGGAGAAATAATGCATAAGCTAAAAAGCTCAAATGGTATAAGCTTGATGAAGTTTGGTAAAAGCTTACTGGTATAAGTTATAAGTTGATGGGTGTTGCTATCTTGTTTATTATGAATATGTTGAGCATTGTGTAATTCTCTTATGCTATTTGACTAACATTGATAGGGGGATTTTAAGCTTTTGAGCTCTTGAGTTTTTAAAAGCTAAGCGAGAAAAAATTTAAGTTTTGAAGCCTTTAGTTGATACTTTGCTTAATGTATATTGTTTACTTGGCATGGTGATAGGAAAAGCTTTAAAAAGCCATTTGGAAAAACTTTTGCTCCTTAGCTTGCTTATGTCTTATAATCACTTATGATTATTGCTTTGAGAAGTGTTGCTTACAATGGTTAGATTAAACTTTTGACCAGAAAACTCTTTTCGTAAATTCTGGCTCTCAAAAATTATTTTGGATTGAAATCATCAAAAAGGGTGAGTTTGTTAGAATAAAATTATTTTTGATTTTGAAGATTTCACATTTGATTTATAAACCAAAACTATATTTTCAAAAAAAAAAAAATATATTTTCAAAAGTTGTTAAAATACTTCAAGTGTTTTCAATCTTAAGTTAATCAAATTTTGGACAATTCTCTGTGTTGAGGGAGACATGTCGCTATAGAGGGCGACCGGTACATGAAAGATTTTCAAAATTTTCAAAAAACAGAGAAGTCTCTGCATTGAGGGCTACCGGTCGCTATAGAGGGCGACCAGAACCTGTATGTTTTTCAAGTTTTTTAGAAAACAGGGAAATCTCTGAGGCTATAGCGACTGGTCGCTATACTAGAGCGACATGTACCTAATTGTTTGCAAAAAAATTTTTTTCTCTATTTTAATAGCAATTGGTCTCTATCTATGGCAACCTGTTGCCATGATACAATGATTGGTCGCTATCCATAGAGATCGGTCGCCCTTAACTACAACCTGTGTCAAATCTTGATCCAACGGTTTAAACTTTTGGATTTTATACATAAATATTGGTCGCTATACTTGGTTCTCAACAAATTCTATCCATTGCAGCAGCAATTATCAGCAAAGTTAACTTTTATATTTCTTAACCATTTTTGTAGATCTTTTGGTCCTTCTTTTACAGACAAATTTCAAACTGGAGGAGTTTATGTTGGAACTCAAATCTCGAAGCTTCTTTATTAATAGTTGAAGATTTTTAAGGATCAAAACACAACACAATTCTATAACATAATAAGAAAATCTAAGCAAATTTATTGTACTTTATTTTCAACATTCTTGTTGCAATAAACTAAGCACTATATTTTCACATCTTGCTTATTAGACTTTCTTTTGTTGATTACACTTGCACTTTTGAATTATAATATTTCATTCAAAGTGTAATATTGATTGTATTTGTAACATCATCAAAAATAAGAAATCATTGTTAGTGTTCTTTTGGCAAGAACATGTTTGGTTGATTAAAGTTAGTTGGTTGAAAGGCTTGGTGCTTTTCATGTTGAAGAGTTTGGTGCTCTTGAGGTGTTGAAGATTTTGGTGCTCTTCGAGGTGTTGAAGAGTTTAGTGATTTTCAAGGTTGTTGGTGTAAAAAGAGTTTTGTGCTCTTCTTGTTGAGTTGTAATCATTTGGTATTGATTAATAAAACTTTAATTTTGAAATCCACTCGGACATATTGGGTGGTAGTGGATTAAGCTCTAGGTGAGTGGAACCACTATATATCATTGTGTTCATTCTTCTCCTATCTCTTACATTCTTGAAGATCTTCATATATTCGAAAAAGAGAAGAAAAATCTGAAAAATCGGGAAAATCTATTCATCCCCTCTAGATTTCGTAGCCACTTGGACTAACACCTTTTGGGGAAAAAGATACTATTTATGCTCTAGATACTATTCGATTGACTTTTTTATTTTTTTATCCTCCTGCATATTTTCTGGTCATTTTTACGATTTTTTTGTTCCAATATTGCTTTATATATTATTTTTGTTGTTTCGGTGTTGTTTATATTTGTTAGTTAGTTGTTTCTATGTTATTTCAATGTTGTTTCGATATTTTAATACAACTTTTTTGTTGTTTTCATTTAGTTTTCAGTATCTCAATGCAGTTTTTACCTATTTTAAGCTCTTTTTATTGATGCGGTGTTTTTTATATTGTTTATGTTGTTTTTGGGTTGTTCCTATACTGTTTTTAATGTTGTTCTGATTTTTTTGTAGTTTCAATATAGTTTTCGATGTTTCTATGTAGTTTTTACCTATTTTTTAGCTATTTTTGTTAATGTGGTGTTTTCTATATTGTTTATGTTGTTTCAATGTTGTTCTGTTGTTTCTTAGTTGTTCCCATGTTTTCGACGTTTTCAATTCATTGGCAAAAATTGAATTGAGTTTTTCTATTGATGTGTTGTTTCTATATTATTTTCAATGTATTTTTTTTTTTCAATATGTATTGTTTTATGTGTATATTTATTGATTGTTAAGATTTCGAGTACAAAATAGATTTTTTAATGGGAGAAAAATTATTTTTCACTGAAATTTTATTAGATGAAACATATTTGAAACAATAATGAAACAACGTAAAAAAATCTGAAAAAATTGGTGGTAGTGTAAAAATGCCTAAAAAGGGCGAGAGCATAAAAATTAGGAAAAAGTCCAGGAACATAAAAATGTGTCATTTTTTCCGAAATATTGGGCAATTGTGTCTATAACCCATCTAACATTTGACAAAGTTGTTGGGCTCTGACATTTTGTTTGATTTAAAGGGGCCAGGAAGAAGTCCAATAACTGTTCAAAAAATTACAAGGTCAAACCAGACGCTGTCGTTTCGTGACTACTTTTTGCCCCAACTCGAATTGATTGCCGGCAGAAAGAATAAAACGTTGTTTGATGAGTATTTTTGAACTCAAACTTAAATTCTCCAGAATTGGGGAAGAAAATAGAAAACAACTAAGGAAAAGTGGCGCTTTTGCTTAATCAATGGCAAAAATATTCGCAGCGCAAAATCTTCCGGCGGACGTGAGTCAAGTGATGGATCAGCTGGAGCGCCATTGCTTGGCCCCTGATGGATCTCTCATTTCCAAATCCACCTACTACGATTTTCAACTCGTATTAACCATTCTCTCCACTTCACAAATTTATGTTCTTTCTCGTGTTACTACTTTAATTTGATGGGTTTTTGCTGGATTTGACAATGCAGGCCAGAGAAGAAATGTGCAAAGAGAGGCAGCGTTACTTGGAATCCCTGGTACTAATTATCCGTTTAATGCCTCTTTAAATATCAATTTGGTGGTTTTTATTTGTGATAATTAGGACTAGCGGCGAAACAATTGTACAGGCGGTGCACATAGAGGCGATGGCAATGGTGGAGGAGTATCAGCAGGCGGTTTCCGTGGCTAATTTGGGCGGCATTCGTGATGTTCAGGGTCTTTATCCGCAGCTCGGCTTGAAGAACTTACCGCAGGTCCCAAATTTAGGTTAACTTACTCAATATATGAACTTTCCTTTCTGGAAGGGTAGAAGCATGTTATACACGTTAACAATACTATCGGCGGGCTTTAGAGGCCAAAACTTCTGTTATTTATCTACTTATAGTTGAACTTAAGTATATGTATAGAGCTTGAGATGCTGTAGTGTTTTGCATTTATATTTCAATTTCAGTTTAGTCCATTATGTTGTTGACTTCGGGTAGAATGAAATTAAAATTTGATACTTTGATCCAGGAAATGAAGTGACTTTATATATTACAGTTGTTTTCTAAGTTGACCAAAAAGATAGTTGAAAAAGAGTAATTTTCAGGTTTATGAGGCCCTTGAGCACCGAATGGTTGTTGCAGAAGCTGCTCAAAGATTGAGGCTTCCTCTTATCTCCAAGGATGGTGAGATTCATGAGGAAGAAATTGAAAAATGGAGTATTGTGTCTAGGAGCTCACTTGATAGTACAAGTACTAGCGTCACAATGAGCTCCAGCACAAATTCAACTAATTATACAAACATATCTGCCATCGGAGCAGGAGCTCCTGCAAATAATCCTTTCTCTGCTGGGGGAACTGATGCATCTGAACCTGAAGTTGGTGGTGTCCCAAATAGGTTTCTTGGGATAACGCCAACCTATTTATGGCAAACACAGCTTCAACAGACACCACTATCCATGGTATGGGGCCATTCATGGTGATTATCAAACATCCATTTACATGCATTTTATGCCAGTCTGAAGTTATTGACTTGACTTCATATGCAAGTCAGAAGTGGAAAAGTTTACAAGTACCGAACTTTAACTATTCTTACTGACGGCAACCTAAAATAATTTCTCTTCTCTCTGAAAATGTAGGACGTTACAGAATACCAGGTGTTGCTTGCCCGTGAGATTGCCAGCCGGTTAGATGCTAAATGTGACAAGTTGGCAGATGCTGTTGTCATAGATGACATCGGTTAGTCTAAATATTTCATCCTTCCACTCTCTCCATTATCTTATCATATTCTGATGAATACTGCACGCTTGGCTTGCCTGATATGTGCATGCTTGTGCGTGCACCGACGACAACCTTTTGATGCTTTGGATTACCTATCATCTTTTTGTAGTCTGTCATCTTGACCTTCAACTTGATGCCAGTCCGTCTTTCGTTCCAGTTTATCACTTAGTTCTTAGATGTTTTATGCTCTACTTATCTGCAGTTTGGTACTTAGCTTCAGTCCGTATTGGTATGCTTAATTGGAAATAATTTAAGTGAAACCACTCATGCTTTTATGCTTTTAGATATCGGTTGCTGTCACAATTCATTACCCTTCTATGCGTATTCAGTTTTTCATTTATACCGATCTATGTAGTAAGTACACAATCATTTTCTTCTTGTTTTTTCAGAATCGTCAACTGGTCACCAGAAGATGACTTCCCGACTTCCAGAAAGGTCTCTCTCTTACCCGGCCCCTGGAACTCTGTGCAACATATTTATGCTATACTAGTGTACATGCTTTCTTCTTTTCAGATTCTGACAACAAAGGATTTAAACTTGTTTAACCTTTTCTTTTTTTCTCTTATGAAATTGGTTTAAAGTTAAATGTTGAACTCTCTAGACTGTTGCTGTGCCAATGTTTCATTTATTCTTAGTAAAAAAATGTTGTCATTAAAAAATGTTGCTAATGACCTTCTTCGCTGACGTAATACACTTTGCATGATCACTTGCTCTTTTGTTTTTTATTCTCGATAGTGAGGATTGAAAGCTCGAAATTATGGAGAATGTATTCTTTAGTTTCCTATATATAAAAGTCCATTTGATTGTGTTCTTGGGATAAGAAACTGCTTGAAAAACTCTGCTTATCATCTTGATTTTGCAGTTTAAATTAAATGTGATAATTTTAACATCTCAACTTTTAAGGATGGTCTTTATAATGTAAGCTCAGTATATGAAAACTTGGGTTGATGGCTAAACTAAGTTTGATTCACATATAACAGGGTAAAATTGATCATTGAGGAGATTGAAAGAGAAGAATTAGCTTGGAGGGAGGATCTGTATTCTTCGGACAGAAAATTTGCAGAGTACTATAATGTAAGCAGGAATTGTTGTACTTCCCTGATAAATGATGATGTATTATTCGCAAATGACTGGTTTTTTCATTCACTTGTTGGGTCGTGAAATGTGCTTTTGGATGTTACATCTAATTGCATTTTTGTCTATCCAAGGTTTTGGAGCAGATTCTTGGGGTGCTTATTAAGCTTGTCAAAGATGTAAAACTTCGACATCAACATAAATATGTAAGCTTCTTAATGTCAGTTGTGATAGGATGTGCTTGAGCCATTTTATCTTGTAACTTTTAGCACTTATTTTAGGATGCTTGAAGCTAATTATGCTATCTTTGCTTTTTGTAACGATTCTAACAAAGACTCTGCTTCTGTATTTCTTAGGATGAACTACAAAAGACTTGGCTATGCAAAAGATGTGAGACCATGAGTGCTAAATTAAGGTTTGTCTTCCCTGCTGCTGACCTGGTTGTTGACGTTGAACATTGACATTGAGAAGTCATTTTTAAAATGGCCATATGAGCACCTGTTTCTAAATATGATTTGGCTAACAATATAACTTGGCTTGATTTTCTGTTGAAGAGTTCTAGAATATATTCTCCTGCTTGAAACCTATACCAGGGAAACAATTCCCGCACTCCACAAAATCAGGTAAACAAGTATACAGCACCTATTAATAATTAGTTTACTTTTGAAGTATGAATATTAACTATCTTTTATTCCCATAGGAATTATCTGGTTGAATCAACAGAAGAAGCTTCACTTGCATACAATAAAGCAGTAAGTTTCTTTACTTGTGTAGTTTTTTTGTGAGTTTGCTATTATGTTCCTCCCTTTGTTACTTATGGTGCTGATGTGCTTGTTATGAAAATGGAACTCGGAATCTGAAATAGCTCAACACATTGTCTTGCAATGTTAACCTTCAAAGCCTGCTATGCGCGTTACTGTTCAGTTAGGAATCTATAAAGATGTTTATGTTTGAGCAAAGCATATATTGTGGAGTTATCAAATTACAACTTATGATATAAATTTTATTTATTTTTTATTTCAATTGTAGGAAAATAGTGGATCCGTAATACATATTGAAATCGTTACAGAGTTATTTGGTAAACATGATTATGTGAATATGATGCTTACTAATTTTTAAAGTGTTTATGAGGCACTTTTCTTTATTAATCTCGTCTTTGTAATGTGAATTCATGGTAAGTCTATGCTTTAAAAGCACCATTCCACTTGCATCGACTATGTTGCTTATTTTAATTTCACAAATGTAGATTTCAACATGACAGCGCGGGGCGCAAGGGTTGTTTCTTTAGTATTTGTTTCTCTCACATATACATATGTGTAAATACTGCATCTTATCGTGTGAGATAGATATGGATAGATACTAAGGTATTGCAAGCAATCCAATAAGGAGTAATCCTAGGCTCAAAACTGAATCAGAACCAATTTTGATGTTGAATTTCTTTACCAGGTCACTCGACTTCGCGAGTATCAAGGTGTTGATCCTCACTTCGATACAATTGCTAGGCAATACCATGACATAGTGAAGGTAAACTTATAGAGTGTTCAATTCTAATTTAGAATCCAGGATTGCCTCTCAAGTAAAATTCTCTTTGCAGAAATTGGAAAACATGCAGTGGACCATTCACCAAGTTGAAATGGACCTGAAGCGGTTGCCTGATCATCCCAGCGCCTAAATTATCTCTACGTCTACGTTTAGTGTTGAATGATTGTGTAACATTCTGTTCTTGATGGTCTTTCAGAGAATGAGCAACAGCTTGCTTCCACTGAAACCTGTATGTAAATAACTTAATGATACTGCAAAATTTGGGGGTTTACCATTAAATGGTTACTTTTAGTGGCAATTTTGTGACAAATTTCTGTTGGGCTATGGCATTAGT
The DNA here is from genome assembly GCA_016081115.2 of Rehmannia glutinosa. NCBI lineage: Eukaryota > Viridiplantae > Streptophyta > Magnoliopsida > Lamiales > Orobanchaceae > Rehmannia > Rehmannia glutinosa. Next base: position 64,019 of record JABTTQ020002358.1, on the reverse strand, counting down.
GTGCTTCATTTAACTTCGGCTATGTACCGTTGTCGGCGTTGTGATAACCACCTTTGTAACACACAGCTGTCCAGAACAATACATATACCAAGGGAGTGTCTGGATTTATTATGGATGAATGTTTCTTTTCTGAAATAAATCTGCGGTTTTATTTTCGCCTTTTCTCAAAAAATTTCGTTTTTCTCTCAAAATATAATGAGATTCATTATATCAGCGTTGTATATTGGATAAAAGACAAAATCTTGTACATCGATGGTTTCCGATTCTACTGAGGATTCTTTTGATGATACTAATCTTGTTGACCCGGATACGGCGGAGGCTGGCATGGAGGCCCAGCCCCGCCAAGCGCCATGAGGCTCATCAGTTGGAACTGTCGGGGGTTGGGGAACCCTGTGGTTCAAGAACTTCGCGATATTATTCGAAAAATCCCCAAGTTTGGTTTTCTTGAGTGAGACTAAGTGTTGTACTCGCTGTATTGATAATCTCAAATCCGCTTTGGGTTTCTTTGGTTTTTCGGTCCCAGCTACAGGACGATCGGGTGGTATTGCTCTTCTGTGGAGAAAAAATATGGTTGTTTCGCTTCGCGGTTACAGTGATCGCTTCATTGACGTCGATGTTACCTATGCCCAATCTTCCTTCAGACTCACAGGAGTCTATGGCCAACCTGATGTTTCCCTACGCCGGAATTTTTGGACACAATTCAAACGCCTAGCATCCTCCACAAATAAACCTTGGATATGTATGGGAGATTTTAATGAAGTTCTATGCCATAATGAATTCTCTAGCAGAAGAACCAGAGCTCCATGGCAGATTTCATTATTCCGGGAAGCCATTGATCATTGTAATCTCGAGGACATGGGTTATTGTGGTCCTAAATTCACGTGGCAGCGACTAACCGTATCCCCTTTCACGCAAAGAGCACGACTAGATCGATCTCTATGCAACTCCGCCCTCCGCTCTTTATTCCCTCACTACCAAGTCATAAATCCCCCCTCCTTCACCTCGGATCATGCCTATATTCTCACTAACCTTAATTCTTCCAACCACCGTCACTCCGCTAAATCTCGACCCCGCCGCTTTGAATCTTATTGGATCAATTCCCTGGATTGCGAACGCATTATTAGTGAAAAATGGGTTGCCCCGCACACTGACATTAAGGCCAAAATGGAGGATTGCTTACTTGGTCTTATCAATTGGAACAAGCTCACTTTTGGAGACCTCACTGAAAAAATCACACGTATTAAAAATGAGATTTCCAAGTTGGAAGCTGGAATCATTTCCCCCTTTGTGAAGCAACGCTTAAATTCTTTACACTCACGGCTCGATTTACTTTTGGAGTATAATGATCTCAAATGGAAAAAGGGCGAAGCAACACTGGTATAAAAACAGGGACCGAAACACATCGTTCTTCCATGCACATGCGTCGAAACGCCGGGATATTAATTATATATCAGCCCTCAAAGATGCTAATGGAAATACCCGCACAGAATAGGGGGATATCGAGCAGTTGATCATCCAATATTTTGAAGATATATTCACTTCGTCCTCGCCATCTCAGTTGGATATTAACCAAGCACTCTATAGAGTCCCGAAAAAGATGACTGAGGAAATGATTACGCGCCTTATGCAACCGTTTTCAGCGGCTGAGGTCGTCAAAGCTGTCAAAGGTATGCATCCTTATAAATACCCCGGTCCCGATGGAATGAGCCCCGTCTTTTTTCAGAAATACTGGTCCATTGTTGGTAGTGATGTCTCTCATTCTGTACTTGAGTTTCTTAACGCTAAAAAACAGCCCCATGGTTTAAATTTCACCCATATTGTCTTTATTCCGAAAATTAAAAACCCAGATTTTGTTTCTCAATTCCGTCCTATTAGTCTATGTAATGTAGTCTATAGGATCGCTTCGAAGGTTATTACAAACAGAATCAGGCCGTTTTTAGCAAATATAATTTCTGAAACTCAATCCTCTTTTGTCCCGAACAGGCTTATTACCGACAATATTTTGGTTGCGTATGAAATTCATCATTCTATGAAAGCTAAATCTAGAGGTAAAGTGGGGCTCATGTCTATTAAACTAGATATGAGTAAAGCATTTGATAAGGTTGAATGGTCGTTTGTGTTTGGCGTCCGTAATTCTTTAGGCTTCTCGAGCGCTTTTGTCGACTTGATTCGCTTATGTATTACCTCTTCCTCCTTCTCGTTCTTATTAAATGGTTCTCAATTTGGCGAGGTTAAGCCGCAAAGAGGTATCCGACAGGGAGATCCCCCTCTCACCATATATTTTCATTATTTGTGCGGAAGTTTTCTCCATTTTTTTGCGGGACCTACAAGCAGCGGGCAAAATCAAAGGAATTCGAATTACACCAAGTGCTCCAAGTGTTTCCCATTTGTTCTTCGCAGATGACACGCTTTTATTTGGTAATGCCACTTTGGAAGAAGCGCGGTACTTAAGATTTGCGATAGACCTTTTCGGCGCAGCCTCGGGACAGCAAGTAAACTACGACAAGTCTGGTATTTACTTCAGTCCAAACACTTCTTCAGCCACTGCCCAACAAATCTCTCAAATCCTTGGCATTCCTATCGTGAATTCGCATGGCAAATACCTCGGGCTACCTTCGGTTATTGGGAAAAATAAGAAAGAAGTCTTTTTATCCATCCAGGACAGGGTTTGGAAACGTATTCAGGGATGGAAGAAGAAATCTTTATCTCAAGCGGGACGGGATATTCTCCTAAAATTAGTGGTGCAATCGATTCCGACATACGCTATGTCCTGTTTCCGACTTCTAGATGGAATTCTAGATAAAATTCAATCTATGGCAGCCAACTACTTTTGGAGTGGATCAACGGAGGGGAAGAAATTACATTGGGTGTCGTGGAAAAAGTTAGCGTCGGATAAAGCTCTCGGCGGCCTTGGTTACCGTCACCTACGAGCTTTTAATTTAGCGCTTTTGGCAAAATAGGCATGGAAGATAATAACCCAACCTGCATCCTTGCTGACTCGTGTACTTCGTGCGAAATATTTTCCCTCGGGAAATTTCTTCGATGCTCAACTTGGGCCAAGGCCGTCATGGAGTTGGCGTAGTATTATTGAGGCACAACCATTGCTCTTAAAGGGGTGTAGGAGACTAATTCGTAGTGGCACAAACACTAAGATTTTCGGAGATCCACGGCTCCCCCATATGTAAGATTTTTATGTTCGTAGCCCGGTCAATAATGTGGATGCAAATTCAACCATCTCCACCCTTATTGATTCGAGCTTATCATGTTGGAAGGAGGCCCTGGTCCGACGACTCTTCCTCCCCGAAGAGGCTGATTTAATTATGTCTATCGTTGTGGGTTTGTGCCATTTACATGACATCTGGTGTTGGCATCCATCGAAAAGTGGAAAATTTTCTGTGAAGTCCGCTTATCAAGTTGCAATTAATTCTGATATTCAACCCTCTATTGGTATTGCCCTTCCATTAGGATCTTCTTCGAATCCAATTTGGCGACGTATATGGAAGCTCACGGTCCCCCCACGTTTCAAATTTTTTGCCTGGCGATGCTCATTAGGAGCTATACCGGTACTTGACCTTCTTGCACTGCACCATATTAATTCTCCTGAAGCATGCCCTGTCTACGACTCCCCTCACTGCACCGCCACCCACACTTTCTTTGAATGCCCATTTGCAGCAGCGGTTTGGCGTCTTGCAGGAATTTTTGAGGTAATTGCCCATTTTGTTCATCCATCTTTCTCCCAATGGATCGGAGAGGTTATTTTGAATTCATCAATGGAAGTTCGGAACTTTTTTGTGGTCCTTTGCAACCTTATTTGGTATTATCGGAACAAGCGTAAATTTGAGCACATCCCAACCGAACCTATATCAGTGGTGTTGGCAGCCTCCACAATCCTTTAGGATTATCACCGGTCCGCTGGCCAACAGGAAATCGCTTGTCCTACTCTGCCCCATTTCTCCCCGAACTCCGCATCCATCGAGGGCCTCCGAATATGCTTTGATGGTGCTGTTTCGCTGCATGGTAATTGTGTTGGCATTGGAGTGTGTTTGCTTGATGATTCAGGACATTTCATCTCAGGTTTCTCGAGGAAATATTCAGGTTATGCAGACCCGGAGATAGCAGAGTTTTTAGCCCTCAAAGACGCGCTGAAATTTGCCACTCAACTCCAAGCTGAAGACTTATGCATTTTTGGAGATGCTGCAAGTGTCATATTAGCATCAAATTTTGAAACCAATGGGCCTTCAAGCTGTAGTGTAATTTTAGATGATATTTTTCAGCTTAAATCCTCTCTTGTCTTTAGGGGTATTTTTTGGTTTAGACGTACTCAAAACTTGTTTGCTCATTCTCTTGCGACATATGCTAAAAGCATGTCAACTGATGAATTTTTCTGGGATACCCCCCAGAACCCATTTGTCAATCGTTGTTGGACGATTTCCAGCGCCGTTAATATATCTCTTTCATTCTAAAAAAACACTTGATTATGTTTACGTGGTTATTGAATTTTGTTAGATATAGTTTTCATTTTTTTCATTTTAAGATTTCGAACAGATTAACAGAACAATTACTACATTACTCTATTATATAATGATATTATAATAAAAAATATAAGTAGATATATTGATCGCAAAAAAATGTAGATCACGCAAAGTCAAGGTAATTGGTTTGATAGTCTAAGTCCTAGAGTTAGGGTAACTCCAATAGCGAAAGTAATAACAGACAAGGTTAGGGGGCATGAGATTCTCTTAGGGAAGTCCCCCTATGCTTAAATGAACAGATATTCAATGAATATTCTCAAGGGCAAATGACTTAATTAAGTAAATTAAGTTCAAATTACTTATAAATGAATATGGAAGGACTATTTATACCTTGGGCTTTTGACACAGTTGCCCCACTTTTTGGATACAATGACAGTTTTTTATGCTTCCCGTTACTTTTCCGGACAAATTACGATCCCGCCCCTTTTTTACACAAATTTACGTTCCCTCCAAAATTTTCGGACTTTTTTACATTGTTATTTCAAGATTATTTCGAACATGTTGTAACACTCCATAAATTATTTGATATTTGGGATAGTGATTTTTGGCCTTTTAAGTCCAACATAGAAATGCCCTTTTATTATTATAAGCCCAGTGATTATTATACTGATAGGCCTGTTTATTGAGTCCATATGTGTATTATATTTTATTTGAAAATCTTCAAAATTTTAATAACACTAGTAAGGTGAACGTGCGTTGCACGTGATCCAAATAATTTTATTAATTTACTTCAACTTAAATCTTAAAATTGGAATCAATTTTATTATATTATTTGTATTTATAATAAATATCATTCATGTATTTTGATCCTAAAAGAAATTTTGCAATACTAAATTTAAATTTTTTTGTTGGTGAAATATGATTAAGATATTCTAAACTCAAAAACATGATACATAAATGATATTATCACTGAACAAAGTATAATGGATATTAAAAAACTAATGAGTCATCTATATATGAATTAAATGAAATATATTCCAAGAACTAATTTTGAATTAATGCATCTCTTATTTATTTTTTGAGTGTCTAGCTTTGAGATTTTTTTGCAAAATTGTTTTTGAATGCAATTTTAGCCCGAGCATGATTGGTTAACGTATGGATGTCTTTCTCTTTTACTCCATCTCCTAAATGGATGTCTGTTAAATCAGTTTGACTACAAGATTCAGTTTTTTTATTCACCACATATGCCTCTTTTGTTAAGAACGGTGAGAAAGTAAAATTTTACTTTATGTTTAGAAGCTTAGCTCCCGTAATATTTTGGGTCATATTTTCCTTTTTATAAGTACATGTCCTGGGAGGAGAGGGATGATGGGAATTGAACACCACACCTCTAGTTGGGATGAGAGTCTTAACCACTCGACCATTATCCAATTTTCTTCATGTTCTTCTTAATTAAATTACATATTTATATATTAGAAATGAAGGTAAATAGACTAATTTTGAAAACGGTTAATAAATTAATTCAATTTGAAAGAATAGACACATTCATATATCAAATAAATGACAAAACAACATCATAGAGAATCATAATGATTGAGTGCCTTACAAGATTTATGCTCCATTTTATTATCATTAAAAGAATGCATGACATCATAAATTTTTGTCTTCCCGAATTTTTTATTATTGAGTGTCTTTGATATGATTAATAATTTTTCCAATTAACTTATATATAAAAAATTAGTTATGTAATATAGTAATGACAAATTTAATAACAAAAAAATCATTAATTAATACATTTGAATAAATAATATGCGGGGCTTAAATTATATCTTTTTATTATAATCTGGGCTATTTTGAATAACTTGTAACATCCAAAAATATGTCTTCCATGTTGTTTTCTTTCAAATAAATCACTTAATATTTTAAAATCCATTAATGGAGCATACCCAAAGAATAATCCATCATTCAGAGCTCTACAACAAAATTATAGAATATAGAATATAATAGTCCATAAGTGTGCCAAACAACAATAAAACATAGATTAAGCTCAATATAACATTTTTATAAGACTGACATAACAAAAAAATTCTTCACTTTTTAATTATCGTATTCTATGCCTGTAGTAACACTTTCAAGCAAAATATAGGTCTTAATTTTTTTTTTTGGTGTGAAATTAGAAAAAAATTATATATAATTTGACAGGCCTCTTTTTTTATTGTCTTAAGCATAAAAAAACTCATTTTATTTCTTTTATTTTTGTCGATGAGCATCTTTTGGTGTAGCATAAAATTTAAAACACAATTCACAAAAGTATAATGCGTGTATTTGAATACTTAAAATGTTAAAAATAAATATCTTCATAAATTTAAATCTTCAACCTAATATTAAATAAGCTTTGCCAGATGATGAATTTGATATTGAAGATTATTAATTATTATCCATATATAAAATTTTATATATGAATGTTCCAAATTTAGTTTTAAACTCTAAAGAATAGAATAATATAACTTTTCAAATCTTACCCAAATTATTGTTTTATCTCTTGGTATTCCATCACAAGTTTTTTAGTTATTACTCGTATGTATGCCTATTGTTATTCATAGATAGAATTTTATTTAAACAAAATATATAAAATGAAAAACTATAAGAAAAAAGGTTAATAGTAAAGAGTGTTAAAAATGATATGTCTGTCATTATAAAATTTAGAAGAAAAGCTTGAAAAAATGTTATTTAGCTCTTTTTTAATTTAATAATTTACGATAAAATCTGTTTTCACTTGAAAAATACATATTTTAAAAATTAAATTATTCAAGAGGGGTCATGTTTTAAAATGCATAACTATGAAACGAATGTTAGACCAAAATTTAAATTATTAGTTTAACAATACATATATATCCCCACTACAAAATGTTACATCAAAGTCATAATTTTTTTTATATATATATAAATTAATGTATAATGCTTATATCTTCAAAGAGACTCAAGATTTAAAGTTGAATAAATTCAGTTACTTTTGTTAATAAAATTAATATTTTAAATTATAATAAATAATTCATTTCAAAATCATGTTTATTTTTGAAAATAAGAAGAAATATATTCCTTTGATCCATAAATAAACTTTTTGATGAAAACAATTTAATCAAATATGATGTTGTAGTCGCCTAAAATCAAATATCAATTAAGTTTTATACTTATTGTGCATAATTTAATACAATATATTTTAAGTAAAATATTAACATATCAACATGTAGATTAAGAAAAATGTACTTATGCTAGAAATGGTAGATTAGTAAATATTTTTTTTAGTTTTTCTTAGTGCATATTATATATATACACTTCTTAAAAAAATTCAGGTTTTGATTCTTGTTTCCATATTATATTCCATTTTTTTTGTTAAGTTAGATTATTTCAGTACCTGAATAATATAATAAATATCTTTTTTTTAACCTAAACTTATATATTTTTGAAAGGGTATATGTAAGTTTTAACTAAAGCTAAATGTTGTCATTTGAAAATGTATCTATGTAAGTGATATTTCTTCAATGTTTCTTCTACCATTCTTACAATGATATATATATATATACCATATTTAATTGTATTTTAACTAAATATATTCTAATTTATTATATTAAGTTTTATATTTTTAAATCAAAGTCTTTTTGTTGATGTAGGTTTTTTTCAACCAATACACCTCTATTAAAAGTTATATTGGCTTCTTATTTATAATTTAAAAATAAAATATTTTGTTACAATAAAATTACTTAGTTTAAAAATAAAAGAACATACAGTGATATATTATTAAAACTGATAAATGAATCTATATTATAGAATTTGATAGGTCAAATGATACATCCATAAGAAATAAATAAGTGCATAAATAAATGTTAAAAAAAGTTTGGTTCTCTTACGTTATTTCTTCTTGGAGCCAATTTTTCAATCTAGCATCAAAACTCTTAGTATTAATCGCTGTTTTATATTGTTATTGTAATTTTTGTTGTAAAATTATCTTTATTTCATTTTTTATTTATTTAGTTTTACAATAGAAATATGCCAACCCATTAAATATAAGTGAAAATATTATAAATATACAGTTTTGCGTATAGAGTTGTGAATAATCAAAATTAAACAAATATTACTCATATCTCATCCACTACATCTTGAAATCTAAAATCTCATCATTTCATTAATTTCAAATACATAACTCTTAGCAAAGTTTATCTTATTTTTAAATTTTAGAGTATATACTTATGATATATTTGTTTTGCAAATTTAACTTTACATTGTCACAATGATCAAGATTTTTTTATCAAAAGAGTACACGAATAAAATAAACTGATAATGGAATATAAATCATGTTAAACTATATATCCATTATTAAGAAAAAAGACATACATAAAGATTAATGAATAAATTTTAGAAACAAAATAATATTTATTCAAAATTTTAGTAAAAACTAATATTTCACTTATATTAAAAATTAATTATTTTTTATGAGAAAAAGTATGCATAAAATTCCTTGAAAATTTCAATGACCGCAAATTCTCATCTTCCTATGCCTAAAAAATGTATAATTTACTTTAACCAAAGAAAATATTATCTCAAAATTTAGGATGTGTGATAGATGATAAATTTATTATTATATGGATATTTTCAACCAATAGTGAAACTTGAAAAATATATTTTGTCCTGCTATTTATTTAGAATAAATTAAATTAATTATTTCATTTATTTATTTTTTCTCTTCATTCTGTTGTAAATCCATACTCTATTTTCTTTTTTTGGATGTATTTAGTTATTTAGAAAATTAAAGAAAAATATTATAAATGTAAATTTTGCATAACACTCAACTTTAAATGACTAAAATTCTCTCATATGAAGTCTTTTATATAAGCTTATGACATATGGTTGGAAAGCTCACGATATCTAGTATAATATATAATCAATATTATATAAAAATTTAAAATATTCTAAGAATTAAAATAGAAATAATTCATATAAGAAGAATTTGGAATATAAAGAGACATTTGTCAATATTATTAAACATATAAAAGCAAAACCAATATAGAAAACTACTTAATTAGCCTTAAAGATAACTTTACCATAAGGACATTTTTGGCAAATCAAAATTTCCAAGAAACCTTAAAACCTATTCACACTTTTAATAATAGTATAGAAAAAGGAGTCCTCATATTTTATAAATTTTTTTCAGATAGATAAGGATTTTATTGGTACATATCCAATAGACTTAACCTAATACATGGCCTAATACAATAAGGACTCTCAAGCCTAAATACAGATATATTCAACACACACGTACTTTCACAAATCTCACACCCCAAATACCTTTTCTTTTCTTCTTCTGTCAAAGTAAACCCAGAAAAAAATTCTTAACTTCTCCATTCCATTCCAATCCCCAAATTTACAGTCAAGGTAATGGTTTCAAACAAAAATTAGTGTTCTCAAGTTTTCTTTGGGTTTTGAAACCAACGCCCAAGCCCATCATCACAAATTGAAATTCTCGTTGAAAAATCCAAAACACCCGAAACCCACCAGAATATACTCGTCACCATCACCAGAACTTAGAAAAAAAAAAAGAAAAAGAAAATCAAGAAACAGAGAGTAGAGAGTGAGATGGGCAGACGTCGCTTGCAGGGGGAATTTTGATTTGAGTTCATATGGAGATTTGGATAATATTTTGAGGGGAAAAAACTGATTTTAGGAGAAGAAAAAGAAAAGATGTGATGAGATCAGAGAAAGAGGAGAAGATGGCGGGATGACGGGGAGGTTGCCCAACTTCTGAAATTGGGAATTTGAAATTCAATTGAGGATAGAATAGGGGTCTAATTCCCATTTTGTCAAATAAATTACAAACCTATCCCTACAGCTTCAAAACCCACAAAAACATCCATTAACTCTTCTATTTGGAGATTTAAGTCAATACTTTCCAGAAATTACAAATATACCCCTCAAGATCCTAAAGCTCACTATACGACCCAATTACTTGAATCCTTATCACAAAATCCAATTCAGCACATTCATCTTTCAATTTATCCCTTTTCATCTCAATTATTTAAATTCCTAGTTTTCGCCAAGCCATGTATTAAGTTAAGATTATTTTCATCTGTAGGAAACGATACTTTTGAGGTCTAGTATTTTCAAGCTCAAGCAATTTCATATTTTTTCTAAGTCACGAATGTATATTAAGGTGGAGTTTACTGCTTATTTTCTATTTTAAATGCCTCGTTATGATTGTTATATGTATGGGCACGTTAAACATGACATGACACGAAGGTACTTAATTGTATATCACGAAGGTACTTAATTGTACACACATGAACGTACTTAATTGTACACCCACAATTAGTCTCCGGGCTTGTTTGATCATACCATGGAAACCATAGGTGTGTATACAGTGTTGATTATGCTTCCTTATTTAATTTAGACAATGCGTCCCAACTGAGTTGTTGATAGCTCACCCCTTTCATTTAACAAATTTTCATGTTAGGAGTTCGGCGTGGCACGTGGTGGATGGATGTGATCGGAGTCATGCAAAGTTTTCTTTTGAATTTATTTTATAATTATTGAGAGCTTTTCAGACAATGTTTATTGTTTTAATTTTTCTTTGCGCATATGGATTATAGTTTAATGTTTTCTTTAGTACAAGTTATCTCTTTTCCTTTGAAGTTAAATTTAGTAGACTATTTCTCTTTAACTGTGGCATATATATATATATATATATAACTTTCGATTTAGCGAAAAATTTATTCATGGTTGCACTATTTATAAAATTAAGGTGTGAGATCAGAGAAAGAGGAGAAGATGACGGGATGACGGGAAGGTTGCCCAACTTCTGAAATTCGAATTTGAAATTCAATTTAGGATAGAATAGGGGTCTAATTCCCATTTTGTCAAAAATTACAAACCTATCCCTACAGCTTCAAAACACACAAAAACATCCATTAACTCTTCTATTTGGAGATTTAAGCCACTACTTTTCAGAAATTACAAATATACCCCTCAAGATCCTAAAGCCCACTATACGACCCAATTACTTGAATCTTTATCACAAAAACTAATTCAACACATTCATCTTTCAATTTTTATTTCATCTCTTATCCCTTTTCACCTCAATTATTTAAATTCCTAGTTTTTGCCAAAGCCATGTATTAAGTTAAGTTTATTTTCATGTGTGGGAAGCGATACTTTCGAGGTCTAGTATTTTCAAGCTCAAGCAATTTCATATTTTTTCCAAGTCACGACTGCATATTAAGGTGGGGTTTACTGCTTATTGTCTATTTTAAATGCCTTGTTATGATTGTTATATGTATGGGCACGTTAAACATGACATGACACGGAGGTACTTAATTGTACAAACATGAACGTACTTAAGTGTACACCCACAGTTAGCCTCCGGGCTTGTTTGATCAAACCATAGAAACCATAGGTGTGTATACAGTGATGATTATGCTTGCGTATTTAATTTAGGCAATGCGTCCCCACTGAGTTGTTGATAGATCACCCCTTTCATTTAACAAATTTCGATTAGGAGTCCGGCGTGGCACGTGGTGGATGGATGTGATCGGAGACATGCAAAGTGTTCTTTTGAATTTATTTTATAATTATTGAGAGTTTTTCAGACAATGTTTATTGTTTTAATTTTCCTTTGCGCATATGGATTATAGTTTAATGTTTTCTTTAGTACGAGTTATCTCTTTTTCTTTGAAGTTAAATTTAGTAGACTATTTCTCTTTAACTGGGAGATATATATATATATATATATAACTTTCTATTTAGCGAAAAATTTATTCATGGTTGCACTCTTTATAAAATTAGGGTGTTAGATTTGTGGTATCAGAGCAAGTGTACGTTTCTGTAAACTTGTAAAAAGAAAAAGAAAGTGAGGGAATATTATTTCTTAAAAAAATGTATTCCAAAATGTCTATGAACATCCATCTCTGTCGTACCATGTTGACTCCAAGGTATGCATATATATATATATATATATATATATATATATTCAATTATCATGCTAAGTTATGATTTATGAGCTTTATGCTAATGTCATGTACTATGAGAAATCATGTTTTATTATTATCATGCGATATATTTCTTCATGTGTACTTTGTTTTATATCAAAGAAAATTTCGTGATAAAACCATATGGGCTTTAATTACATGAACCTAGATGGCCAATACTTATTAGACTCGAATTGTTAGGAAAATAATTTGAATGATATGTTAATTGCGTTACAGATGGCTTATAGAAGTTACTAATTGCATGAGTACGACAATATTAGTGTTCGCACCACTAATTAGACAGTATTTGAAACCTATGATATAATATGACCTACCTAGAGTACTAAGAAGCACTATGTGTATGACTATAGAAAAATGATTCGAGGACGTAAAACTGAAGCCAGAGCTGCTGCTACTGCTACTAACAACAACATGAACAAAAATAACGAGGCAAACCCAGTACCGACAAGGAACTAAGGGAATGTCGAGAATGCACGCGCGTTCAACCAAGAACCCGCGTTAACCAAGGCCCAAGTGGTGGAGCAGTTTCGCCGCTTCTCACCCCCAATCTTTAATGGGCAAGAAGGACCTGCTCATGTGGACGAGTGGTTCATATCATTGGAACGCACTTTCAAGTTGAATGGGTGTACTGAGGTACAACGCATCCTTTGTGCTCAGTACCAACTGGTACAAGATCTTTGGACGATGGTGGATAAGTTACTAGAGATTAAGATCTGCCGAGGAACGAGCAACCCTAACATGGGAAGGGTTTAAGGAGATAGTAATGGAAAAATATTGTCCCCAACACTATCGGGAGCAAATGGAACACGAGTTTTGGGATTTGAAGCAATGAGGAATATCAGTTACATAATATGAAAGAAAATTCAACCAGATGAGTTTCTTCATGGAGCACATGGTAGACACTGATCGTAAGAGAGCATCGAGGTTTCGAGCGGGCTTATACTATTTTGAACCAACAATTATAAATTAGAGTTAAGGACACTATTGCCCCACATTCCGGAGAAAATGACAGCTTTTTACACTCGCAGACATTTTTTTGAAATTTTCACACTCCCGCTTTTTTTGGACATTTTTACGCTCCAGCCAAATTTTTTGGATTTTTTTACATTGTTGTTTCAAGGTTGTTTTGAACATGTTTCAAACATGTTTCATATATTAAAATTTCAGCGGAAAAATAATTTCTGCCCCTATTAAATAATCAATTTTATACTCAAAATCTTATAAAAAATCAAGAAATATACACATAAAACAACACATATTAAAACCAAATAAATTAAAAATAATATAGAAACAACATGATTAAAAAACACAATACAATTTTTGATCCAATGGATTGAAAACATCAAAAAGATGGAAACAACCAAAGAAACAAAAGAACACTATCGAAAACTATATAAAACAACCTAGAAACAAGATAAACAATATAGAAAACACCATATGAACAAAAAGAGCTTAAAAATGGGGAAAAACAACATTGAAACATTGAAAACTACATGGAAAAAATAAAGAAACATCATAACAATATAAAACAGTATAGAAACAACCCTAAAATATTAGAAACAATATATAAAACAAAGCATGAAAAAAAAGAGAGCGTAAAAATAAGTAAAACTTGTATTGAGACATCGAAACAACAACAAAACAACTTAGAAACAACCAAGAAACGAATAAAAACAACATCAAAATAACATATATAACATATAAAGCAATTCAAGAACAAAAAAGTCGATAAAAACGTAAATAACCAAAAAATATGCAGGAGCGTAAAAAAGTAAAAAAAATTACAAAAGTGATAGGAGCAAACAATGTCTTTTTTCCAAAAGTTGAGGTATTTTCGGCAATTTCTCTATAAATTAAAGCAATTAAATAATTAATTTCAAATTAAATAAAGTAATATTTAGACAATAAGCCCTTCCCCCAACTTACTGTTGCGATATATTGAAGCAGACGAAAAGCTTAAGAGTATTGTATTGCTTGAATTAAATCTTTTATACTCGGTAAAGCTTGAAGAGTCTTAACCATTCAAAACTTAGAAGGACAAGTTTGGAAGAAGAATTTTGACTTGGAAAGTAACTTTGGCTGTGAATGGATGGCTTTTCATCCCATCAATTTTCAATTTTTTTAAAAAATGAAGTTAGAATTTGTTTTGATTTTTGTGTGTGAAATAAATGTTTATATGATTGGTCGTGCGATGAAAAAAAAAGTGATTACTATTAATGTGACATGGATTTTTTTCTAGAGCGTGGTTGTTTATGATGTTTTGTATGAAATATTTATAAATGTTTATAGGAAGATATGTAATATTTTGTATTGTAATTGCATTTAAGGTGTCTGTTATCATGTAGATAATGTTGGATGTTTGAATTCCTATCTTATTTATGGACCCCCACCCAATCTACATACACCTTGTTTTTTTACTGGTATATATGTTGATGTTGGCGTTCGCTCAACGAGGGTTTCAATGCTTAAATGGCGACTAGAAAAATGAAATATATGATAAAGTGTTTTTTTACTGAATAACCGAGCACGAATTCTAGTCGGTCTCTGGCTTGGCAGAGTTTTGAACACAAGATTTTTTATATGAGGATTTTCTGTTATCTTTTTCCTCATAAATGAGTTATATTTTTACTATTACATTGAATATTCTAGCAATCATTATAGCTATAATGTGAGTGGGACACTTGTCTTCCTCTTGTTGTGCATGAGTTGCATGACTGTCATGTGTCAAATGGTGCTTGTTGAGTTGTCTCATTATTGTCTTGTTAGATGGCAGAGTGGTCTGCTACTGGGGTTCCAGCTCGGTCATAGTTGACTTTTGAGATGGGGTTCTCTTTGTCCTGAAATACGTTCCTGGCTAGGCTCTGGTTAACCTAAAATTCTTCTCGGTGCTGATAGCCTGGTCGGCCCACATCAGCAGGTCTTGGATTGCCATGTGTGCATATCTGTCCAGCTCAGCTCGGGTATCATCAATGGTCCCCAAGTTCGAGGCCGAGGAGGAGACATGTTGAGGCGGGCTGGAACTTGAAGAGAGAGAGAAGCGACTAGAGTGGATTTGAAAGGACAGATAGCTGTCATTGTCATTACTGTTGAAACAACGACATTTAATGCCAACAATTATGGTTAACACGTGGCGGCTAATGGTTGGGCCTCAGGGGTGCAGGAACCCAGGCGAAGCGCTTGTTGGATGAAGGGACGCGTCTCTTGGAAGATTCAACCTATAAATAGGCACCTGTAGCATTCACTTTTCATTTTTACACAAGCATTTAACCTTTTCACAGAGAGAGAAAGACCAATCATGCGTTCTAGTCGGCATTTGAGCAAAACAACCTTCCCAGTTTGTTTTAGGTAATCTTTCCTCTTTTCTTCTTTAATTATGTCTGGTTCCGATAGCCAAAATTAGGAGTTTTGCGTAGAGGTTCCTATCAAAGACCCACCGACCGACGTCAAAGTGTCCCAAGAAGGTAACATTGTGGTGGAGATATTGGATTCAGATGAGGATTCCGAGCAAGAAGTTCAGGGAGAAGAGGGAAAGACGCGGAAGCCCCATTGGTCAGCAATACGAGGGAGGATTTATGGACTGGAAGAGCTGCCCATAAGAGAAAATGGAGTGCCAGGACCGAGCAGGGATGAGGTAGCTGAGCCAAGCAGCGGTGAAGGGCAAGGTGTGGGGCTTTCGACTTCAATTCCGAGCTTTGAGACAAAGACGGGGTCCAGTCGAGACCCCCAAATAATACCACCACCGTGAATACACCGACACCGAGATGAATCAGATATTCCTTGAATGCTTTGCTTCAGGCCGAGATGGACACTTTCCATAGGTAGTTCGACATTCTGGACACAGTGCAGTTCTTTTTCCCGAGCTTGATGAGATGCCTGAACATCCACCGGAGGGATGCACAGTAATATATTACCACAACCTCTACTATGGGCTGAGGTTTTACCTATCGAAACTGATCACCAAATGGTTTTGGAGATGGAAAATTCCTCTGGCGCAGGCCCACCCACTCTCCTGGGAAGATTAATAGGGCTGGTCATCGTCTTTCACAAACACGGATTCCCCAGGCCCACATTCGACAAAATAAATGAGCTCTTCCTCGGAAATCCACACCGAACAAAGCGTAAGAGGAGACCATCTGGGTGGTATTACCAGTGACGAATCGGGTACCCAACAATCTTATTGAAGGACTTACCAAGTCCTTGAAGGACTGGATGGATAAGTAGTTTTACGTTGGTGGGGAGTGGATGAGCTCGGGAAATGACGACGAGCAATTTCTTTCTCCCTACATTAATTTAGATATAATTTTTGGAAGTTTTCTTTCTCGGTCCCTTATTTTTTCAGAGAATTCTAATCGCTCATTATTTATTTCTTGTGCAGAGAATCAACCTTCCCAAGAATGGCTCTCCAAGGAGTTCCTGGAGAGACTTGACAAAATAAAGAAGGCTTCCAAGACGAGCCGAAACATAAGGGCTTTGACCCTTGATGCCAACCTGACCACCGCGGGCTTGCATCATAATCAGCTGCCTCCGTCAGATACCGAACCGAGATCAAAAGCCCAGGCTTCGGAACAGAGAAGGACCGAGTAGAGAACTGAGCCTCGAGCAACAGAAAAGAGAATAAAGACTCCTGGTAAAGTACCCAACCATTTTGTGTATATAGTGTTTATTTTTGCACATTATAATATTTTTGTTGTTTTTTATGCAGCTCCTCAAGCCGCCATGGATGTGATGGGTCGTCTTAAGAAGGTGAGGCTGGCTGGGGGCCCTGCTAAAAAGATGGTCGAGCAGAGAAAGGAGATCCAACAGGGAAAGACGAAGGCGGTCCCTGAGACAGAAGAGACAATGAGCAAAAATAAGGGGATCTGGGGTTGAGATCCCCAGGACTGAGCTGATCCGGACAGAGGTCCCAATAGTCGAGCCACAATGATTAACATCTCTGGGAGGACTTTTTCAGATGACTTGGGGCAGGAGGCTCACTTTGTCCCTCCCAATGCTAACCGAGAATCCCTCCCAATGCTGCTAACCGAGAATAGCTCTTCTGGACCACAGGCATCAAAATTTCTTCCAAGATGCTGGCATAGAGGAGAAGATCCATTATTGCATGGGTCTTTTGGGTCGGATCATTGCGACCATGTGGCACGCAGTGGGTGATGGGTGCGACCTGACCAAGCGCAACAAGAACCTGCAGGATGCGCACAGCCTCTATGCTGGCATTGAAGAGTCTCCAAAGCTACAGGCTAAAGAGGCTGAGAAGAAGGCAGCTGCTGCGAGCAAGCCCAAGCAGGATGTTGTAGTTGCCAAGGAGGCTGCCGAAAAGGCAGAGAAGTCCTCCATGACAAAGTGAAGATACTGAAGGAGGACTCGGTGAAGAGCGAGGCAGAGTTCGCCAAGCAATTGGAGGAGGCCCGTCATGAAGCTAGAAAGACGGCCTTGAAGACTTTAAAAAAATTCTGCCGAGTGCGGCTTCATTTTCACTTGTGCTCACGCAGCGAGCATGGATGAACTTTTAGGTGAGCTCAAAAAGGGCAAGATTGTTGCCCAACTCGAGGATGACATAAAGAAGCTCACGGCTGAGATCGAGATGATGAGTCCGCAATACCCTGATGTTGCTGCCTCTTCAGAGAAGGAAGATGATGCTGATGCCGAGGAGGAAGGCATTAAGGAAGTGGCATCCAGTGGGCAGCCTCATGACCAGACCCCTGCTACCGACCAACCCCCTGCCCCTAGGACTTGTCTTTCTTTTTGTTCTTTTTGTTTCTCTGTAATCAGCTTTGGGCCCAACAGTTGTAAATGTTTTTGCTTTTAATGAAATTTCCTTTTCCTGCTCCTTTATCTTGTGTTTGTTTGGACATGCATTTATTTAATTATTTTTGTCACGTGTTTGGTGTTAGGTTGAGATGCTTAATTTGATATGCCTTGCGGTCTTTAGGCCAATATTAGTAGGATGTAATGAAAATTGTTAAGTGATGTGTTTGGTGCTAGCTAGGCTGAGGTTGATAAGGTGTAATAATTGCTAAGTAATATGCTGGGAGCTAGGCCGATATCAATATGGTAAGATCATAAAAGATGACAAGTAGTCTATTCGGCGCTAGGCCCAGAACACCCGTATTATTGATAATATTTTTTCAAGTAAATTACATTCTAGGGATAGTTGAACTTCTCCCCATTTAAGTATTCGAGTTCGTATGCCTCGTTCTGCAAAACCTTGTTGATTCTGTAGAGCCCTTCCCAGGTCGGCTTTAGCGGACCAAGATCATCTCCAGTAACTCTCTTCAATACTAGATCACTGACCTGGAATTTCTCTCCCTCACTTTGGAGTTATAATATCGTTCACTTCTATATTTTACACTGCATTTTTCATTTCTGCATTGCATCTTTTCTCATCTAACAAATCCAGCTCGGCTCGCATGGCAATCTCATTAGTATCCTCAGAGAACTTAGCAACTTGGTAGGTTGGGGCACCAATCTCAACTGGGATGATCGCCCTGGCCCCATAAGCTAGGGTAAAGGGAGTTTCCCCTGTGGTTGATCGGTGTATTGTCCTGTAGGCCCAAAGTACACCGGGAAACTTCTCAGGTCAATTTTCTCTTGATTCTTCAAGTCTGGTTTTCAGAGTATACTTAAGAATTTTATTCACTGCTTTGACCTGACCATTAGACTGCGGATGATATGGAGTGGAGAAGTGATTCTTGATGTGAAAATTTTTGCAAAAAGTTCGAAATTTTCCATTGTGGAACTGTTTCCCATTGTCTGTCACTATCATGTAGGGTATCCTAAATTGACAGATGATTGACTTCCAAAACAAATCCACGATCCTTTCCTCGATTATCTTTGCTAAGGGACTAAAAGCTAAGGTACAAATCTCACACCCCATTTGCCAGTGGGGAGAGGTCCGATCAGGTCAATCCCCTACTTGGCAAATGGCCATGGACTAAAAACTGAGGTAAGCTGCCAGGATGATACTTGACCTGAGGTTCAAATCTTTGGCATTTTTCACATTCTTTTGACCAACGAGATGGCATCTTGTTTAAGCGAAGGCTAGTAATAACCTTGTCGAATCAATTTATAGGCCAGTTGTTTTATATGTTTTTGTGTGTAAATTTTGTGTGATTTATATTTTTCATGTGAGTGATTATGCGTATTTATGTATCTTTTCGCCCCATTTTATATTGTCATATGTTACGTATGGTATTTTTGTTTGTTTCATAGGTTTTTTGTAAAAAGAGAACTTAAAAATGGGCTAAAATGGTCAAAACAAACATTAAGGGCGAAAGACGGTCGGGGAAATCGACGTTGTGTGCGCGCGTGCAAAGGTGCGCGGTGCGCATGAAGGACAGTACTGGAAAATAGCCATGCGCGCACTTGCGTGCTGCGCGCAACATCAACATTGACGTGATTGTGCGCGCCGCGCAAGAAAGCGTGGATGCGCACAACAAGCTCAAGGACGAGCGTGCACCCGCGCGGCAAGGCGGGCGCGCAAGCCACGCGCACAAGGCAAGCGCGCAAGGACGCGCGGAGAAGAGGAGCGAGGCACGCAAGGCATGCGTGCGAGGACACTGCACGGACGCGCACCGCGAGATTATTCTAGAATTTTAATCCGATTTTCCCTTTCTTTTTTGGATTCTTCCACCTTGTATAGGGCTTAGGCTTATAAATAGCACTTGGGGGATCCATAATTTCGTACACTCTCATTCATAACACTTCTATACTTTAGTTTTTTGGTATTTTTCTCTTGCATTTAACATTGGGATTGGTTGGGTTCTTCCCCTGAAATTATTTTGCTTCTTAATGAAAGAGTAAGATTTCTTCATCTCTTTTGTCTGATTTCAATTGTTAGGTGATTATTATTGTTGCATGATTATGTTTATGATTGTTTTCTTTCCTTCAATTGAGATTATGATTCAATCCCCAAGCATGAACTAATTTCCTTGTTCTAGGATTAAGATGATTTGATTCAAACAAACAAGCATGAGTATTGATTAATTGATCTGCTTTCCTGAATAAATTGTTTTATTTGTTGATTAATTGTTTGGCCAACTCTTGATTGTTTTGGGGAATAATTGAGATCGATCGAAGATATTATTCCTGGACTAAATTTATTCAGAGGGTTAGATATGAATCAGAAATGTATTATCTACCCATGGGTTTAATGAAAATAGCAAATTATTTTGGGATAACCCTAATCTGTGAATACGTGAGTTATCAGACCTAGGTCTTATTTTTACATGATTGTTATACTTATTACCCGCATGATCAATTGGTTAATATTCTGCTTGTGAGTTTGATGAGATGAATCCGAAATCCTAGACTTTCTTCCATATATTTTTCTAAAAATTTATCCGTGTTCAGTTTAATTATTGTCTTTTTACTTGTTCTCCTTTAGTTTATTAAAATCACAAAAATTGGTTAGAGTGTTTAGGTTTTATTTTCTATCAATTGTGTTGCATAATAATTATTTGCCGGCTAAGTCCTCCTTAAGAGACGACTTGTGGTCAACTTGCTACCCTACGATTGATCTCGTTCTCTTGCGAGGATTGTTAGACTTTTATAGGTGTTTAGCGGTCGAACACCAATGATTGACCCCCAACATGGTTTCCACAAATGCCTTCGTGTACTTCTTTGAGGGCGTACGTGGCCGCTCTAGAACAAACACCAGAGTAGGGGAACCGAGTAGCCACATTTATACAGAATTCCATCCACAATCATGAACTGGGCAGCCTCTGTTCTCATTTCACTTTTGTATTCTGGTTGGATACTGTGCTTTCGAGATCTTTGGATAATCGGGGTCATCCAGGTCGGTTCAAAGACTTTCATTGGCGTTGATCTCAATACAATTAATGATGGAGAAGAAAGATGGGTAATCGTTACATTTTTGATCGGTCGATGTCGGTGCCCGCTGGACACAAGTCGAGCTAGAGCATCCGCTCGTACATTTTCGCTTCTCGAAACATAGATAACCTCTCTCGTAATCTAAGTTAGTTTATTCTTGCGAGCTCCAAGTATTGAGATAAATTGGGCTCTTTGGCTTCATAGTCCTTGTTGATCTCAATCACAACGAGTTGAGAGTCACTATGAATGGTTAATTTTTTAGGCCCATGGAGGTCACCATTTCCAATCCCGCCAATAAGGCTTTGTACTCGGCTTTATTGTTCGTCGCAGGGAACTGAAAATGCATGGCTGAGCAGTAACACTTATCATCAGGATTGATAAGTACAATCCCGCCCCCAGCTCGGTCTGTGATGGAAGATCCATCGAATAAAGTCACAAAGTTTGTTCTTCACCGACATTAGGTTGGATTACCGGCGTGAACTCGGCTACAAGATCTACCGAACTTGCCCTTTATGGCTGTTCAGGGTTCATATGATATTTGAAATTGACTGAGCTCAACTGCCCATTTAATCATTCTGCCTGATGTGTCTGGTCGGTGCATGGTTTGTTTCAAATGATAGTTCATGAGAACTGCGATGCGGTGCTCCAGAAAATATGGTCTCAATTTCCGAGATGAGATAACAAGTACATAGGTTGGTTTGTCCATCGCGGGGTATCTTACCTCAACATCATGCAGGGCTTGGCTGACATAGTAGACTGGGTTTTGGATGGAATTATCTAGTCGGATTAGAACTGAGCCGACTGCATATTCTGAAACGGCCAAGTATAGATACGAAACTTCACCTTGGCTCAGTTTTTAAAGGACTGGGGTGGTGGACAAATATTGTTTCAGTGATTCAAAAGTTGCTTGCATATGCTCGGTCCATTCAAAGTTCTTTTTTTCTTAATGATTTCAAAGAAGGGTATGCATTTGTCCGTAGACCGAGATACAAAATGGTTTAAGGCGGCTAGTCGGCCAGCTAAACTTTGTATTTTTTTGACTGAATTGGGTGGTTAGAGTGTAGGTCCCAAGGGGTGTTTGTGTTAAGTCTAGAAGGGTGGGAGGGGGATTGAATAGACTTACCTATTTTTGATTTTTGTCCTTTAAGTCAAAGTTTTAATCAAAAGTCAGCTAAGTCTTTAAGGGATAACTTAGTTCAATCTCAACAACTGAGTTGTTGATAGAATAAATCAGCTGAGTGAAGTGACCTTTTTATAAATACAGCTAACTTAGTTTTCAGTGGAAGTATTACACCCTTAGTTTGAAATATGATTTTCAACATTTGTTTTAGGTTAAGTTATTATCAGTTCACTTAGCAAATTTATCAATCAACAGATATAAATGTGCAAGAAATAAATGTGTTGAATGTAAATAGACACAGAGCAACTTATAGTGGTTCGAAGATAGGGTAATTCCTATACTCCACTCTTCTCCAACTCCTGGAGGTAATCCACTAATGCAATAATGAGTTACAAAATGGATGAACAGTTCGAGCAAGCCTTAATCACACAGCTAGCTTCCCTCCTGGGACTCAGCTCTTCACAAGATAGATGTCCTGCTACTTCAGCTCCTTCAAATTCTTGGATTTGATCATGAAGCCCTCCAACGAATCTAAATCCTGGTTCAATTAGAACCTCACTGCATTTCCTTCAACCTTGGATGTGCAGATCCATTTGTCTTTCAACAAGCTTTCTCTTCAACAACTTTGAAGCTTTTCTTCCCTTTACTAAAAGTGTTGATTAGATATACTTCGAGTTTTAGGCTTGAGGATTGAGTATATTGCTTGAGAGTATTTTGCTCTTTTCTTGAATGTTTGCAGGTATGTGTCTGTTGCAAAAGTATCATCTCTCATAAACTCCTCAGCCTTTTATATTGGCAGTTCGAACATGTATCCGTTGAAGAGATAGAAGCATTTTCAAACTCCACTTCATGGTCATTGGCTTGTCTTGTTATGTCGCAATTTGATGTTGACCCAACCTTGGTTTAATGCTATGCAGGTTTGACTTTACTCTTTCAGCAATATTTTGACTTTACTTATCAACGGACATTTTCAGCTTTCTTGAGTCTTTTTTGCTGTTGAACCCCTTTGAGAGTCTTTTCCAATCATCTGGGAGTGACTTAGCTGTCAGTCTGCTGACTGAGACAAATTTTTGGTACTTGACTGAAACTTCTCTTCGACACTCAGCTGCCACAAGTCATATGTCCGGAACAACCACTGTCCATGTACCAGGTTCATCTGCACTCAACTGTTCCCTGAACCTACAATCAAGGAAATGGAACTTTAGGTACCCAAAACTATGTGGGTCCTGAGGGGTTAGCACTATAAGGTGTTCCAACCAACTTATAGCCAAATGGCCTGACTCTATGGGGTTGTCACCTTTTAGTTACATAATCATAATGAATTTTGGCAAATTGCTTGGGTGCTTTTGCGACATACAACTGTCTCTTTTGTCTGTATGTTTATGTATGCATGTGAGCATTTACATTCTTGTGGTAATATGGAAGTGGTGTGCTCTGTGTGCATAATGTTTGGTGCATAAGTGTTCTGATTTTCATTTCTAGGGAATGAACTATATTGGTTCTTCGGCCTTTGCCATTGTGACCTATTTGCCTTTGGAATCTGTCGATGTTTCATGGGTGGATTCCAATCAACTTATGTTGGGTATTTTCTACCATTACCATCATTTTCTTTCTTTCTATGAATGTTCTGGGGTTTTGGTAGTTCTGTTTTGATTTAACAGAATACTTCCTGTTAGGAGTTTGCTGATGGACTCTTCTAAATTTGGTTTCAGCAGTCATCTCAGAGTACTCAGTTGGCTTCTTTCTTTTGCCTTGATATCCAAGGCCAGCATGTGAGTGTTTTCTGTGTGGGTGCAATATATTGAGTCTTATATTTATGGATTCCCTCATTGCTTGAAAATCCCTTTTCTAAAATCACTCTTGGAGTTTGAGTGCTCAAAAAGGTGTTAAAACCTAGTCCAACTTTGTCTCCAGTTTCTTTTTATATCATCATCAATTCATCAAATGTTTGAGTGATGCATTAACATATTTAAGCTCTTTCTCTCTATTTTCTTTAGTAGTACACTCTACTTTAACCTTTTCCATTTCAACTCTCAACTCTTCAGTCAGTTGTGAATTTTGGCATTTGAGTTGGTTGTTTTACTCATTTTGGAGTGTGTGGGAGGATGTTATGTGCTCAAAAGCTTTCATCATCTTGCCAAATGAATCATAAAGATAAGTAAGTGATGATGTATATGTGTCATTACCTCATCTTCCTGTTCTTTGGCCATGAGACAAATTAATGCCCCTCTTATTAGTGTTTGAAGAGTAATCAGCTTCACTGCTTTCTGACTCTTCTACTTACTTACACTTGGTTGTCTCAGTCTTAGCCATCATAGCCTTCTTTCTTTCTTTCTTCTCTCTCTAAAGACTTTATTTTCTTATTCATTTATGTACTTGGTGACTGGTGCATAGGGACAGTCAACTGCAAAGTGACTTGGCTGTCTGCAGTTCCAGCACAAGTCTTCTACTTTCTTTTCAACTCTCTTGAGGATCATTTCTTATTTTCCTTTAGAGGGAGCTGAATGCCTTCTGGAGGATCTTCTTTTTTCCTCTTATAATTTTTGTCAATTACCAAGAAACCTTTTGACCATCAAGGTAATTTCTTCCTTGTCAGTTATGTCCTTTGAGTCTGCCGACTTAGACTCACCTACTATCAAGGCAGCAGTCTTGGGTGCAGTTATCTCATCCTGCTCTTTTCTCTTGAGCTCAAATTCACATGCCTTTAGATCAAAAAATAATTCATGATTTGACATTTTTGTGAGGTCCATCGAGTGCCTCATTGCAATTACCTTCATTTCCACTCAGCTCGAAGGGCTTTTAAGATCTTCATACACATTTTCTTTTGTGTTCTTTTACAAGGGCAGATAACTCATTTGTTATCTCCGTAAATATTGCATCTAACTGGTCCAACGACTCTCCAGACATCATTTTGAAATATTCGAACTTTTGGAATACAATTGTAAGCTTATTCGCTTTAATTTGTTCATTGCCTTCGTAGATCAGAGTCAGCTTATCCCAGATTTTTTTTTGTTGTTCTGCATGATTTGACCTTGTTGAATATAGCTTTGTCCAAAGTATTGTACAAGATGTCATTTGCAACATTGTCCAGATTATGCATTTTTCTATCCTCATTTGTTCAGTCACTTCTAGGCTTATCAACCTCAGCTGCTCTTGCAGCTTTATCTCCTACAGTTACTGCTCTAGTAACAATTGTATTCAATTTGGTGATTTTAATGGGTCCATCCTCGATGACCAACCACATTTCATCGTGTAGTGTAGAGAGATATGGTTGCATATGTATTTTCCAGTCATCAAATTCTTCAATAGAGAACATATGAATACGATTTAGGTTTGCTTCCATTTTGATAACTCTTTAAAAACTTTTAAAACTAACTATGTTGATGTTTTTTAAAGAAAAAGACCTGGTTCAGTAACCAGTACAGAAGGTTCTTTAAACCAACCTGGCTCTGATACCGCTTGCAGATCCCAAGTGGTGTTAGGCAAAGTCTTGAGGGGGGTTGAATAGACTTTACAAATTTTAGATTTTAAACAATCAGAGTTTAAAAAAATAGCTCACTCCTTTAGACAGTTGGGTTGAGATTCAGCACGAGAGTTAACCACTCAACAGTTCTCTTGGAAGAGCTATTGATGGAGTAACTCAGCTGAAGAAAGTCAACTGCTTATGAAATTAGTTTTCTTTTTAGGTCAGCGGGAAACTTACACACTTTTGAGTTGTTTTTTATTAACACGTAGTGTTTTAGAGAGTTATTCAGTTGTTTGGATAGCAAATTATAAATAGAAGAGTATTAAGTGCAAAAATATAGGTCCAATAAAGTAAAGACACAAGAATTATGGTGGTTCAAGGATGGATAATTCAACTACTCTACTCTTCTCCACTCCATGAGGAGTCCACTAATGTAACAGTTCATTTTAGTTACCAAAGGTAGAGTCCAAATAGCTTTTTCACACAGCCAGTTACTCTTGGGACTCAACTCTTCACTAGGCAGCTGCCTAGCTACTTCAGCTCTCTGAATCTGCAGGATTTGTTCACACAACCCTCGCACAACTTAGAACTTGGTTCAATCTTGAGTCTCACTACACTACCTTTAATCCTTGGTGGTGTAGACCCCAATTGTGTTTTCACAAAGATTTTCTCTTCAACTGATCAACAACTTCAATCTTTCCCAATGTGTGTTGGATGAAGTGTCTTTGAATAAGCTTGAGGATATGCAGATAAGCTCGAGAGAGATTTTGAAGTTTCTTTTACTTTAGTTATTTCTCTTGTTTCTCTCCGGAAAAAAACCTCACCTTTTATAGTGAGGATTCAAATTTTGTTCTTTGAAGAGATAGACAAATTCAAATCCCACCGTTTGACATTTGGCATGTCATTTCTTGCAGCTTTGATGTTGACCTTTTCTTGTATTCTTTCAACCTCTGCAGCTTGCTGAAAGATGCAGTCTGCAGGAGCTTCAACAGCCTTCATAAATAACTTTCAAATTTATGGTCAAACATCGTACTTTATTGATTTCGAAATATATCCTCCATAGACATAGTGCAATGATTCTTCAATTGACTTTAT
The DNA here is from genome assembly GCA_016081115.2 of Rehmannia glutinosa. Lineage (NCBI taxonomy): Eukaryota > Viridiplantae > Streptophyta > Magnoliopsida > Lamiales > Orobanchaceae > Rehmannia > Rehmannia glutinosa. Next base: position 37,004 of record JABTTQ020002358.1, on the reverse strand, counting down.
TCAATCAGCTGCTTTACCCCTTTAGATTGAAACTTGAATCTTCTGAGAGAGTCTTCCGATGTTCTTTGTTGTCAGTCTTCTAAAAGACTTGGCTGGAATACTTGGCTGAGAGCCTTCTGACAACATACTCAGCTGTGAATCAGTTGAATCTTCATCAACCCAACTGAGAACATTCTGATTCTTTCTTCAACAAGTCTTCTACAATTCTACTTGGTTGCATTTAAGTCAGCCTACATCCTAGCTATTACAAGTGTAGAAATTATATGGGGTGCACACTTTCTGGTACATAGTTTTCTAAGCATCATCAAAATCTATACAATAAATTTTCTAACAATTTCAACCTTTTTTTATGCCAAAACTATTACAACATTTGTGCATTAAAAGTAAATAATTTAAAGTTAAATGAATCAGTTTTTTTTTCATGTAACTTTCAGGCACTTACATTACAATGTGTATTTACGAATGAATGCAAAAATAGAACATCTACACAGATTTAGCTTTCCCCTATCTTCTTCCTCCTCTCCCTCTGTTTCTTCTTTCATCTTCTCTTCCTCAGCTTCTTCAGGCCCAAGCCAATAGGCAACTGTACTTTTCATGGGGTTGGCTAAATATCCACTTCCTCTTCGTGGTGGAAGACTTATTCTTTATTGACTGAGCTCTGCCCCTTCCACTGGAAGTAAATTCACTTCTTCCTCTCCCTCTTTCAATTCTTCATCCTCTTGCACCAACTTGTTTGCTTCCTCTGGGTACTTGGCTACCACCACTCTTCGGTTGGCTTGTCGAAGCACTCTATTGACCCTTAGTCTCCTCATTGTCTTCCCAGCCTTTTTCCCAATACATGTCCTAGGCTTCAATTAGTCATCCTTTTGTAATATCCTTTTGAGAGAAGAGTTTCAAATTCTTCGATTGTTTTCTCTTTGGGGATCAAGCCTGCTGGTGGCCCACCTGTAGGTCCCAAGGGGTGTGAAGTAAGGTTTAGAAGGGGGGTTGAATAAACCTTACCAAATTTTTGATTTTAGTCCTTTTAAATGATCCAACAGAGTTGACTCAAATCAGTTGTGTCCTTGAGGGACAGCTAAGTTGGCTATTCAGCTAAGTTACCCACTCAACAGACTCGATAGAGCTGTTGATAGTATAACTCGACTGCTTAAGCTAAATACTTAACTTGGTTGATTTGGTTTTTTTAACAGCGGAAGACTTAACACCCTTTAATTTGATTTAAGCTTGTTTTAAACACTTGATTTTTAGCACTTGGTTATTTATCAGTTGGATAGCAAATATAAACTAACAAAAATATAAAGTAAATATGCAGAATGTAATATCTTTAAGTAAATGACACAAATATTTTATAGAGGTTCGAAGATGGGGTAATTCTTATAATCCTCTCTTCTCCAACTCCTGGAGGATTCCACTGAGTAACATATCAGTTTACAAGCGGTTATCAGTCTAGAGACAGCCTTGATCACACGCTGGCTTCTCTTGCGACTCAGCTTCTTCATAGGGCAGCTGCCTTGCTACTTCAGCTCACTTCTCAAGTTTTTGGATTTGATCACGAATCCCTCCAACAAACTTGATAATGGTTCGACCTTGAACTTTCTACAATCCTGACTTGGAAAGTAGACCCATTTGTTTCTTCAAAAGTTTCCTCTTCAACTGGTTGAAGTTGTCTCTCCTTCACAGCTTGTGTTAGATCGAGTTTCTTCGAGTTTAAGGCTTGAGGAATTGCTTGAATTACTATGAGAAATTAGCAGATTACATGATTTGATATTGCTTGTTCGTTCGTGGTTCAGGTCACCTTTTCTCAATAGCTTCCTCAGCCTTTTATAGTGCACATTTCAAATTTGCCCGTTGAATAGATAGGTTAGTTTCAAATGTCACTTTGTGTTCGTTGGCTTGTCTTTTCTTGGTCTGCAGCCTTGGTGATGTTGACCTTTCCTCTTATTAAATGGCATTCCAGCATTTGCAAGTTTCTGACACAAGGTGCAGTGTTTCCCATTGGCTCATTCCTTTTGCACAATTCTGGGCCAAACACTTTTAGACCTGGAAGCTTGACATATTACTATATCGAGTGATATTCTTGACTTTAATCAACGGATCTAAGTCAGTTGTCTTGACTTGACTGTTGCCTTTACCCCAGGTGACTTGAGTCTGCTCCAATCATGGGATTGACTCAACTATCACTTCAACTGATGGACTTGGCTTATTGAGTTGACTTGACTGACACTTCTCACAGTTGTTCCTCAGCTGACTCTCCTTCAGTCGAGTCCTTGACTTCCTTCTAGGTCATGCTAAGCTGACACACAGCGGAGTCTTTATTACAGCCCGTAGTTGACTTCTTGTAATCTTTGACATAGCTGACTTAACTCAACTTTTTCAGTCCTAAAAAAAATTGAAATGAGCATGATGGGAGAGCTGACTTTCTTCTTAGGACTTCATGTGAAGCAAATGAAGGATGGAACCTTCATAAGTCAAACCAAGTATACCAGGGATTTGATGAAGAAATTTGACATGAAAGAAAAATCTTCAGTGAAGATTCCTATAAACACATCGATCAAGATGGATATGGATGCGGATGGCAAAGTCATTGATCAAATTAGATATAGAGCCCTCATTGGATCATTGCTCTAAAAGAAAGCCAACTTTGTTGTAGGTGTATGTGCTAGATTTCAACTAAGAGAATCCTAAGGCATTTGAAGGGATGCCAAGATTGGCTTATGATATCCAAAGGAAGGAGGATTCAAGCTAGTAGGCTACTCAGACTCAGACTATGCTGGATGTAGAGTTGACAGGAAGAGTACATCAGGTACTTGTCGAATGCTTGAAATAGATTAGTTTCTTGGTTCAAGAAGAAAAACAATTCAATAGCTACATCCAAAGTCAAGCAGTAGTACATAGTCATGGCACTATTGTGCCCAAGTTCTCTGGATACTTTACACCTTTTGGTCTTGGCCGTGGTTGAGAACCTCTTCCACTGCCACCATACTATCCCCGTCCTGACTCAGCTCCTCTTCCTCTTGGCGTATACTGTATTGGGGCCTTAGACTTTCCAGCTGAATGGCTGCTGGAAGTCTGCTGCTTCTCAGCTGATTGACATACTTCCAATACCTTCTCCCAATATACATCACACGCTTGAGGTAGAGTCATTACTTTAAAATATCCTTCTGCTTCAAGAGTTTGAAACTCTTCTATAGATCTGGGCTCAGATCCAAAGATCGTGCATCGTTATGTCCTTCGGGGTCTTGATCGCAAAGATAGTCCTTCGCGATCGAGGACCACCATATTGCTTCAAAAGATCTTCCACGCGAGCTGACTGCTTCTCAGCTACTTGATCAAATGCAGCTTCGATGGCCTTCATTTTATCTTTCATGGCCACCACAGCTTTCTCAACAGGTAAGTTCAGGGGTAGCTTGCTGAGAATTGAGGCCGTGACATCACCTAGATGTGGGGTTTCAACATACATCAATTTCAAATCCTTTGAACTTCTTTCCCCCTCAGCTGTGTCACCTCATTTCTTCACTTCTCCCTTAAATCCCTTAAGGGTCTCCTCTTCCCCCTTTTTGGCATCATCGCCAAAAGAGAGAGGTATCCCGGGGAATAGTCCACTTAGGAGGAAATCCAGTCAGCTATTTGTCGTGTCTTACTTGGAGTCTACTGGCGTAGGCTTTGCAAAACTCGGAACGAGTAGCCTTTGATTCAGCTGACACTATCTTCATCTACGCCATCAAAAGACTGAACTTTTCATTCATATTGTTTTCCAGACGAGCAATTTCAGTCTTGTGAAAGTGTTGTTGCAGCTCCATATCCGACTTATGGGAATTTTCCATCCTGACTATATGTTCCTTCATTCTCTGTTGATACATTGAGTTGTCCGCACTCCAAACAAGCATTTTGGCAAAAAGATCTTTGAAGTAACGGACCTGCTCCGATCTTATGGTTGTCTGTTGTGCAGCCCAGTCCCTTATTCGCACGATGATCCCTCTCAAATCGGTTGTGAGGGTAGTATCCCGACTGTCCAATCTCAAATCTAGAGAGGCCTGGTGACGTTCCATTTTCTCAGTCTCTTCGCAGATCTTCTTAAAGGCTTCACGGAACTCAGCTATCGGATTGGACTCAGCTGCCGGCCACTCTACATCAAAATTGAAGTCCACTGGCACAATCGTATCTGTAGGAATGACGGGCTCTTCCTGCACGGTATATTTCTTTAAGTCTGCAACAGATTCATCCTCCATATCGGGTAGATTTGCAGTGAATGGTAACACGTCTTCAAAAACATCATCGCGTACGAATGGTATCCCTGAGGCTTCACCTTGAGGGTCTTGACTTTGAATTGTCTGCGATGATTCAGCTCGTTGTGCCTCAGCTGTGGCAGCATCATCAGCAGATGGTGTTGGTGCAAACAGAAAGCCTGCGATTGAGTCAGTAGTCCTTATCGCTGCTGCGGCTTGTGGGAGCTGCATAGTTGACTCGGTTTCAGCTGGAGCATTTGAGATTGTTTACTCAGCTGACTGAGCCTCACATGTCTTAACAGCTTCTTCGGTCTTAGTGTGTTTTTCCATTTGAGTAACCTGGTCCTCAGCTGTATCATCAACATCATCGGAAGATGATGAGGCCTTAGGAGTTGGCTCATCATCAAAATTAAACCTCATACGAACCGTCTTATCACCGACTTGGCTTTAAGTTTTGAGAACATCCTCGTTTTGAGAACATCCTCATCCTCCGATCCTGTCCATCAATAAATCATGAAGATCTTCTTCTGAGTTGAGTTGAGGAATGTTATGTTCTGTGTGCTCTTTACCTAGGGAAGTCTCAACCTCCCTTAGGCCTTCATTACCCCCAACAGTCTCAACTGCTGCAGGGGGCCTTCAACATTCCCTTCGACAGTCTCAACTGTCTTAGGTCTCTTCTACAATCCCTTCAACAGACGCAGCTGTCTTAGGGTCTTGGATCGTGGTATCCATCGGAGTCTCAACTCCTTGGATTGCACTTTCATGACCCAGAGTCTTAACTCCCAGGGTCTCTCCATCCTTTGCCTTAGCTGCGGAAGCAGCTTCATCAGCCTGCAAAGTAGTGGACATCTCAGCTGAGACAGACTCAACTGTCCGAGCGTCATTAATGTCACTTTGTTGTTCAGTGTTCTTCTCACCTTGGCCTCCAAACTGCAATGTTTTGTCTCCCACAGCTTCCTCCGAACTTGCTGTGGTGGAGAGAGTTTCCCCCTCAGCTGGCGCACCAGCTGAGTGAATGAGAGTGGGGTCACTCTTCTCCTGAGACGCGGCTATATTTCCCTCTAAGTGTTGAGCCGCATGAGCAGATGTCTTAACACGTTCTTCAGGGGTTGGATTGGCTTGGGGGCCTAAAGTCCCATCTTCATTGCCAATTCTCTGAGAGCCATCAGTTGAGTGCACGAGGGCGTGGTTGCAGCAATGTCCATCGCAATCAGCTGCGCCACTCCCAAAGGATCAGTCCTAGGAGAGACTTTGGAGGACTCTCTTGGACCTTCTCGAAGGCTTTGCTCGTGCATGGATTTGGATTCCCTGATAGCTTGCTCCATCTCCTCCGTATCACTATCTGTTAACCCATGAAAGTGCTCATGTGTCCCTGTAAACGCACACATCTTGGATTTCTCCAAGACTCTGGATTGCTCCTCAGTTTCCTTCTTAATGAGTCGGAGGGTTTCCATACAGCTCTCTTCATTCAGAGCAAATTGGACAGTGGCATGTCCAAGAAATCTGAGTAGCTCTTCCTCCTCTTCAATGTACTAAGGATGAGCAAACTGCTGCCTTGAGTAGTCCAACTTCCACTCCCTTCATTCCCTTAATCTTCTTTGAATGTCACGGTAGACTGGAGAATACATAATCAAGTCATCATCATCATCCTCTCTTGTCTCTTGAATGGGGGCTAACGGGGCTTGTTCCTTCTCAGACTCAGCAACGTCGATCTGAGGAGTTGAGACAACCTATTCTTGCATCGGCTCGATTGTCTCACCGCTTGATTTCCTCGATTGTTTTCCGCTTTGTTGGGGTTTCTTGATTCTCTGTTGATCGGATCGTAGTCTTCTCTGGGGCATCCACAATTTCTGGAGACTGCTCCTCTTGAGCATCAACCATCTCTTCTTCTTTTTTTTGAGTACCGAGTACAGTTCAGCAGCTTCTCCAAAGCGGATCGTTTGACTAGCCATCTACGCTTGGTTGGAACCAAGGGAACCTCTGTTCAACGTTCTCGTGCTCCTCAAAAGTGAGGGCCTTCGCACGCTTCTTCCTCGCCTTGGCGATGCGCTTTTTCTTCACGATAGGAGAAGGAATTCGGGTTCCTTCTCTATCTCAAACTACGGTGGAAGGTGACTCGATTCGTGGGTAGGGGCATTGGTTTTTGGCTGCGGGGGCAGGTGTTTTCTTCGATTTGGCTGCTGGGGCAGGGGCAGGCTTAGAAGATGCAGCTCTCTTCTTAGACTTCAGCTTCGGGAAGAGAGCTGGAGAGGTCTCAGTTGTGTCTTCAGCAGGGTCAGTTGATTCCCCCTCACTTGTCGGCCTTTCTTGCATGAGCCTTCTTCTGGGCTCCGGAAAGGTTCGCCTTGAACATCTTCTTATTTGCATGAAAGGGCTTGCCATGGCGCAGTGCAATTCCCTTCACCTCCATCAAATGGCCAATCACAAAGCCATATCCAAATGAGAAACCAAAGGTCCCATCTTCCTTGAAGGACCTGTTCATCACGTTTTCACAAGGGCACCATCAACGCCCTGTTTGATCATACCAACGAAGTCCACTGAAGAACCGGTGTGGATCTTCTCAGATAACAAAGCAAAATCATGGTTTCCTGCCATTTTTAGAAAATTTCACCCATTAAAACTTGAGAAACTTGAACTTGAATACTAGGGTTTCGAACAAAGTTGCAGAGAGTATGAACTTTTCTTTGCTGAAGATGAATAGGTTTGCGTGAGGAGAGAGAAAGTGAAATTTTGTATATAAGGGACGTGAAAGGACGGTTTTTGGAATTTTAAAATGTTGATTAAAATCAACAGTCAAGATTAAGTCTTCAAAACTGCATTAATTTCCCCACATTAAATGCAGCAACATTTATATCCAATCATATGGTTTACTGTGCAGCTTTTGTGATGACAGTCATAATTACGCTGATGTCATCCTTAAAAATATTCCCGCTCATTTAAAACGACTGTATTTTTGTCACTTAGCTCATAAATGATTCAGCTTACTTCCAAAGTGACTCAATTCGGCTTCTCTCTTCTCATGTTGTAACTCAGCTGTCAGCTAACTCGATACAGCTGACTTCCCAACTGGGCTATTTCACTTGGCTGAAATGTGAAAATTGTTCTTTTTCAATTTTCTCATCATCTTTCTCTGTTGATTGAGTCTTTTGAGTATTCTAACTCAGCTCGATTAACCCTAACTCGTTCTTGAGCTCTTCAAACCTTGATTCACATAATGGCTTTGTGAATATATCAGCTAACTGCTTATCAGTTGAGATGTATTCCAAGGTGATGTCTTTCTTTTCAACATGATCTCTTATAAAATGATATCTGACATCAATGTGCTTTGTTCTTGAATGCAACACTATATTATGCGTGATTGCAATAGCACTAGTGTTATCACACATAATTGGAATCTCCTTTTCTTCAATATCGTAATCTATCAGCTGTTGTCTCATCCATAAGACTTGGGCACAATAGTTGCCCGCAGCTATGTACTCTGCTTCAGCTTTGGATGTAGCTATTGAATTGTTTTTCTTGCTGAACCAAGAAACTAATCTATTTCAAGCATTCGACAAGTACCTGATGTACTCTTCCTATCAACTCTACATCCAACATAGTCTGAGTCTGAGTATCCAATCATCTTGAATCCTCCTTCCTTTGGATACCATAAGCCGACTTCCTGGCATCCCTTCAAATACCTTAGTATTCTCTTAGCTTATCTTGTGGCTCTCCTTGTGGCTTGAAATCTTGCTCATACACCTTGCAAAGGTGATATCCGCTCTTTGGGCCATTAGATAGAGCAATGATCCAATGAGAGCTCTATATCTGGTTTGATCAACAACTTTGCCATCTACATCCATGTCCATCTTGACTTATGTATTCATTGGAATCTTCACAGAAGACTTCTCTTCCATACCAAATTTCTTCATTAAATCTCCGATATACTTTTTTTGGCTTATGAAGGTTCCATCCTTCAATTGCTTGACTTGAAGTCCTAAGAAGAAAGTCAGCTCTCCCATCATGCTCATCTCAAAGTTTCCTTGCATGAGGTTTGAGAACTTGTCACACAGCTCTTTATTTGTGGAGCCAAAAATGATGTCATCCACATATATTTGAACAAGTAGTATACTCTCTCCATCTTGGATCCTGAAGAGTGTTCTGTCAACTTTGCCTTTGGTGAATCCATTGTCAGTTAGAAATTGAGACAATGTATCATACCATGCTCTTGGTGCTTGTTTCAATCCATACAATGCTTTCTTGAGCTTGTAAACTTTATCTCCAATGGTTTTCTGCTCAAGACCTGGAGGTTGTTCAACATAGACTTCTTCCTCTAACAGTCCATTTAGAAATGCACTCTTCACATCCATTTGATATACAGTGAAGTTCTTATATGCAACATAAGCAAGAAACATCCTTATTGCTTCCAGTCTGGTAACAGGAGCAAAGGTTTCATCAAAATCTATACCCTTTTCTTGGCAATACCCTTTGGCACCAATCTTGCTTTGTTTCTCACAACAAATCCTTCCTCATTCATCTTGTTTCTGAAAACCCACTTAGTACCAATAACATTTTGGTGGGTTGGCCTTTGAAATAATTCCCAAATTCCTTTCAAACTGATTCAGCTCTTCTTGCATAGTCTGAATCAATGTGTGTCTTCCAATGCTTGAGACACATCTTTAGGCTCTATCTGGGAAATGAAACAAGTGAACATAGCTTCATGATGTGCTCTGGATCTGGTTCTTATGCCATCTCTAACATATCCAATGACTAACTCTGGTGGATGGTCTCTCAGCCATCTCACATCAGGTTGGAGTAAGTCTGTTGGATTCAGCCGTCTCACAGACTAAGTTGTCTTGAACAACTCTTTCATCTTCATTCACATGTAGACCTTCCAGCTGTCTTTGAGATTCAGCAAGGTTGAGTGCTCTCACTTCAGCTTTAACATAAGGACTCTTTTGCATAGTTGATTGATTCAGCTTATCAGTTAACTCATCAATGTCTTCTCCATTCACATTAGGGTCATCAAAAACCACATGGATAGACTCTTCTATAACCATAGTCCTCTTGTTCAGCATGTTTGATACATGTTTTTATCTTAATTTTGATGATTTTATTTTTACACCAAAACAATGTTTTTAATTGTTGTCCAAATACTCCTAAATGATTTAAAATGGTTTTAATATTTTCCGGAGTATTTCTTCAAGTTTTACTTTAGATAAAATTGGACAACATTTCTAATGATTTTATGTTTATATGTTTTTACTTCAAAACAAGGTTTCTAAATGTTGTCTAAATACTTCCGATTGGTTTAAAATGTTTTTACTAAATTTTCGGAGTATTTCTTGAGTTTTATTTTCGACAAAAATTGGACAACATTTACTCTCTTCTTGTCGACCAGGTGCCCTATAGGCAACCCGTGCACGAAGATGATTTTTAAAACAGAAAATGAGACGGAAGAAAAATCATGCAGGTCGACCGGTCGCCCTGGGCGTCGACCGGTCCAGTCGACCGGTCGCCCAGGGTGCGACCGGTACCTGCAAGTTCTTGGTTGAAACAGAACGATTTTTCTTCTCAAACCTATTGAGGGGGACCGGTTGAGATGGGGACGACCGGTTGAGATGGGGGCGACCGGTTGAACCCTACGTCGACCGTCGCCTGCGTAATTTTCCTGTGTTATGTTTCAAACTTTTATTTCTATGCGACCGGTCGCCTGCAGTGCTTTGACAAAGAAAAAAAATATGACCGTTTGACAAATGAGACAAATTTCCTTAAAATGTGGGATTGATTTCTAACAGCTATATTCTTGATTTTAATTGTATTTTTCTGTAGATTTTCAATCCCCAAGAGGAGCCTATGCTTGATCAATCATCTCCTACCAAAGACAACAATTGAGATGCAATACAACAAGATACACTTCTAGCAAACATTTGTTCTTCATTGTTATTATTATTGTTGTATATTTGCCTAGATTATCACTTTCACATCTTTGAGGTCTAGGCTATTCTTGATTACACATTGCACTCAAATTGTAATATTCCTTATTGAGTTGTAATCTTGATTTTTGGTTATCATTCAAACACAAGATATCCTTGTGAGTGTTCTTGTGGTAAGAACACACTTGGATGATCTAGGTGATAGGTGCAAGAAGATTGTGGTGATCTTCTTATTGAGGTGTTGAAGAATTTGGTATTCTTCAAGGGTGAAGATTGTGGTAATCTTCACAAGGTGCCGTTGAAGGAAGATTGTGGTAATCTTCAAAGAAGAGATTGTGGTAATCTCAAGGTGGCGTTGAAGAAGAGTGTGGTGCTCTTCAAGGTGTTGTAAGTTGGTGTTGTATTAATTTTGGTAATTAATAAAATTCTTTTTCTTTTTGAAATCCATCTGGATATCTTTGGGGTGGTAGAGGATTAGGCCCTAGGTGGGTTGAACCTCTTTAAATCGACGTGTGTTGTTTACATTCCGCACCTTTATTATTGTCTTTGAGCATTTGGTTTTAAAAAGAGGGTAAAATCGAAAAGATGGAGATAATCTATTCACCCCCTCTAGATTATCGTAGTTGCTTGACTTACAAGTGGTATCAAAGCCAAACTCTTTGGCAAGCTCGTTTCACATCGCGAGTGAAGAGAAACGATCGTCGGCTACTCTAACGAAGCTCATCTTACCGCACCTCCACCACCAAGCCACCTTTTATTTGATTCCAAAAATTTTATTTTTGGAAAGAAAGAATGGAATGCTATTTACAAGGTTGCGGGTTCGACATTTGGAACACCGTCATAAATGGAGAATCCATTCCGATGAAAGATATACCACACACCTCCAAAGGCTTCAAAGAGCTCAAAGATGAAGAAAAGAAAATCATCTCCTTAAACGGTAAAGCTCTCAATATTTTGTATTGTTCATTTACTAATTTGGAATATGAACATATTGTACGAATTCGATCGGCACATGAAGTATGGCAAAAATTAGAAGCCATCTATGGAGTATTTGCAAATAAAAGGAGTCAAACAAAAGCATCTACTTCTCAAAGGAATACAAGTTCAAATCTAATGAACAAGCCTCTTACAACTTCAAACCATGAAGTAGTCGAACAATGTTTTATGGGCATTGAAGAAGAAAACGAGGTATGTCTTAAACCCTCTACTTCTTATGATATTGTTAGTCAAAATGATTATAGTGTCTTGCAAAATGATTTTGATGATCTTCAAAATGAATTTCAAAATTTACTTGTTAAGTACAAATATTTGAAAAAGGAATTCAATGGCTTTAAAAATGAAAAGGATAGTTTATTTACTTCCTATGAATCACTATCATGTGCTCACACCACCACACTTGACAAGGTTAGAAACCTTGAAAAACAAAATAGTACTCTTGTTGAGGATATTAATTGCTTGAAAAATGATTTATCAAAATCCAACTTGAGTACCAATGAATTGCCTAATGTTGTAAATGATAATGGTTGTGATAATTTGAATAGTGAACTTGATCATAAGCCTAATGTTGTTAATCATATGAAAAAGGATCAAATCACTATGCATATTGGTCATTATGCTCCTAGAATTATTACTTATTTTTATTGCGGTAAAAAGGGTCATACGGCTAATACTTGTCGGGCTAGAAATAGCTCTAATCATTATTGGAGACCTAAAAGTCTCAAAGCTAATCCTAAAGGACCCAACACTTGAGGGTACCACAAAATAATGTTTTATTAGGTACCGGTGAAATAATGATCAAGAAAATTTATACTTTGCCAAGAAGACATCAAATGATCGTTTCATTTGATCAAAGAAGGAGAAACTATTTTCGACAAAGCCAATTTCAAGAAGAAGGATATAATCAAAAACGGAAGAACACAATCCTTGGAAATGGCAAAGACATCATCAACAAGATGATTTTCAAAGAAGAAGAGACTCAACAATGGGAAGGCAACAAACCTTGAAATGGAGTAATCAAAGAAATCATCAACAAAGTGACTTCTCAAGGGGAAGATATCATCAACAATGGGAACGACACAACCCATGGAAATGGCGTAATGGGTAAACCGTATCTCCCCATTTAAATATGCATTTTATTTAGTTAGTATGCATGTTTTTATTTGTGCCTATATTGCAAATGAGTTTTCATTATTTTAGGTCTTCAATATATTTGGAGTTTCAAGATATTTCTAAAAACTTTTGTGCATTAAATTAGACTTATGTGGTTTATTATCTCTTATGTATTTTTATAGCATAAGCATTTTTTCTTGATATCTCCTATTACTTGCCTACACTTGTGCTATTGTGCAAATTTCGTTTAAGAATTGTGTAGGATATATATATCATATTCATTGGCTATTTCGTCATCAAGTTTCTTAAACTATCGAGGTATGTTCACTCGTATTTCTCTTAGAATTCGATATTATGCTTATGCACATATCCTTCAAGATATTTCATTTCAACCCCTTAAGTGCCTCTAAATGATTTTGCAAATTTTTCTTAAAAGGGCACTACTCGGTTAATCTCGTTTTTCTCGTATATGTGTTTTCTCGAAACTCATATTTGTTGGACTCAGTCCATAATTATCTTTTTGCAAAGTTTTAAAAACTTTTGGGGTGAAAAATCAAATTTTTAAAAAACCTGGAGAATGAAAAAAATTGCACTGGGACGGTCAAGGCAAGGGCGACCGGTCGCCCTGCACGTCGATCGGTCGCACCCTACCTCGACCGGTCGCCCAGGGCAAATTTTCAGGTTAAAACGTTCTGCCCTCTTTCTTTGAAACAGAACAACAAAATTCTCCAAACCCTTGATGCGCGTATATCACCCCCTTTTTCATAAGTTCTTCAATTCTTCATCATTTTTCACGATTCTTGTTACTAATCCTCTTATTTTTGCAAGAATCTTACATACATGGCTCCTCCAAGAAATTCTACCGAACGAAATCCTCAAAAGAGGAGAAGGAAGCAAAGGGGCGAATCTGCCTCCAACCCCCAACAAATTGATATTCCACAAGGAGATAATTCAAACCGGCTCACAGAAGAAGAGATTGATGAATTGAGAGCCGGGGTCTCAAAATCAAACATTCATTGGGATTCAAGTAAGTTATCACTTCTTTACGAGCCTCCCTCTAGAGCCAATAAATTTCGATTTCTAAATAAACTTGCGGAGGAGCATTATGAGAATATTGGATTGAATGACAAGAAAATTGCGTGCACTCGTATGGTTCGATTTCTAGCATTTCATGATGAATTTCCGGATATTAGGGCTTATTTTGAAATTCAAGGATGGGTTTCACTTTGGGATAATCCGTGTTTGCATTATGATGACGAGCTTATAAAACTTTTTTATGCAAATATGTGGATTGTTGATGCTACGGTAGATAATCCGTTGGAACTTCACACACTTGTTAATGGTAGGCATTTTTCATGGACATTGGCCGATATTTGTAATCACTTTAATGTGTCGAATGATGGAGTGGTTAATGTGGATTGCACTCATTGGGATGATAACATTTTCGGTGTTTCACTAGATGATGTGAAAACCTTTTTAGGAGTGTATCCCAAAGAAACATACTCGGCAATGCCGCCAAATTATCGGATTATATCTATTATTTGCTCCTATTGTGTTTGTGGAAAAGAAGTAAAACTTCCGAGTAATCTCGAACTCTTTCTCACCTATAAGATTGTTCGAGGAGAAAGAGTAAATTATGGGGCAATTTTGTGTATTGTTTGTCGGAATCAAGAAGGCATACTAAGAAAAATATACCTTGGGAAATTTGATTTGCCGACTATTATATTTATCGGGATATCTAGAAAATGAGATGAATACCGAAATTTGTCACAATGACTTTGATAATGCCAACATTCTATAAATGGTAAAAATGCGACGACATTTACCACGGGTTCCCACCAAAGCCGCTAGGGGCGTGCCCGACATCGACAACAACCTCGGGATGATTTATTTAATGACAATGAGGTTGAAAATATTGGAAGAGGTAATATTAATGAAGAGGAACAAGAAAATAAAGAAGAAGAGAATGTGGGAAATGAACAAGAAATTGGGGAGGAAGAAAATGAGGAAGAACACTTGAATGAAGGAAATGAGGAAGAAGATGAAGACGAGTCGGATGTTGAAGATTTAAATCTCAAAGAGAGAATGGCCAAAGTTGAAAGAGATACATTTAGAGATGTAGCCTCTCTTAGAAAAGAGCTCCGGGTTGTGAAGAAAGAAAACTCTAGTTTGAAAAAGTCAATCGGAAAATTGAAGAAATTCATCAAAGATCTTATTCCCGGAACTTGCTTCTCTTCGGACGAGGATTGATGTCCCCATCCCTTTACTTTTTAGCATTTTCTCTTGTTCATATTGCTTTGTATTTTTATGAACTTTTTGTAAAACTCTCTTGCTCTAATGAGATTTGCTTGTTTTCTTGAAAGGGTTAAAAATTGCAAGTTGATAATGACTTGTGGATGATCATGATATTGATGGAGTATTTGATGGTAAAAATACTCTAATTTAGCATTGTTTGATGTTGGTATGAAGTACTTGATGGTAAAAGTGCTTCTTTTTATTTTTGCTTAGATGCATTTGAGATGCTTTGATCATTATGCTTAGATGGATATATTGGGACATTTGTAATGTCAAATATGCATTGTTTGATGCTTAACATGTATTACTTGATGGATCTTTAATTTTTTGCTTGATGGCATTGGTAATGCCTTGATATCTCTTTTGGCTAAATTATTTCAATTGGGTTGAACTCTTGAGAATTTACTTATGCCTATTATTTGTTGGGTACATGTTGAAAATTGCTTTTGGTGATGTTATGAACAACTTGGCTTGATTTCATTTACAAGGGCTATATATATCTTTTTCAAATTATTGACGCCCGCCAAGTGTTCGTTATAATGCTTCAATGAAAATACATGATTCTCTTATTTTCCATAGTCTTAAAATCTTTTTGAGATCATGTTTTTAGCTAACAAATGAGCTTATGGATTTCTTATGATACATTTCTCCCATTTTTTGGATACTAAGCTTAATTCTTTCATGGTTGATAAAACGTATTGTTGGCGCACTTTGATAAACTTGAATGATGTTTTTATCATCCTAACATTCTTTTTGATGATTCCAAAGGGGGAGAAACAGGAAAATGGCTCATTAGCTCAAAAAAGCTTGTTATAAAAGCTATAAGCTATTGGCTCATAAAAGCCATAAGTTGTGATCTATTTTTAGTCCAATTGTTGCTTGATGGACTTATATACTTGTCTATACTTGTCTAATGGTGTTTTGTGACAGGGGGAGCTTATAAGCTCTTGAACAAAATGTAAAAGCTATTGGCTCATAAAAGCCATAAGTTGTGATCTATTTTTAGTCCAATTGTTGCTTGATGGACTTATATACTTGTCTATACTTGTCTAATGGTGTTTTGTGACAGGGGGAGCTTATAAGCTCTTGAACAAAATATAAAAGCTAAGCTTTTAGCTTATGGATAATTGCTTTTACATTATTCTTGATGTGCTTGTTGATAGGGGGAGCTTGTGCTTATTACTAAATATATTTACTTCCCTACTTGGTTGCTTTTATATTTTGGAAATTTTGGTTGCTTCCAAACGGTTAAATGTTTTTACCGGAAAATCATTTCTAAAACTGTTCTTCTATTTTGTGTAAAAATTGTTTTGGTTTGTAATCATCAAAAAGGGGGAGATTGTTTGATACATGTATTTATCTTAATTTTGATGATTTTATTTTTACACCAAAACAATGTTTTTAATTGTTGTCCAAATACTCCTAAATGATTTAAAATGGTTTTAATATTTTCCGGAGTATTTCTTCAAGTTTTACTTTAGATAAAATTGGACAACACTTCTAATGATTTTATGTTTATATGTTTTTACTTCAAAACAAGGTTTCTAAATGTTGTCTAAATACTTCCGATTGGTTTAAAATGTTTTTACTAAATTTTCGGAGTATTTCTTGAGTTTTATTTTTGACAAAAATTGGACAACATTTACTCTCTTGGTCGACCGGTCGCCTCTATATGGTAACCCGTACACAAGATGATTTTTAAAACAAAAAATGAGACGGAAGAAAAATCATGCGAGGTCGACCAGTGCATGAAATGGGGCGTCGGCGCCGCCTTGTGCGCGATTTTACGTACTGCAAGTTCTTGGTTGAAAGCGAGCGATTTTTCTTCTCAAACCTATTGAGGGGACCGGTTGAGATGGGGGAACGACCGGTCGAACCTACATCGACCGGTCGCCTGTAATTTTTTTCTTGTGTTACGTTTCAAACTTTTATTTCTCGTGCGGCCGGTCGCCTTGTCACTTTGAAAAAAAATATGACCGTTTGACAAAGACAAATTTCCTTAAAATGTGGGATTGATTTCTAACAGCTATATTCTTGATTTTAATTATATTTTTCTGTAGATTTTCAATCCCCAAGAGGAGCCTATGCTTGATCAATCATCTCCTATAAATAGAGAAAGTTTTGGAGCAACCAAAGACCACAATTGAGATACAATACAACAAGATACACTTCAAGCAAACATTTGTTCTTCATTGTTATTATTCTTGTTGTATATTTGCCTAGCTTATCACTTTCACATCTTTGAGGTCTAGGCTATTCTTGATTACACATTGCACTCAAATTGTAATATTCCTTATTGAGTTGTAATCTTGATTTTTGGTTATCATTCAAACACAAGATATCCTTGTGAGTGTTCTTGTGGTAAGAACACACTTGGATGATCTAGGTGATAGGTGCAAGAAGATTGTGGTGATCTTCTTATTGAGGTGTTGAAGAATTTGGTATTCTTCAAGGGTGAAGATTGTGCTAATCTTCACAATGTCTTTGAAAGGAAGATTGTGGTAATCTTCAAAGAAGAGATTGTGGTAATCTCAAAGGTGGCGTTGAAGAAGAGTGTGGTGCTCTTCAAGGTGTTTTAAGTTGGTGTTGTATTAATTTTGGTAATTAATAAAATTCTTTTTCTTTTTGAAATCCATCCCGGATATACTGGGGTGGTAGAGGATTAGGCCCTAGGTGGGTTGAACCTCTTTAAATCGACGTGTGTTGTTTACATTCCGCACCTTTATTATTGTCTTTGAGCATTTGGTTCTAAAAAGAGGGTAAAATCGAAAAGATGGAGATAATCTATTCACCCCCGCCCTCTAGATTATCGTAGCCGCTTGGACTTACACATCACTCTATAAGCTTTATTCTCAGCTCAGTATCCCAAAACGATACCTTCGTCAGCATTAGCATCAAAAGCCTTCAAATTATCTTTGCCATTATTATGGATGAAGCATTTACATCTAAATATCCTGAAATATCCAACATTTGGCTTCCTCCCTGTCCAAATCTCATAGGGAGTCTTGGTCAATTGCCTGTTAATCATACATCTATTTTGAGTATAGCATGCTGTATTTATGGCTTTAGCCCAAAATCTCTTAGGCAATCCAGCTTCAGCTAACATAGTCCTTGTAGCTTCCTTGAGAGTTTTGTTCCTTCTTTCAACTACCCCATTATGTTGTGGAGTCCTTGCAGCTGATAACATGAGCAATACCATTTTCAAAATAATACTGAGTTATTATCCCATTGACAAACTCAGTTCCCCTGTCAGATCTAATCTTTATAATGGTGTGACTCTTCTCATTTTGAACTCTTCTCATCAGTAGAGGTAACTTCTGCACTGTTTCCTTCTTTTTACACATGAAAATTGTCCATGGATATCTTGAATAATCATCCACCACTACAAGGGTGTATTTCTTTCCACTGATGCTAGCTGGCTCAACTGGTCCAAATAAATCCATATGCAACAGATGTAATATCCTTGTTGAAGAAGGACTTGGCTTATCCTTGAATGATGATTTGGTTTGCTTTCCCATCTGGCATGCATCACATACACTTTCTTTCTTGTACAATGAGTCTGGCAATCCTTCTACAAGATGACTCCTTGCAAGCTTGTTGATTGTCTTGAAATTCAGATGACTCAGCTTCTTGTGCCACAGCCAACTTGATTCGGTTGTGCTCTTTGCTAGCAGACATGTGCTTGGTGTAGCAGTAGACAAATCTACCACATACATATTCTTTTGCCTTGAACCTTGCAGCACCATTTCATTCGATTCAGCATCTTTGATTTGGCATACTACCATGTTGAATCCTACATTGTAGCCTTTGTCACAGAGTTGGCTGATACTTAACAGGTTGAAGTTGAGACCTTCAACATAAGCAACATCTGTGATTTCCAATCCATTTTTCTTGATGGATCATGTGCCTTTGATCTCCCCTGGAGCTTTATTTCCTCCAAATATAACTTTAGAACCTCTAATCTCCTTGAATCTTGACATTTCTCTTATTTCTGTCATATGTCCGGAATAGCACCACTATCCATGTACCAAGTTCCTTGGCACTCAAATTTTGTTCCTTGAACCCGCAATCAAGGAAATCGCTTTTTAGGTACCCATACTTGTCTGCAGGTCTGGCGATTAGTGCTATAAGATGTTCCAACCAACCTATAGCCGGATGATCGACTCTAAGAGGTTGCCATCTATCGATTTTCATAATCATAATGCACATTAGCAAATTGCTTGGGGGTTTTAGGATCATACAGTTTTCTTTTGTCTGTATGCCAGTGTGTGTGTTTTAGCAATTGCTTTCTTGAGATAGTTGTGGTATTTCTGTGTGTAGTGCTTGGGTGCATATGGTGTTTGAAATTGTAGAAGCTCTTTTGCCTTTGGAATGACCTTTCTTTGAGGTTTAGGTCTTTGCCATTTTGGCTTATATTCCATAGGTCTTTGCTGATGTTTCACATTATTCCAATCAGCATAGTTTGGATAGTTTCTACCATTCCCATCATATGTATTTCTCTGATGAAATTTCTAGGGTTTTTGCTAGCTCTGTTTGCTTTTCACAGAGTATTTTCTTTCGTTTGGAGTTTCTTTGAGGACTCGGCTGAATTTCTTCTCAGCTGTCCTTTCCGCATACTCAACTGGCTTCTTTCCTTTCCCTTTATAACTAAGGCCAGTATGATTTTAATTGTGCTTGGGAGTGAATGTGGGTGCAACATTTGGTGTTTTGGGTTTTTGGAATGCTTCATTGCTTGAATATCCCTTTTCCAAAATCACTCTTCGAGTTTGACTATGCACAAAGGAATTAAATCATATGTCTGTCTTATCTCCACATTCCTTTTGAATCATAATAAATTCATCCAATGATTTGGATGCTTTTGTAAATGAGGCAATCACATTTTTAAGATATTTTTCTCTCTTTTACAGAGCGCTAATTCTTCGCTATGATCTTGGCATTTTCGACCTTGACAGTGTTCTCATCACTATGTGACTCAGAGTACTCATCTCTTTAGTCAGCTGTGAGTTTTGGCTTTTAAGCTGGTTGTGCTCCTCATTTAAGATTGTGTGTGAGGACTTTATGTGTTAGAAATCTTTCATCATTTTGCCTAATGAATCATAAAGATCTGTGGATGATGAAGTGTGTGTATCACAGTCACTATCACTTGAATCAGAATGAGATGAGTTAGAGTGTACCTCATCTTATTGATCTTATTCTTTGGCTATGAGGCAGATCATAGCCTCTTCTTCAGAATCACTTGAGTAGTCTACTTCACTAATATCTGAGTCTGTTGCCTCTTTGCACTTGGCTGGCTCAGCAGTCTCAGCAACCATCATGGCTTTCTTCTTTTCTTGTCTTCTTTCCCCAAGACTTTTCTTTCTTCTTCATTCCCGTCTGTGACTTGTTGGTGGTGGATGGATAGAACGAATATCAACAACAAAGTGTCCTGGTTGTCTGCAATTCCAACACAGGTTCTCAGCTCTCTGATCAGCTCTGTTTGTTCTTTGATTATTAGATCTCTGATAATCAGCTCTTTGATGCTCAGCTCTCTTGGGTGGTCTGTCTTCCCTTGCTTTGGAAGGTGCTGAATGTCTTCTGGAGGTTTCACTCTTATTCCTTTTATAGTTCTTATTGAAGAACTTGTTGAATCTTTTAACCATCAGGGCAATCTCCTCTTGGTCTATGGCTTCCTTTGGCTCAACTCTTTTCCCTTCACTGGCCATCAATGCAGCTGTCTTAGGCACAGTTGTTTCCTCCTGCTCTTTCCTTCTCAGCTCAAACTCATAGGCTTTGAGATCTGAGAATAGCTCATGGTTAGATGTTCTTGAGAGGTCCATTGAATGTCTTAGGGCCATGACCTTCATTTCTCATTCAGCTGGGAAGGCTCTTAAAATCTTCATACACATCTCCTTCTGTGTATATTTTTTTCCAAGAGTCGAAGCTCATTTGTAATCTCAGTAAATCTGGCATCTAGCTGATCCAGAGTTTCACCTGCAAGCATTTTAAAATTTTCAAATTTTTGAACAGCAATAGTTAATTTATTTTCCTTAATTTGTTCTGATCCTTCACAAATTAAGGTCAGCTTGTCCCAAATCTCTTTTGCGGATTTGCAAGATTTGACTTTGTTGAACATGGCTTTGTCCAATGTTTTGTAGAGAATATCCTTGGCCACATTGTCCAGGTTGTGTCTCTTTATATCTTCATTTGTCCATTCAGTCCTTAGTTTATCAACCATGGTTGGTCTTGTTAGATAAATGTTTTTATCATGATTTTGATGTTTTTGTTCAAATAAGTTTTTAAACCAAAACAATGTCCCTAAATGTTGTCTAAATACTTCCGATCGATTTAAAATGTTTTTACTATTTTTCGGAGTATTTCTTAGAGTTTATTTTCGATAAAAAAATTGGACAACACATTTGTTTCAGTTCGACGGTCGCCTATAGGGCAACCCATACCCGAGTTGAGTTTTGAAACAGAAAATGGGACATAAGAAAAATGGAGAGAGCGACCGGTCGGCCACTGGGTGGTCGACCGATGAGGAGGAGCGACCGGCTTTCGACCACCTGGGCGACCGTGCACAGGAGCAACCCTCTTGGTTCGATCTTCTCTGTTTCAAAATCCTTGACTCAAACCGGTCACGTTTGACTAAGGCGACACCGCACCCCCCCGACCGGTCCCCCCGTTGTGTTAAAATTCGCAGAAATTCAATTTCAATCTTATCTCTGCGCGACCGGTCGAACCCCCTGTTTATCAAACTATCCGCGTTTTGCATGACTTTTCCTATTTTGTTGGATTGATTTCTAACAACTATATTGATCATTTTAAATGGTTTCTTTTGCAGCAAATCACTCCCAATGAGGAGCCAATGTCCTGAAAATGAAAGCCAAGTCCTCTCCTATAAATAGAGGCTTCATTCAAGCAACAAGACACAACACTCTACACAAGCAAAGAGCAATTGAGCAAACACTTTCATAAATCTTGTTGTATTAGCCTAAGCACTTTCATTTGCACAAATTTGAGGTCTAGGCTTTCAATTCTTGATTACACTTGTACTCATATTGTATCAATCATTATTGAGTTGTAATCTTGAGTTTGGTCATCATTCAACACAAGACATCCTTGTGAGTATTCTTGTGGTAAGAATACACTTGGGTGATCTAGGTGATAGGTGTTTGAAGGTTGTGGTAATCTTCAAAGGTGTTGTAAGAGGATTGTGGTAATCCTCAAGGTGGTGAAAGAGGGTTGTGGTAATCCTCAAGGTGTTGTATTAATTTTTGGTAAATTAATAAAATCTTTTTTTCTTTTTGAAATCCATCCCGGATATACTGGGGTGGTAGTAGATTAGGCCCTAGGTGGGTTGAACTACTATAAATTGATGTGTGCTATTTAATTTCCGCATTTAGCATTTCATTTTTCTTGAGTCTTTCGAAAAAGAGGGCAAAATCTGAAAAACCGGGATAATCTATTCACCCCCCCTCTAGATTATTGTAGCCACTTGGACTAACAAGTGGTATCAAAGCCAAACTCTTTGGCTAGCTCATTCCGAGTAAAGAGGAAAGATCCATGGCTACACATGATGCTCATCTCACCACCGGCGCCTCCACCAACAAGCCACCACTATTCGACGCCAACAACTACGCATTTTGGAAAGACCGTATGGAGTGCTTTCTACAAGGGTGCGGGTTCGATATTTGGAATGTGGTCATTGAAGGAGTTGATCAACCAACCAAGAAATCGGAGGATGGCACCTTGACTCCTAAACCTTTCAAGGAGTTCGATGAAAACGACAAAAAGGCTTTCTCTCTAAACGGTAAGGCCTTAAATATTTTGCATTGTTCTCTTACGGCTATCGAGTATAATCGCATAAGAGGCATAAGATCGGCACATGAGGTTTGGGAAAAATTGGAGACAATTTATGAAGGGACTAAGAAGGTAAAGCAAGCAAGAAAGACCATGCTTGTTAAAGACTTTGAAAACTTTAACATGCATGATGGTGAAAACATTTCCAAGATGGTGGAAAGGCTTGATAATATTGTCAATCCTCTTGTGGCCCTTGGAAAAGTCATTTCCGAAGAAGACAAAGTGACTAAGGTATTGAATGCTCTTCCCGGCTCATGGTCCGAAAAAGTAACGGCAATCACGGAGGCACAAAACCTTGAGACACTTAAGTTTGACGAGCTCATTGGAAACCTCCTCGTCTATGAAGTCTATCTCAAGGAGAGGAAAAATTCCAAACCATCCATAAATCAATCGGGTATGCAAATTATTCCTAAAGGTCTTGCTTCTTCTTCTAATAATGCATACTATGATAATGATGAGGAGACGACCGCACTTGTTCGAAAATTTGCAAAATTTGTGAATAAAAATAAAGCGAGAAAACCAAGAGATAATGCTTGCTTTAAATGCGGAAAACCCGAGCACTTCATTGCCGATTGCCCAAAGCTCGATGAAGAGGAGCAAAAGAAAAAGAAGCCTTTCACAAAAAAGAAGGCTCTAAACGCGAAGGTCAAAACATGGGATGAACTACTCGAAACAACCGATGAGGAAGGAGAAACCGAACACGGTCTCATGGCCATAGACGATGAAAACAATGAGGTACACTCAAATTCTTTTACTTCCTCCATAGTTGATGACTTGCAATGTGATTTTGATGAATTGCAAATTGAGTTTCAAAATTTAATTGTTAAATACAAAAATTTGAAAAAGGAGCATAAGGAGCTTAAGGTTGAAAAGGAAAAATTATTTACCTCTTATGAATCTCTAGACAAAGCTCATGCTCTTACTCTTACTAGAGTTCATTCTCTTGAAACCGAAAAGAAATCGCTCACAAAAGATATTGAATGTTTGAAAAATGATGTGCATCGTTTCAACATAAGCACGGATAAAGTCACAAAAATTTTAGATGCACAAAGAGGTGAGCATTCCAAATTGGGACTTGGTTATAAGCCATTTCAAAGTGTTTTTAAGAAAAATAACCAAGGTCCGACTTTTGTACGTGCTAATAATTATAATACTCCTACTTGTTTTTATTGTGGCAAAGTTGGACATTATGCTAATAATTGCAAATTGAGAAATAGCTCAAGACATGTTTGGAGACCCAAAGGTCTCAAGACTAACCCCCATGGACCCCAAAATTATAGGGTACCTAAAAGAAATTCTTTTGTAGGTGATAGGGGCTATAACAACAATGGAAGATTCAAAATGGCTCGTGGACAGCGGATGTTCACACCATATGACCGGGAGGAGAGAACTTTTTACCAACATCAAGCTCCAAGAAGAGGGTATGGTCATGTTCGGCAATGGCAAAGGAAAAATTCTTGGAAATGGAGAAATTGGTAACTCTTCTTTCTCTCTTAGTAATGTTCTTTTAGTTGAAGGGCTTAAGTTTAATTTGATAAGTGTTAGCCAACTTTGTGATTCAAATTATGATGTTTCATTTAATAAAGAAAAATGTCTTATACTTAAAAATGGTGAAATTATTTGTGAAGCAAATAGAAAAGGCAATCTTTACAAAATTTGTACAAGTGATTTGGTTAGTCAAAATGTTTCTTGTTTAGTCGCCAATAATGATTTAACTAGTTTATGGCATAGGCGACTTGGACATGTTGGATACAAGAATTTGAAAAATATTTACAAAAACCAACATGTGAAAGGACTCCCCAAATTGAATTTTGAAAATCTTGGCTTATGTGACACTTGTCAAAAGAACAAATTAGTTAAAAGTAGTTTTAAGCCCAAAAATGAAATTTCCACAACCAAACCCCTACAAATGCTTCACCTTGATTTGTATGGGGATATTGGTACGGCTAGTTTAAGTGGAAAACATTACACTTTTGTTATCGTCGATGACTTTTCTAGATATACTTGGGCTCTTTTTCTTACCAATAAAAGCGATGCCGTTTATGAGTTTGTTAAGTTATGTAGACTTATTGAGAATGAAAAGGAAGACACTATCAAGTCTATTTGAAGCGATCGAGGTGGAAAATTTGACGGTGAATTTAGAGTATTTTGTGAAACCAAAGGATATGCTCATAATTTTTCGGCTCCAAGAACACCTCAACAAAATGGAGTAGCCGAAAGGAAAAATCGGACATTACAAGAGATGAGTCGGTCCATGCTCAATGAATTTTCACTTCCAAAATATTTTTGGGCGAAGCCGTAGCCGTAAGTACCGCTTGCTATGTCATTAATCGAGTTTATATTCGTCCTAAAATGAATAAAACTCCATATGAGCTTTGGAAAGGTAGAACTCCAAATATTAGTTATTTCAAGATATTTGGTTGTAAATGCTTTATTTTGAATACCAAGGATCAATTGGACAAACTTGATCCTAAGGCCGATGAAGGGATATTTATGGGATATTCAACAAAAAGCAAAGCATATCGGGTTTACAATAAGACTAGTGGAGTTGTTGAATAATCCATCCATGTCAAATTTAATGAAGCTTCGGGGTTGAAAGAATACCTAATGATGATAGTGATGAAGAAGATATTATTGAACAAATTGTTCAAATTGATGATCAACCGCCTACATCAAATGATCAACCGTCCACTTCAAATGGTCCTCAAGAAGATAGAGGTGATATCTCGGATCTTCCCGTTGCATTGAAATTTAAGGGAGATCACCCAAAAGATCTTATTATTGGTGATCCCCTTGACAAAGTGATGACCCGGAGAAAATTTGCCGAGAAAGCTCTTATTTCTCAAAAAGAGCCTAAAAATGCTAAAGAGGCCATTGAGGATGAGGATTGGTTCTTAGAAATGCAAGAGGAGTTAAATCAATTTGAAAGAAATGATGTATGGGAATTAGTACCTTGTCCTCCATCTCAAACTATTATTGGTACAAAATGGGTATTCCGGAAACAAACTTGATGATCAAGGCAACATTGTTCGAAATAAGGCAAGGTTAGTAGCTCAAGGGTATTGTCAAGAAGAAGGTATTGACTATGATGAAACTTTTGCACCCGTAGCATGTTTAGAAGCTATTCATATTTTACTTGCCTATTCTTGTTTTAAAAATTTCAAACTTTACAAAATGGATGTCAAATCCGCTTTCTTAAATGGTATTATTCAAGAAGAAGTCTATGTAAAACAACCTCCGGGTTTGAAAATTTTTCTAGGCCTAATGATGTTTATAAACTTAAAAAGGCCTTGTATGGTTTAAAACAAGCACCCCGTGCATGGTATGATAGACTTAGTTCCTTTCTTTTACAAAATGGTTTTATAAGAGGTAAAGTTGATACAACTCTCTTTGTTTTTGAAAAAGGGCAAGATTGTTTACTTGTGCAAATTTATGTTGATGATATTATCTTTGGTGCTACTAATGATTCTTTGTGCAAGAAATTCTCTAAGTTGATGCAAGGAGAATTTGAAATGAGCATGATGGGGGAGCTCAACTTCTTTCTTGGACTCCAAATTAAGCAATGTCAAGAAGGTATTTATATTTCACAATCTAAGTATACAAAAGAACTCTTGAAAAAGTTCGGCATTGAAGAAGGAAGAACCGTCTCTACTCCCATGGCAACAAATGTCAAAATTGACAAAGATGAGAAAGGCAAGTCCGTGGATGAATCAAAGTATCGAGGTATGATTGGTAGTTTACTTTATTTAACCGCTAGTAGACCGGACATTCTTCATGCCGTATGCCTATGTGCTCGTTTTCAAAGCAATCCCAAAGAATCTCATATAGTGCCATTAAAAGGATTTTTCGATATTTGAAAGGCACCATTCAATATGGTTTATTTTATCCAAAGAATGAAAATTTTTCTCTTAAAGGTTATAGTGATTCGGATTATGCGGGAAATATTGATGATCGGAAAAGTACTTCCGGATCATGTCAATTTTTAGGCGATTGCCTAGTTTCTTGGTTTTCAAAGAAGCAAAACTGTGTTTCTCTTTCAACGGCCGAAGCCGAATAGATTTCCGCCGCATTTTGTTGTACTCAACTTCTTTGGATGAAACAAACCTTAGCGGATTACAAATGCTCATTTGAAAACGTACCTATCTTTTGTGATAATATATCCGCTATAAATATTGCTCAAAACCCGGTTCATCACAACCGTACTAAACATATTGAGATTCGACATCATTTTCTAAGGGATTGTGTTTCAAAACGAAAAATTGAGATATCTTTTGTACCATCTCAAGATCAATTAGCGGACATTTTCACAAAACCGCTATCTTCCGAGACTTTTGCATCAATACGAGCTCGGTTAGGCATAATGCATATCGAATGAGGCTTACGCTTGCATTTTGCACGTTTTAAAACTTAGGGGCGAAAAATCGGATTTTTGGTTGAAAATTCGGATTTTGGAAATACTGACAAAACAGTGGGATAAATAGGTTGAGGGCAACCGGTCGCCCTAAACGCCGACCGTCGCCTCGAGCTATATTTTGGATTAAAATGGTTCTTGCCTTCGATTCGCCATTTTACCTTATTTTGGCCATTTTTCGTCCTCTTTGCCAAATACACACAATATTCACTCAAAATTGATTTTCATGCATTCTAATCACTACTTGGACCTTATATAGCATGTTTATCATCATCATAGCTCATCTTCTCCGATCAAATGGTAAGAATTTTCCTTACTTTGCTCAATTGGGTTGAACCCTTGAGTTTATAGCTTTCTTGTATAATTCTTGATATATTTTGCATATGATCTTGTTGAGCTCTGCTATTATGATTGTCTTGTATGATGTTTGATGTAATTTGGTGATAAAATGTTTGGGCTTGAATCATTTACAAGGGCTATATACAACTTCTTTTAATTTTTACGCCCACAAAGTGTTCGATAAAATGTCGCAATGAAAATTTCAACTTCTACATGATTCTCTTGCTTTCAAAAGTCTTTTCTACTTATTGAGATCATGTTTTGACATACAAAACGAGCGTATGAGCTCTTCATGATACATTTCTCCCATTTTCCTTGGTTTTTAAGCATAAAATTGCTCAATGGTTGATAAACCGTCTCTTTTGCGCACTTTGATATACTTGTATGATGTTTTTATCATCCTAACATTCTTTTTGATGATTCCAAAGGGGGAGAAACAGAAAATTGGCTCGTTAGCCAAAAGAAGCTATTAAAAGCTCGCAATAAAAGCTATAAGCGATGGCTTTCTAAAGCCAAGAATACCTAGTCCATGGCTTATATTATGGACTCAATTGCAAAAGATTATAAGTATATTGACAGGGGGAGCTTCTTAGCTCATGATGTCTATATGCATCTTATATAAGCTTGTTATAGCTTGTGTTTCTAACTTATAAGAATTGTTTGTTGATATGCTCATACATAGGGGGAGCTTTGTATGAAATACTTTTAATGGATAGTTTACTTGTAAAACCAGAAAATTTATTTTTTTTTCAAATCGTCCTCGAAAAAATTGTTTTGGTTTGTAATCATCAAAAAGGGGGAGTTTGTTAGATAAATGTTTTTATCATAATTTTGATGATTTTGTTCAAATAAGTTTTTAAACCAAAACAATGTCCCTAAATGTTGTCTAAATACTTCCGATCGATTTAAAATATTTTTACTATTTTTCTGAGTATTTCTTAGAGTTTATTTTCGATAAAAATTGGACAACACATTTGTTTCAGTCGACCTGGTCGCCCATAGGGCAACCCGCACTGAGTTGAGTTTTGAAACAAAAATGGGACGTAAGAAAAATGGAGAGACGACCGGTCGACCAGGTGGTCGACCGGTGAGGGCGACCTGGCGACCACTGGCGGCCGTGCACACTGGAGCCCCTCTTGGTTCGATCTTCTCTGTTTGAAAATCCTTGACTCAACCGGTCATAGCTAAGGGCGACCGGTTGCACCCCTCCGACCGATCCCCCTGTGTTAAAATTCGCAGAATTCAATTTCAATCTTATCTCTTCGCACCGGTCGAACCCCTGTTTATCAAAAACTATCCGCTATGCGTTTTGTTTTGATGACTTTTCCCTATTTTGTGGGATTGATTTCTAACAGCTATATTGATCATTTTAAATGGTTTCTTTTGCAGCAAATCACTCCCCAAGGAGGAGCCAATGTCTGGAAATGAAAGCCAAGTCCTCTCCTATAAATAGAGGCTTCATTCAAGCAACAAGACACAACACTCTACACAAGCAAAGAGCAATTGAGCAAACACTTTCATAAATCTTGTTGTATTAGCCTAAGCACTTTCATTTGCACAAATTTGAGGTCTAGGCTTTCAATTCTTGATTACACTTGTACTCATATTGTATCAATCATTATTGAGTTGTAATCTTGAGTTTGGTCATCATTCAACACAAGACATCCTTGTGAGTATTCTTGTGGTAAGAATACACTTGGGTGATCTAGGTGATAGGTGTTTGAAGGTTGTGGTAATCTTCAAAGGTGTTGTAAGAGGATTGTGGTAATCCTCAAGGTGGTAAAAGAGGGTTGTGGTAATCCTCAAGGTGTTGTATTAATTTTTGGTAAATTAATAAAATCTTTTTTTCTTTTTGAAATCCATCCCGGATATACTGGGGTGGTAGTAGATTAGGCCCAGGTGGGTTGAACTACTATAAATCGGCGTGTGCTATTTACTTTCCGCATTTAGCATTTCATTTTTGCTTGAGTATTTCAAAAAGAGGGCAAAATCTAAAAAACCGGGATAATCTATTCACCCCCATCTAGATTATTGTAGCCACTGGACTAACAGTCTTGCTTGGCAGCAGCCTTCTTCTCCTTCTGCACCGCTCTTCTTGACAAAGATGTATTGACTTTGAGTATTTGCAGTGGCCCATCCTCTATCACAAGCCACATTTCATCATGTAATGCAGATAGATGATGAGCCTGCATACGAATTTTCCACTCATCAAATTCCTCTACTATGAACATAGGAATGCGAGATAGATTTGCTTCCATGATAATAACTTTGTTTAAAATGAAAGACTTTGAAAAACACAAGTGTTAAAACCTTTTGAAAAGATAGAGATCTAGTTCAGTAACCAGTGCGGAAGGCTCAATGAACCAACCGCTCTGATACCACTTGTAGGTCCCAAGGGGTGTGAAGTAAGGTTTAGAGAGGGGGTGTTGAATAAACCTTACCAAATTTTCGATTTTAGTCATTTTAAATGATTCAACAGAGTTGACTCAAATCAACTGTGTCCTTGAGGGACAGCTAAGTTGGCTATTAAGCTAAGTTACCCACTCAACAGACTCGATAGAGCTGTTGATAGTATAACTCGGTTGCTTAAGCCAAATACTTAACTTGGCTGATTTGGTTTTTAACAGCGGAAGACTTAACACCCTTTAATTTGATTTATGCTTGTTTTAAACACTTGATTTTTAACACTTGGTTATTTATCAGTTGGATAGCAAATATAAAGTAAATATGCAGGAATGTAAATTGCTTAAAGTAAATGACACAAATATTTTATAAAGGTTCAAAGATGGGGTAATTCTTCTAATCCTCTCTTCTCCAACTCCTAGAGGAATCCACTGTGTAACAAATCAGTTTACAAGCGGTTATCAGCTTGGAGACAGCCTTGATCACACAGCTGGCTTCTCTTGCGACTCAGCTTCTTCACAGGGCAGTTGCCTTGCTACTTCAGTTCACTTCTCAAGTTATTGGATTTGATCACGAAGCCCTCCAACAAACTTGATAATGGTTCGACCTTAAACCTTTCTACAATCCTGACTTGGAACGTAGACCCCTTTGTTTCTTCAAAAGTTTTCTTTTCAACTAGTTGAAGTTGTCTCTCCTTCACAGCTTGTGTTGGATCGAGTTTCTTCGAGTTTAAAGCTTGAGGAATTGCTTCAATTGCTATGAAAAATTTTCAGATTACTTGCTTTGATATTGCTTGTTCGTCCGTGGTTCAGGTCACCTTTTCTCAATAACTTCCTCAGCCTTTTATAGTGTATATTTGAAATTTGCCCATTGAAGAGATAGGCTAGTTTCAAATGTCACTTTGTGTTCGTTGGCTTGTCTTTTCTTGGTCTGCAGCCTTGGTGATGTTGACCTTTCCTCGTATTAAATGGCATTCCAGCATTTGTAGGTTTCTGACACAAGGTGCAGTGTTTCCCATTGGCTCATTCCTTTTGCACAAATCTGGGCCAAACACGTTTAGACCTGGCAGCTTGACATATTACTATATCGAGTAATATTCTTGACTTTAATCAACGGATCTAAGTCAGTTGTCTTGACTTGACTGATGCCTTTACCCCAGGTGACTTGAGTCTGCTCTAATCATGGGATTGACTCAACTATCACTTCAACTGTTGGACTTGGCTTCTTGAGTTGACTTGACTGACACTTCTCACAGTTGTTCCTCAGTGACTCTCCTTCAGTGGAGTCTTTGACTTCCTTATAGGCCATACTCAGCTGACACACAGCAGAGTCTTCATTTCAATCCCAGTTGACTTCTTGTAATCTTTGACATAGCTGACTTAACTCAGCTTTTTTAGTCCTATCTATTACAATACAAATTACAAATAAAATGGGGTGCCAACGTCCTAGTTTAAGTTTTACATGGTATCATCAAAATCTAGCAAATAAATTTCCTAACACCACCATATTATTCCCTTAGTAGATTTATCTTGTCTTCTTGCCTCTAATCGAGAACAGTGAACTCCTCCACAGATTTTTTCATTGCAAGATCAACCTTTTAATCAACTGATGAGAGGGTGGAATCTGAGACAAAATGGAAGTGCTCGAGGTGCCTTTGCCTTTGCCTTTGCCAGATGTTGTTGCAGAGGGTCCTTCTTCCTCATTTTTGGCATCAGCTGGGTGGAGGTTGTATGATTTACAGAAGGAGTCCAACTTCATTTATGCCGAGGAATCTGCAGCAGAGTGACTTGAGCTGAGTTCAATCAGTTGTTCTTGGTTCATCTAAGCTTCCATGTGTTCGAACATCTTCTCAACATTTGCACCTAATAAGTCCATGTTACTCTGGTGGCTTTGGTTCATCATGTTCATGTGATTCCTTTAGTGATTCTGAAAAGCCACATGATCAGAACCACATATCCGCAGACTTATTATAAATTCGTTTGAAGCTTCCAATATGTTCCCTTTGAAGAGCTTTGGTCTCAGCAATCCATTCTTTGATCTTGCTCAGAACCCCATGGATGTCACTGCTTATTGTTGCATCATGATTATCAATACATAAGAGGAGATATGAAAGACCATGTTCCTTACCATCCATCTCCTTAGACATATACCAGAAGGCTCGTCTAAGCTCAGAAACTAGTTGGTTGTCTATCCCAGGAGCAAAATCATACTCAGTGATGTGTTATCGGGGATTGTATGGGATCAATCTGCGTTCTTCTAAATCTTCAAGTTCTTCAACGTGTGCTGGATCACTGAATGGCTCTTCATCACTGGAAATTTCCTTAGGGAACACAATATATAATGCCAGCATTTGAGTGTTTTTGGTGTTGTGTGGGTGCAATGTGTAAGTCCAAATGGCTACGATAATCTAGAGGGAGGGTGAATAGATTATCTCCATCTTTTCGATTTCGCCCTCTTTTTCGAATCAATTACGCCAAGACAATAATAAAGGTGCGGAATGTAAACAACATGCATCGATTTATAGAGGTTCAACCCACCTAGGGCCTAATCCTCTACCACCCCAAAGATTCTGGGATGGATTTCAAAAAGAAAAAGAATTTTATTAATTACCAAATTAATACACCATGAAGAGCACCACACTCTTCTTCAACACCACCTTTGGAGATTACCACAATCTCCCTTTGAAGATTACCACAATCTTCCTTCAACGCACCTTTGAAGATCACCACAATCTTCAATCTTGAAGAATACCAAATTCTTCAAACACCTTCTTCTTGAAACACCTATCACCTAGATCACCCAAGTGTATTCTTTCCACAAGAATACTCACAAAGATGTCTTGTGTTGAATGATGACATAAATCAAGATTACAACTCAATAATGAATATTACAATTTGAGTGCAAGTGTAATCAAGAAATAAAGCCTAGACCTCAAAATGTGAAAGTGAAATACTTAGGCTACAAATACAACAAGAGTGTTGAATATGAAAGCTTGGAAATTTGCGATTTCTTGTTGTGTATTTGCTTGTGTTGTTGTATCTTGTGTCTTCAATTCATCCTCTATTTATAGGAGAGTCTTCACCAACATAGGCTCCCAACATAGGCTCCTTCTTCTTCACTTTGGTCTACAAAAAGAGGATCACAAGATGTAGAAATATTGTACAAAAATGAAAAGTAAATCTTCTTGATAAGGATTGCAACGGTTGGAATTTTTGTCACAAAAATTACATAGGGCGACTGGTTGACCTGTATAAGATTTCGAATGTTTGAATGAAAATAGTGCGATCCGGTAGGGGTTGCGGGGTGCGACGGTCAAGGGGGTGCGGCCAGGCCGCCTTAGGTGTGCGACCGGTCGGCCCCGCTGACCGGTCCCCTCTCTTCGATTTTTCAAGTTTGTAACTTTCTGTTTCAATTCATACACTCTTCAGGTACCGGCCGACCTTTTGGGCGACCGGTCGACCTCCAATTTTAAATGTTGTCCGATTTTTATCAAAAATAAACTTCAAGAAATACTCCAAAAAATTAGTAAAAACATTTTAAATCACTTGGGAGTATTTGGACAACATTTATAAACATTGTTTTGGTGCAAAAACCAATTTAAACAAAACCATCAAAAGTGTTGTCCATTTTTATCGAAAAATAAATTCTAAGAAATACTCCAAAAATTAGCAAAAACATTTTAAATCATTTAGGAGTATTTGGACAACATTTATTAACATTGTTTTGGTATAAAAACTTATTTAAACAAAATCATCAAAATCTTGATAAAAACATTTATCTAACACAATGTATTGAGTCTTAGATTTTTGGATTCTCTCATTGCTTGAGGATCCTTTTCTAAGATCACTCTTGGAGTTTGAGTGCTCGCAAAGGTGTTACAACCTAGTCCAACTTTGTCTCCAATTTCTTTTTGTTTCATCATCAATTCATCCAATGTTTTAGATGATTTGCTGAGTGATGCAATAACATTTTTAAGCTCTTGCTCTCTATATTCATTAGCAGTACACTCTGTTTAACCTTTTTCGTTTC
Organism: Rehmannia glutinosa; assembly: GCA_016081115.2. Lineage (NCBI taxonomy): Eukaryota > Viridiplantae > Streptophyta > Magnoliopsida > Lamiales > Orobanchaceae > Rehmannia > Rehmannia glutinosa. The sequence continues at coordinate 3,438 of JABTTQ020002358.1, read as the reverse complement.
AGTTCTCAGCTCTTTGTTCGCATCAGCTAAGTGACTTAGAGCACTCAGCTCTTTAGACAGCTGTGAGTTTTGGTATTTGAGTTGGTTCTTCTCTGAGTGTTTTTGGTGTTGTGTGGGTGCAATGTATTGACTCTTAGATTTTTTGATTCTCTCATTGCTTGAGAATCCTTTTCTAAGATCACTCTTAGAGTTTGAGTGCTTGCAAAGGTGTTACAACCTAGTCCAACTTTGTCTCCAATTTCTTTTTGTTTCATCATCAATTCATCCAATGTTTTAGATGATTTGCTGAGTGATACAATAACATTTTTAAGCTCTTGCTCTCTATATTCTTTAGCAGTGCACTCTGTTTAACCTTTTCCATTTTAGCTCTCAGCTCTTTGTTCGCATCAGCTAAGTGACTTAGAGCACTCAGCTCTTTAGACAGCTGTGAGTTTTGGTATTTGAGTTGGTTGCTTTTCTCGTTTAGGAGAGTGTGAGAGGATTTTATGTGCTCAAAATATTTCATGATCATGCCTAATAAATCATAAATATCAGTGGGTGATAATGTGTGTGTGTGTGTGTGTGTCATTATCACTATCATCACAATCAGAATCAGTCGAGTTTTAAATTATATCATCTTCAAGTTCTTTGCCTATGAGAAATTAATGTCTCTTCTTCAGTGTTAGAAGAGTAATCAGCTTCACTGCTTTCATACTTTTCTGCTTCCTTCCACTTAGCTATCTCAGTCTAAGCCATCACCTTCTTTCTTTCTTTTCTTATTTATCTGAAGACTATCTTTCATCTTCAATTCTGTATTTGTTGACTGGTGGATAGGGACAATCAATTGCAAAGTGGCATGGTTGTCTGCAGTTCCAACACACAAGTCTTCTATTTTCTTTTCATCTCTCTTGGGGGTCGTTTCCTCTTTTCCTTTAGAGGAAGTTGAATACATTCTGGAGGACTCTCCTTTGTTCCTCTTATAATTTGTGTTGAAGAATTTGTTGAACCTTTTGATCATCAAGGCAATGTCTTCCTTGTCAATTATGACATTTGGTTCTGCTGACTTAGAGTCACCTGCTATCAAGGTAGCAGTCTTGTGTGTATCTATCTCATCCTTCTCTTTCCTCTTGAACTCAAATTCATATGCCTTTACATCAAAAAATAATTCATGGTTAGAGATTTTTGTGAGGTCCATCGAGTGCCTCATTTCCATTACCTTCATTCCCCACTCAGCTGGAAGGGGTCTTAGGATCTTCATACACATTCTTTTGTGTATACTCTTTTCCAAGGGCAAATAACTCATTTGTTATCTCTGTAAATCTTGCATCTAACTGGTCCAATGACTCTCCTGACATCATTTTAAAATTTTCGAACTTTTAGACTACAACTGTAAGCTTATTCTCTTTAATCTGTTTTGTGTCTTCACAGATCAGAGTCAGTTTGTCCCAGACTTCTTTTGATGTTTTGCATGATTTGACCTTGTTGAATATAACTTTGTTAAAAGTCTTATACAAGATGTCATTTGCAACATTGTCCAGATTATGTCTTTTTCTACTTATTTGTGCACTCACTTCTAAGCTTATCAACCTCAAATTTGCTCTTGCGACTTCATCTTCTACCCACACGCTTCCCGAAACAATCGTATTCACTTTGGTGATTTTAATGGGTCCATCCTCGATGATAAACCATATTTCATCGTGTAGTGCAAAGAGATATGGCCACATATGTATTTTCCAATCATCAGATTCTTCAATAGATAATATAAAAATACGAGTTAGGTTTGCTTCCATTTTGATAACTCTTTAAAAACTTTGAAAACGAACTAGGTTGATGTTTTTGAAAGAAAAAGATCCAGTTCAGTAACCAGTGCGGAAGGTTCTTTGAACCGACCTGGCTCTGATATCACTTGTAGGTCCCAAGGGGTATCGGGTAAAGTCCAGAAGAGGGGGTTGAAGAAACTTATAATTTTTTGATTTTAAACAAATCAGAGTTTAAGAAAACATCTTAGTCCTTCTGACAACTAAGTTAAGATTCAACATAAGAGTTAACCACTCAACAGTTCTCTTGGAAGAGCTGTTTATAGAATAACTCAACTAAAGAAAATTAACTGCTTATAAAATTAGTTTTCTTTTTAAGTCAGCGGAAGACTTACACCCTTATGAGTTTTGGTTATCAACACTTAGTGCTTTAGAGAGTTATTCAGTTGTTTATATAGAAAACAAATAGCAGAGTATTAAGTGCAAAAATATAGGTGCAATAAAGTAAAGACACAAGAATTATAGTGGTTCGAGGATAGAGTTGAGAAAGGAGACTTGTATTGCAGTGGAGCCTAATTCTCCACTCTTCTCCTACTCCAAGAGGAATCCACTAATGTACCAGTTCACTTTAGTTACAAGAGGTACAGTCCAAATAGCTTTGTTCACATAGCCAACTACTCTTGGGGCTCAACTCTTCACTAGACAGTTGCCTAGATTTCAGCTCTCTGAATCTGCAGGATTTGTTCACACAGCCCTCCTACAAATCAGAACTTAGTTCGATCTTGAACCTCACTGCACTTCCTTCAATCGTTGCAAGTGTAGACCCCAATTTTTTTCGCAAATATTTCCTCTTTAACTGATCAACAACTTCAATCTTTCACAGTGTATCTTGGATGAAGTTTCTTTAAATAAGCTTGAGGATATGCAGATAAGCTCGAGAGAGATTTTGAAATTTCTTGCTTGTTCACTTGTGTTATTTCTCTTGTTTCTCTCTGAAAAATCCTCAACTTTTATAATGAGAATTAAAATTTTGTTCTTTGAAGAGTTTGACAAATTCAAATCCCACCATTGGACATTTGGCATGTCCTTTCTTGCAGCTTTGATGTTGACTTTTTCTTGTATTCTTTTGACTTCCGCAACTTGCTGAAAGATGCAGTCTGCAGGTGCTTCTTGTAGGTTGAACCTCCTTGACTTCATTAATGACTTGCACATTTATGGCCAAACATCGTACTTCATTGAGTTCGAAGTATATCCTCCTTGGACATAGTGCAATGAATTTGTTTAGTTGACTTTAGTCCTTCAGTTGCTTTACCCCTTTAGACTGAAATTTGAATCTTTTGAGAGAGTCTCCCGATGTACTCTGTTGTCGGTCTTCTGAAAGAGTTGGCTGGAATACTTGGCTGAGAGTCTTCTGACAACATACCCAGCTGTGAATATACCGAATCTTATAAACTCAGCTGCGAGTCTTCTGATTCTTTCTTCAGCAAGTCTTCTAATTCTGCTTGGCTACATTTGAGACAGCCTACATCCTATCGATTACAAGTGTACAAATACATGAAAACTGCGTGCCAACTTTCCGATACATAGTTTTCTAAGCATCTTCAAAATCTATACAATAAATTTCCTAACATAGACATCTTTGAATTATTTTTGGGTTTAGATATTTTCATATTAATTTCATCCCATTTTTTTCCGTGATTTT